>OZ010796.1:329891925-330031624 GCA_963932465.1 Maratus speciosus | reverse complement strand
TATGCATTGGAAGCAGAGGTCAGTGCGACCATATTTTTATGCTTCGGCACAGTGTGAAAGAAAAAACTTCGATTCGGTCCGTGCAAAGTCAATTAAATCGGGCCCTTTCCAGCCCGACTCAATTTCTGCAAAAAAAATTCCAATTTTCTTTTAGATACGCAATTAAGATTATTTTAAGGAATGCTGCACACATATTTATGGGAAAATTTTGAAGTACGTTTTAGATTACGTGTTATTATGACAAAAAATACACAATATAATAATTTAGAATAAAAGAAAAAAGTAGCTTTAAAAGCACCATAACTTTTTAAGCTGTATAATAAAAACATTTCTGAAAATATTTAATTTATTAACGCTGAAATCTAAAAGATCCACTTTCTGACACATATCTGAATTCATTTTTTTCAGAAACGCAAAAAAAAAATAACAGGTGCCCTTATTCAGAAACTATGTAATCGAATGGCGTTTCGATGTTTTAATACAGACAAAAGATCTTTCAGAAAATACTTAATTTTGTTATAGGCCCGTTTAATTTTTTCGTCGGCTCGGCCTGGCACGATCCACGGCCGATTTTTTTATTATTAGATTCGGGCCGGCCATTAATCTTTTTTCTGCTGATATGGTCCGGATCTGGATTTCTTTGGCCATATCAGTCTGATAATTGTTTTTCAAAGTTTTTTTCAAATTGTGACAAAATGCTCCTTTAATAAAGAATGGAAAATGCAAACGATAAGACGGAATCCCCCCCCCCCCCTTTCTTTCTTCTACCTTTACAAGAAGACATTATTGGATTCGTGAAAATTTTCGACTTCCGGTTTTCGACAGATTTATACGTTTTAGAACGTCCTGAACACGATTTGACTGTTTTTTGAAAACAGTCTGCCGGTATGTCCGTACGTGACAAAAATTTTATGGGTGCTCTATCTCAAGAATTATTGCACGGATTTTAATAAAACTTAAAATTCAGTTAGACCTTGATATAAATGGGTGCTGATTAGTTTTCAGTGTAAATCGCTTAACAGGTGGCGCTGCTGTGCTGCATTTTTCCCGATTTCCACGATAACTATATCTGAAGAACTAATTAAAGGAATTTCCTCAAACTTCATATTCTGTTAGACGTTGACACAAATAGACGCTGATTAAGTTTTGGTGTAAATGCCCGAACAGGTGGCACTGTTGTGCTGTATTTTTCACAATTTCTGCAATAAGTATATAGTTTGTACAGATAAGGGGTGATTATGAGTAAAAAAAAAAAAAACAAATTCATAGAAAATTTTCTGAAAGTTTACAGCAGAATGGGGGGGGGGATCCTCTCGCGACATTAACTATGCGTTTTTTCCGCGGCCTTTTGACGAGTTTCGCGTTTTTTCCGCGGCCCTTTGACAAAATCTGCGTTTTTTCAGTGATCCAATAACAAACTTTGCATTTTCTCCGCAATCCTTTGAGTAAATTTGCTTTTTTTTCGTACTATGATGAAATTTGCGTTTTTTATCACGATTTTTTTGATGAAATTTGTGGGAGGTTTTTTCGCGATCTTTTGACAAAATTTGCGTTTTTATTCGCGATCCTTTGACGAAATTTGAATTTTTTTCGCGATCTTTTGGCGAAATTTGCGTGTTTGTTCACGATCCTTTGACGAAATTTCGTTTTTTCCGCGATTCTTTGACGAAATTTTTGGTTTTATGCCTTGATACTTTGACAAAATTCGCGTTTTTTCCGTGATCCTTGAATGAAATTCGCGTTTTTTTTCGCGATTCTTTGACGAAATTTGCGTTTTTTCCGCGATCCTTTAGCGAAATTTGCGTTTCTCCAGTGATATGAAAGTGTATTATTTCTGAGATTATATAAAAGTAATATTAATGTGTTTTCTAAACAGTATGCAGTTATTACAAAAATGCCCCTTTTTTTTAAATAATGTGCCCTTTACAAAAAAAAAATGCCCTTTTTTGTAATATGCGCCCTGCCCTTTTTTATGTTCTAGAGTGATCCCTGTGAGAATGAAAATAATTTGTAAAATATGCAAACAGTTTACATGCTAAGTTGAACTCGCAATTTTTAATGCATAATAACAATGACATTCAGTAGTCATTCTTTTTTTATTATATTAATTCTAATTTATTTATTTTTCTAAGATACCTGAACTTCATAAATCTTTGCTTTTTTAAAAATACTTGCATTTATACAATACTTAAACTCCATGAGACTATATAGTATTTATTATATTACATACAGTAAAATTCTGATTGTAAGCCTCCCTCCAAACCCCACTTTATCAAAAGCAAAAACAGGAAGAGACTTATAATTGAGATTATAAAAAAAAAATCATAAAAAAGCTATTTTATCATTAATTTAGAAGGAAAAAAAGGTAAATACGGGGGTAAGAATCTTCTGCATTTTGGCAGATTTAAAAAAAAAAAAAGAAAAGAAAAGTAGAATCTAAATCCACCTAAAATTTTGTTTCCCTCCAGCACAAAAAATTTTGAATCTTTATCTTCTGAAAATTTCTCTGCTTTAATTGTTACTTTATTGTAACAAGAAATAACCCTCTAAAACTCCTCCCTCATCTGAAAATACTGCTTTCCCACTTCGCTTCTTTGGTACAGAACATGCATAGTTTAACCTTCATAACTTAAAAAAAAAAAAAAAAAGTCCTATTTAATACTCTATAGTAATAATAAATAAATAATAATCCCTTCCTCCTGAATTTTTTGCTTCTCCCACTTTGCCTCCTGCCCTTATGAAGCTTAAAATCTTTCATTTTTTGTCCTCTATTTATGATTCTGGTGTCACAATAATTAATCATCTAAATTTCCACTTTCCTATTCCCCCCCCCCCCCCCGCACACACACACACACAAAAAATCCATTTCCCTTATCCCAGCATGCAAAGCTTAAAATCTTAATTCTGCTTATCTCCCACCAAGCTGACAAAGTTTAAAATCTATAAAACCATTATTTTTTAAAAATATTTTTATGGTCTAGTGTTATTTGGTAACAACAATAAATAAACAATCATCCAGCACTACCCTTAAATTTTCATTTTCTCACCTTCAGAAAAAGAGGTGAACTTCTAGACATGTGGTGGTGGGGGTGTAGGCAGAGAGAAGATTTTCCTCTTTTTAGTAGTTTGGCTGTTTTCATCCCTGATATTTGTTAATGGGGATGGAAAAGTTATTTCAGAGTCCATATTTATTTTAAAGCATAAAATATACACGTGATTTAGTGGTGAATAAACAGCTAAACTGCAAAAAAGAGGAACATTTTTGACCCCCCCCCCCCCCCTGTAATTTTAAAATCTTCCCTTGAAGGGAAAGGATGGAACAATAATTTCGGGAGGGGGGGGGGGGTTATGAGTGATACAGTAGACTCTCCTAAATCCGCTACTCTAAAATCTACACATTGTTGCAGAGGCAAAAAGTAGAGTTGTAAGGTGAAAATTCAAGGTTCTGCTGATATCAACGATTGCAGTTAAAAAAAAAAAAAAAAAAAAAAAAAAAAAAAAAATATATATATATATATATATATATTTAAATAAAAAAAGCTTTTTTGGATAGTACACATGTCTAACTATAAATAAAAAATTTTATACTCATGATTCTGATGTAATTAGCACATTATAGGTTCTGCACAATATTCACATCTGTTATTATAACCAAACTGTTTGTTTACTTTTTTGCAGTTTTTTCAATATTTAATTATTTTTATTTTATATAATTCCACAGACATTTTAATATGTAATCCTGATTAATAAAACTGACCACAAGTTTCCTCATGAAGTATAAATTTATTTCTGAAAAAATTCAAGATGCCGCTGATCTAGATCATAATTTTTTTAACAAATACATTTTTAATTAATGAAGGTTTTTAGTATTAAATCTGGCTAAACATGAAATAGAACTTCATTATTTTATGATTATCATGTAAATTATTAGTATATCTTTATGAGGTGAATTTCACTGAATAATACTAAAAAAAAATGTATCTTATCATTAGTATGCTTATTTAGTATTGCATTATTAATTATTTATATGCCCTTTACTGTTAATATTTTAATCATTTTTTTAATTTTCTTATTTTATTTAATTGTAAAGCTTTCATTATAGTTTCCAGTACATTATTAAATTCAAGTTACCATTTTAAAAATGTAATCAAATGTGACCAGAAATCTGCAATATTCTAAAGTCTGTACAATTTCTGGCCTCAAGTTGTGCAGATTTGAGAATGTCTACTGTATTCTGTATTTAACCTTACTACAAAATAAGAAATAGGGGAGAATTAAAAAATAATAATATTAAAGATTTTAAACTATTTGCTGGGTAAAGGGACAGAGAGGGAAGTGGAACATTTGGGGGAAAAGGATGATAATTTAGATGACTAATTATTAATTTATTGTTACTACAGAGCAACAAATATAACATATTTTAAAAATAATTCAAGAGATTTTAAATTTTGTATGTCGGAGGAGGGGGCAATTTTTGGGGTAGAGAGATAATTTAGGTAGCAAACTATTTATTTATTGTTACTAGAGAGCAACAAATAGGACAGAAGATATTTTAAAATAAGAGCTTTAATAAATTTAAACCTTGTATGCTGAGGGGGAAAACATAAATTTTGAAGGTAGGGGTTTGTAATTGAGAGGATTCATTATTTCTGATTGTTACTTGAGAACAACATATACAGATGAATTAAAAAAAAAATAGTTTTACAGATTTCAATTTTTGTTACTGGGGAGTGGGGTAAATGGGAGAAGCAGACGTTTTGGGGGTACAGGGATACTTAAATGGCCGATTATATATTCATTGTTACTTGAGAGGAAGACGCAGACATTTTAGGGGTAGAGGAATACTTAAGTGGCTAATTATTTATTCATTGTTACTACAGAGAGGGGTTGTAATTTAGATGATTTATTATTTACTTGTTGTTACTTGAGAGCAAGAAATAGGACAGAACGATTTTTTAAAGATTCTCAAGATTATAAATTTTTGTACTGAAGGGGGTAGAGAAGGGAAGTGAACATTTCTTGTGGAGGAAGGGGATTTCATTGAAACTAATATCTATACTAATAAAAGAAAGTTTCACTCTCTCTGTGTGTGTGTGTCTGTCATAATGGCTATTGAAATCTACTACATCTAGAAGTCTAAAAATTAGGGTGGTGACAATCCAAGGCAGGTCCCTGATGCACCTGAAACCAGATTTTTTATTTTGTTATAATTAGCAAATACTAATTAAAAAATCACCAAAAAGCATTATTTTTTCTACAAATTGACAAACCTGCCCGCTCAAGCTCAGTTCCCAATTTTCCAAAGTGATCACACAGAGAAAAAGAAACGTGTGAGACCAGGTATTTTTCTTTGCGATTTTATTTAATGTGCTCTGGTTGGACCATACAAAATACAGGAAAATGGATAACATATTCTTAAATGTCGTACTTTTATGTTTTTTTAAATGCCACAATTTGTTTGAAAAAAATATTAAAGATAACCCTTTCAAAAAAATTCTCTGCTTTATGAACCTTACATCTGACGAACTAACCAAAATACAAAAAAATGATTATACAATATTTTAAAATTAAAACACCACCTTTGGTTTCATAAGTATTATTATTAACCCTTTGAAAAGATTATTTTCCATATACAATTTTGCAATCAATAAAAATCCATACTGGTGCTTCCGATCAAAATAGGACAAAAAAAATAAATAAATAAATAAACCAGACAGACCATATCTACATTCATTTCAATTTCGAAATCTGCAATCTGTTTCAAAAAATACAAATAATTATACCTTTGAAAAAAATTTGTTTAAAAAACTCAATTTTGTGAATTAGTTTTTTTTTCAATATTTAAAATTGAGCTTAAGATTCATAAATGAAAATACAAAGAAACCAAAGACACCTAATAACATCCACATTTACGTATGATGAAGACTTTGGTTTGAAAATATATTTATATTAACCCTTCTAAAAATACTCTTTTCATGATTTCCACTCTTTAAAAATCTGTATCAGTGCTTCTGTTAACGATACGGATAAACTAAAAATACCAGACTATATCTACATTCATTGCCGTTTCGAAAAATATGAATATTAACCCTTTGAAAAAAATTTGTTTCTGAAAGTCATTTACTTGTAAATTTGTTTTTTTGGTGTCAGGTTTATCAACTTCATAAATCAAAATGTTAACAAACCAATGATTCCAAACCATATCTACATTCATTATTTTTTTCAATGGTGCCTTCAGTTAAAAAAATTAATATTGACCCTTTCAAAACGTTTGTTTCCATATATGACTTTTATGATTTCCTTATTTTTTACAAAGTTTATTATTCCTCCCGTGGAATTTTTAATCAAAATATGAAAAAAAAAATCACACATGCTTAATGAGCATATATTTATCTCTCAAAAGACACCTTTGGTTAAAAAATATGAATATTAACCATTTGAAAAAAATTCATTTCTGTAAGTCACTTTTGTCAAATTTTGTTTTTTTCTCCCACTTGGCTATAGGGTTTATATTATGCACATTTTTTTTAACGAACACAATAACTCTCAAATTTTGATACAATATACATTTAGCTCTCAAAAGACACCTTTGGTTAAAAAAATATGAATATTAACCCTTTGAAAAAAATTCATTTCTGTAAGTCACTTTTGACAAATTTCATTTTTTTCTCCTATTTGGCCATAGGGTTTATATTATGCACATTTTGTTTAACGAACACAATAACTCTGAAATTTTAATATACTAATCTTTTAAAAAATAACCCAGCATAAATTTGATTCAAAAATTTTGAGATTTAGAACGAAAATAATCTGATTGAAAATAATAAAATTTCTCACTGGGTTAACATTGCATATGCATATTTACACTTATAACAAACTTATTTTTGCAATATTGCTCTGAAATTTTAATACCTAACTAATATTTTAGTTGTTGTTCTAGTAAAATTTTGGTTTAGATTTAATAAAATTTACGGTAAAATAATCAGTTTAACTAAATATCAATGTTTTAGCACGAAAATTATTTTCCAGCTTCGGTAATATTATATTTATCCATATATATACTACGCTAACGTACGTGGCACAGAAATTGCGATTATTTGTTATTGTTTAATGGCAATGCCCGAGAAATGCATCTCATTGGTTATTGTGTAAGAGTTCTTTGGCAGGATTTAGGGTAATCAGGTTTGTTTACATTTTGCTTCAATATCTTTCGCTGCAATTATGTAGCTTCAAAATATCATTTGAAATGCCCGTAAAAAAATCTCGGCGAATGCTTTGAAAGTGAAGAAGATGGCGAATTCGAGTCAAATTGAAATAGATTCGAAATCCAAATAGAATTAATTGATCGAGAACGCCGTTAAGCGATCGGCAAAATCGGCTTAATAACTGTAGCATGCACGCGTTGCTCCTGAAATCCAAATTACTGATTTAAACGTTCCAGGGCATGCATAACTGTGGGTGAAACATGCAATTTCTGCAAAGCACTGTATTGGAAATGCGAATTAAACAGCAGCAAGAAGTTTACAAAATGTTGTCATGACATAAAAAGTAATTTTGTACGGACAGCTAGAGGTAGTTTTGATTGTAAGACCTGCGATACGAATTTCAGGTTCATTTAAGAATATTATTACGCCCCCCCCTCCACCCCCCCAAGAAGTAAGATACAATAAAACCTGCTTAGACGGAAACGAAAACGACCAGTGATAAATTGCGTTTTATGCAGGTTATTTAAATTGAACAAAGCATAATAGCATTTTTTTAGAGGGGGGGGGGGGGGGGGGGGGAGAGAGCTGGAACTTTTTTTTTTCGTTTATTGCAGAACTCCATTATAAACAAGCTTTACTTTATTAGAAAATAAATTTGCTGGATGGTACTTTAAAAAAAAAGCTATATAGTAATATTTGTTTACAATTTTATTATTTCATTTTCAATATTACACTTTATGTTGTATTTGTAATTGCTTTTTCATATAAAGATTTTAAATAAAAAATTAAATTATTGAAAATATAATTACATTTTAATTCAATTCATCAGTTAATTTGGAATAAAAAAGTTTAAAGTATGAGACATATAAAACTTAACCTTTGACTTTACACAACTTTGGAACTGAAGAAGAGTCAGGCCCTGATAATTTGCACCGTCTCCCCCCCCCCCCTCTGTACGGATCTGCGATAAAAATTTTATATTAATTTAAGAATATTATTACGGGCCTGGGCAAGCCAGCTAGTAACTCATAAAACTTCCAAAATATTTGGACAATAAGAAGCATTTTTTAAAATATTAAATGACTGAATGTGAAAAAAAAGTGAGAAGAAAACACTTTTTAGCTGCCAAAGGCAGTGGGGCCCCATTATTAGTTTTGTTTGGAAAGATTTTCATAATACCTAAATTCATTTAATGCTGTTTTTAGGTACCTTTCAGGTCTGGCTATGTTTTAAAATATAAAATCTTTTAACAAAATTAAACTAAATTAATATTTACTTAAAGTGATAGAATACTTTTAACAAGGCAAAAAAATACCTTTATTTATTCATATTAGACATGTTTCATTGCTCTGACGGCAACATTCTCAATAATAAACATGATACAAATATTTTTGCAAAAAAATTTTAATTGAAAACTGGTAAACAAAAATCACGCGAATTCAAGCATAATGAAATCAACTACAACATTAAAAATGAATATTTGTGAACGTGAATTATTTAATACTATTGTTTCATTTTTCCGTAGAGCATCTCTTTCCAAATTTTAGGAAGTTCCATGGATGCTGAATCATTACATATATTCTCACTGCATAATATTTCTATTGATTTTTGGATAATGTATGGCAAGTAAAATCTTGATGGATAAATTTGTCTACTATTTTAAAAATTAATCTGTAAAGGCTCTTTATTATACAGTCTAGCTAAAGCTGTAGTTTTCTTGTTGTATTTGATGTCTGCTATGTGTTCTTTGATTCTAGTTTTAAGCTTTCTGTTTGTCCTTCCTATTAAAAAAAAATCACAGTTTTCCCATCTTCTTTGGTGAAAAGTATTTCATATACCCCTGATAACTGATTTGGTTCTATTGGGTCGATTTTCTTACATACTATGTTTTTTAATTTTATGGTAGGTTTTGCAACTATGGAGATATTGTATTTATTATGCTATGTTAAATTATACTGTATTATAAAATCTTTTGTTTAAAAACATAAAATCAAAACAGACTGGAGTGTGTGTAGGACACCCAGTACATGCTGCCTGCCGAAGGCAGTGAAAGTCCCAACTCTAAGCTTGTTTGGATAAATTTTCATTTGAAAATAAATATCACCCAAAATCGAGGGTGATCGATTACTGGAAGCAGTGGGGATCCCCAACATTAGGATTGCTTAGAAAGATTTTTATTTAAATATATAAAATCATTTGGCATTGATTTCAGGTATATTTAAGGTTATTATCACCTGGGCCTGGGCAATGCTAAGTAGGTAGGTAATATAACAATAAAAGAAGAAATCTGCCATAATGTCAAAAGGTAGACAAATTTATCTCCCTTGTATTTTTTAAAGAGTTTGGGAGGGGCTTTATATTTGGAACTAGAAAATAAAAAAAAAATTTTACCCTTGTGGTCGTATTAAGTTTATACAAAGGTGTCATGTTGGTTGGAATTAACTTTCATTGAATGAACAGCAATGCATATTAGACCTTATGCACATGACGTCAGATGCCAGAGCTGGCGGTATGGTGATCTATTATTCTAGCCACTGTACTGCCAGAATACCAGTATGCGCAGGTGTAAACACTGCTAGCCTCAATCCAGATTGAGTGCATAAATTTTAACTGAAATTTTGCAAATTTAAAGAATTTTCTCACATACAGAGCAACATTTTGAATTTATATTACAATATATTAAGTAAATACTGTTACAACAAAGAATTTTTTAGTGGTATTTTTAACAAACAAGCATTAATAACTCACACTCCATAGACTGCTATGCTAATGTTCAACAGCAAATACTGCCAGCAGACGAATTTTAGCCTCAACTTCAGGTCGCGTGCATAAGGTTCATATGTAAGATTACGAAGGAAAAACAAAATTTATTAATTCTTTTTTAAACTTCACATATATGTAACACAATATGTTTTAATTTTATGTAAAAATTATATTTTATAGCTTGCTATCATGTGGTTTCTTTCAAAGCAGTCTCCAATATGCAGTCCTTAATTTTTCTGTTTGAACATACAGAACAATCTTTACTCTTTAAATCTTATATCTTATCTTTTTTAAACTACTATTCAACTTCATGGTACACTTCTTTCAGTGGCTTTTTTTTTTTTTTTTTGCCATTTTAGAGTATTATTTTAAAATATTTTAAGAAGTGAAAATGCCTAATTACATTTAAACACAATTTATAAAATATCATTTTGAATTCCATGTATCTCCGAACCTTGTCGACTTAATATAATAGATCAGTATGGTTCTTTGCTGTGGGAGCAGACATACAGCTGGAATAGTATAAAAGCTGTGGTGGCTGAGAGCAGACATACGACTGAAACAGTAAAAAAGCTTTGGTAGCTTAGAGTAGACATACAACTGCAAAGGGTTAAAGTGGGTGGGAGACTTAGTCAGAATTTTACATTATTTCTTATAGTATGAATGAATATTAACTACTTCTAAGTACAGAGCAATCTTAATTTAAAGAATGTAAAAGAGGCTTCAGAATAATGCTTAGTTAGAGAACACTTTTCATGAGATAACATAGAAATTAATAAAAGTTCATTGTAAAATCTACTAGAAAATCTGCTACCTATGAGATCATCATAACAAGGTTATGTTATAATTTAAATCAGCTTCTTAATAGAAGGTATGCTTAGTAAAGAATAAAAAATAAACAGTTATACATAAGTGGATGAAATAAAATTACACAAACATTACTTTTAATAATATTTTGAGGTGCTTGCTGAAAGTTACCCCTATAAATGCCAGGAGCTTATTTCCAGGGTTGTAAAAAACCTGGGTTTTTTATAAAAAAACCCAGCCCGGGTGGGTACCTGGGCAGCTACTCACTACAACCCTTATAGTTGTAAAAAAAACCAGGATTTTTATAAAAAGCCCAGCCCGGGTGGGTAGCTGGGCGGGTACCCGGGCAGCTACCCACTACAACCCTGCTTATTTCATATTTGTATATATTCCTAAGCTCATATTAATGATGAAAATGATAGGCAATGTTGTAGAAAATTTAAACTATAATATCAATGAACTGAACATTTTTTCTTTTAACAAATATTTTAAGTTTCTTGAAAATCCAATTCATAGCAAAACAATGATCTATTTAATGGTAAAGCAACAGTTCATTTCTATTCATTGGTAAAACAATAAATATACTAAAAATCAACATATATAGATATAATATACCTTAAATCATATAATTAAATTCATGTAAATATTTATTTACAAATTAAAAGTACAACTAATAAGTAAACTGAATATCAGCACTGTATATGTGAAAATAAATACAAGGATACACAGAACTGACAAAGTGAAATATATCAGGTTTTTCTTACACTTTGTACATAACTTATTTTTTCCCTTGAGAACATCACAGACATTTTATTTTTATTTGTAAAATGAAACAAATGAAGATGAATTTTGCATAAATATGAACTAAGTTTAACACAACAGTACATATGAAAAAGCACAGCTTGAAAGTTAAACGCAATGCAATTAATTTAGCAGCAATGAAGTTTTATGTACAGCAAATGACTTAGGAATTTGAAACTGATCTCTCCGAGTATTATGATAAAGATGTTAGCTGATAATTAATAACATAACAAAAAGAATAAATAAATATACACAATCAAGTTAATCTAAATTTTTCAAATATACATAGTGAATGTACCTTACTGTTCACAAAACATAATATTGTATGTTGTTATTGCACATAAGAAAAACCCTACAATATTTATGGAATGAGTGACATACAATAACAAAAAAAAAAAAAAAAAAAATGCCCATTTTTTCACTGAGTATGAAAATCATGTATATAAATATATATATAGAGTATAATTTAAAAATTCATCAATAATATAATTTATTTACACCAAATTAAAACTTTATCAATAAATAAAAGTTTTGCAGGGAATTAATATAATGCATTTTTCAAGGGTAAAAATACTTTTGCATTCAAAAAATAAAGATATATTAAATTTCTCATTTTCAACAGCATAAAAGTGTAAGGAAAAGAAATGAATGTAACACACACACACACACACACACACACACAAGAAAAAAAAAAGAAGGGGGGGGGGGAAAAAACTTGGAAGAATTTTCAAAATTTGAAAATGAAATGTGTATAATTTTATTATAAGCTTAAACTTTCAGAATATATAAATGAAAAAAAAAAAAAATAAATAAATATAATAATAAAAACAAAGAAAAAAATAAAAGTTTCAGAGTAAAAAGACTGCATGGCCAGTCTTTATGTTTTGGCAGTGAGAATTTGCAACATTTCCTGCCTGTGGATAAATTTTGTCAACAGAATTATATTGAAAAGATTATTATATTATTTTAATCCCATTCTGGAGTTTTTAGAAAATTTTAAGATCTGTTTTTATTTGCCTTCTCCATCAGTCTGGGGCTATTTCAAAATATTGAGTCTTTTGTTTAAAATAGTTATGTCACAGAATATATTAGGTTTTACCATTCATTCAAATATGAGCTCATGCATTCAGCTTACTAGGGAGGCACCAATATAAAACTAGATATGCTGAAATATATATAACTAATATCCGAGCAATGCCACTTTCTTGAAAGTTGAGAAATTTAAAATACATTGCATGAAAGAAACACCCACTTGCCATGCATATCCGTGTTTTGCCTCAGATCTTAAGAGAGAAAAAATAGATGTCGATAAATATAACATTTTTGATGAAATTTCTTTGTTTGGAAGATGGTTGCTCTTGGATAGTTTTGCTACAAACATAGCTGATATAATATCATTTTACTATGTTACAAAATTAATTTTGATTCCAACAAAATGTTGTAATTTTCATTAATTTTTAACAAGCTTATTATATTAAAATTTGATGTATAACTTTTTATTATGATATAATATCTTATAATAAGCATCAAAGTGCTACGATTAATAAATTAAAAGTGTTTTAAAAGATACATTCTGAATTTTGGTACACAAATAACATAAGCATATGGGGCAAAGTTCTAATGTATTAAATTGACATAAAAAAATTAAAACCTCCATAAATGGTCTCTATTTTATTTTATTTTGCAATAATGCTTTGACTTCTTATTCAGCTTGTCTTACATGCTTGAAATAAATTGTGACCACTGAGTCACTAAAAGCTGCATTCAAATTAGTATAATTACCACAATTAAATTGGATAATCAATCAAATAAGTCTAATTAAATTAACACAACACTTGAAAAAACTAATTAATTTAGCTATTGAAAACAAATAAAAATAATAAATTAATTAAATCCTTTTTTTAAATAAGAAAATGTAAGTCTATTGATACATCCCTAGCAAATAAACACCTTATGCATACATGATGATCTAAAAATCTAACCTTTTTATTTTCTCTGTGTTCTTGAAATACAGCAACAATTTATTTATTTTGTACTTATATGCCTCAAAATAAATATGACTTTGTCGAATGATGCATCTTGATGACATAAGAATTCCACCTCAGGGTGTGATTCTGAGTAAAAAAAAAATTCTGAAATTCACAGCAAAATTTCTGAAAAGTTACAGCAAAGAGAGAAAAAACAGCAGACAGGGCTGGGGAGACAGGATTTGTGGTTTTTCATGATTTTTTGATGAAATTTAATTTTTTCCGGCGATCCTTTGACAAAATTCATGCTTTTTCTGCAAATGGTTGACAAAATTAATTTTTTTGGCGACCATTTGTCAGTGGGGGTGAAAGGAGGATTAGCGGTTTTTTTTCGTGATATTTTGACAAAATTTGTGGGTTTTTCGCGATCTGTTGATGAAATTTGCAGATTTTTTTGCAATCTTTTGACAAAATTTGCTGTTTTTTGCAATCTGTTGATGAAATTTGCTGTTTTTCGCAATCTGTTGACGAAATTTGTTGTTTTTTCACGATTTTTTGATGAAATTATTTTTTCCAGTGATCTTTTGATGAAATTCATGCTTTATCTGCAAACGGTTGACAAAATTTATTTTTTTTCGCAGACCATTTGTCAAAATTTGTGATATTTTCTATGCCCGAATTTTTGGATTGAGGACCGATTTTTTTAAATTTTCAGAACAGAATCATCCCTATTCCACATACACACTTTTTAACTTATAAATCCATCTATGTTATGCAGTTTTCTTTTTTTAAACTAATCTCTTGAATGTCATACATAAACAGCCACAGTTTAATGACAAATTTAATAGCAGAATACCTTAAGGAAAAGCAAAACCTTTTACAATAGAGTTTTTTCAATCACACAAAATAAAATTTTCCTCAACTATAAATGAATACATTGACAAGTAAAATGTACTAACTGAGTAAGAAGTAATTCATGCATCAAAAGCAAGAATTATATATATGTATTTTCAATGTATTGCACTAGTTTATTCAAAGAAGCAAGATCACCAGGATTTTTTTGTTTTTGAAGAAGAAACAACCATTAAATATTACAGATAACATTTTATCATCTTAAAATATACACTAAGTATAATTTATAAGTCGAAGGTATACTATTTTATAGTTATTAGTGAAACTTATTTCCCATTACAGTTTTTTTTTTTTTTTTTTTTTTTTTAACAACATAAAGACTTCTTGTAAAGCTATGAAAAGCTTTAGCTTCTTCTTTTTAAATTTTCTACTTTATACCAGGTTGTATATTATTTTGCTGCTTATTGATTCTTTTAAATTAATTATAAAGATGTCTCTTTTCTAAAACAGTCCCATAAAACAATTACACAATACCAAGAAAACTTTTTCTGCACAAATGTGAATGTTGAAGCTGTATTTCAAATAACAAAATTGTGTGATAGAATCTTTTCAAGCATACTGAACACACACACATACAGACATGTACATTGTTAATCAGTTCTAAAAGGGAGGAAAAAAAGAATCAAAATGTTAAGAAAAGTTTTTTAATGTTTAGTTAAAAATTGATAATTTGGACTATTAAAATAAGTTATATGTCAATAGTATAAAAATCTATATAATTAGAGAATCAGAACAAGATAAAAATTAAATAATTTGCTTTTAATGTTAAAAGAACTCTAACTGATAATATCTTTAAAATAAATAATGAAGCTAAAATTTTTTAGTGTATATAAATATATGTATAAAAGGAGACAAATTTTGAGCTTCCAAAATTTAAATAATGATATAATGAATATTTTTCAAGAAGGGGGACAAAGGAATGTATAAGACTAAATATTCAACATTAATAATTTACAGGGAAAATTGGCAATAATTGCACATGTAGGTTTACATACCTACAAATTCAGTACTTTGGTAGAAAGTGCATTTAAAGAGATCAGATGGCAAAAATATTCATATTTCTCAATCTTATACAGAACTTGAAACACTAGTAATTTGATATGATAGTTTTGGGAGATGACATTTATCATAGTCTAAAACAATGGAAAAATTATAAAAGTGAATTTTTATTACTTATTAAATACACACACATTCATTCATTTAATTTATGACTTAAATAGCATATTTTTAAAAACAGAATTACTGAGCAAGTGAATATTAAAATTGCATGATTTATACTTCTTTTGACTTAGTTTCTTTCAAGTTCTGTTCAAGAGTCAAATTGAAATATTAACAGTAGTGATATATTGCAAAATATCTGTAATCATATAATCTAGATATCTCATGAGCAACATTCTGCTGATGACCTACCTTGAAATCCACAACAAATAATGAATCAACATTTGTTTTCAACCCAGCTATGAGTCTTATTAAGACATATCATTAGACTGGATCCAAAGCCCCCCACATTAATATAACTATATGGACACAGTCTATTGTGCTAATCAGCGGAGGAGGACGATAAATCTGGCAGTGTTAGATGGCTGTCTGATCACCAAGAGGATGACGTTTGGTGCTGATGACAACACCACCATCACTTGTCAGGCTTTGGATACTGCTATGGTCATCGGTATCACTTTGGTTGCTATTATACCCTATTATGTCCACTTCATCTAATGAAAGAAATTACAATTATAAAAATATATTACATTTCAAGATATGGAAGAAGACATTAGCAATAAATAACCAATTTTTTGCATTAAGAACTTGATGACAGACAGTGATGCACAGTCAGCTAAATAAAGAGTCAAACCATGCTTTTTAATTGCCAAATTTTAACAAATATATGCAAAAGGAACTGCTTGACTGGAAATTATGTCATATTTAAATTTAAAAAAAAAAATGAAAGAAGCTGTCTTCAAATTTGAAAAGAGTAACAAATTAAAAAAAAAATTCAATTTTAACTCCTAATTTTGACACCAGAATATGAATCTATGCCTTTAAACTAGCCTATATATAAATTCTCATGTGGTTTCTATGAATAGTTTTGAAGATATTCAATATTAAAAATTGAGCTAACTTTTGGGAATGGTTTAAAAAGCGAAATCCATTACTTTAAGGATCTGATTTAATAAAAATTTTATTAATACACTTGAATGAGAAATATTATTTGCTAAATAAATCCTTTAAATCATAATGAAGGGAACAAATATTTTTTCACAACTGGATTAAATCATATCAAAGGCTGGAGTAGCACAGTTGAAGTTTATTCCAAGTGAAAAATGCCCAGACCACGAATCGAACCTGGATACTTGGAGCGCCGTGCCAATGCCTTACCTGTTAGGCTATCTGGACGATACCTGGCTGACATAATTCACTCTTATTTTTGTTGGACTTGGCTGCAAACTGCAGCACTAGTTTCATTCATCCGAGCTATAACTATAGCATTTAAACTTCAACTGTGCTACTTCAGCCTTGGATATGATTTAATCCAGTTGTGAAAAAATATTTGTTCCCTTAATTATGACCTAATTGCATGGTATACAGGAGTTTCTGTGTTAAAGCACACTTTTATCATGTAAATGCTATAGTTATAGCTCGGATGAATGAAACTAGAGCTGCAGTTCACAGCCAAGTCCAACAAATAAGAGTGAATTATGTCAGCCAGGTATCGTACGAATAGCCTAACAGGTAAGGCATTGGCACGGTACGCCAAGTATCCAGGTTCGATTCCTGGTCTGGACATTTTTCACTCTGTTGGAATAAACTTCAACTGTGCTATGCCAGCCTTGGATATAAATCCTTCAAATATTCCATGAATTATGATTGTTATTACATTTATTAATAGTTTTTAGAGATGATTATTTTTTTTTACTACATGGTCCTTAGTTAGTTTTTTAAGAATAACTCAAATAATACTTGAAGAAATAAGCTGTCATTTTTTATACACATAACTAAAAGCTCCTGGAAATTGATTTATTTAAAAATATTTATAGGTTGTAATTCATAATTTTCTTAAAATATTAATTTCACAATTTATATTACATATATAATTTTTTTTTAAAGCATAAAATTTTCATAATTATATTTACTTAAAAATGCCACAGAAAAACACCAATGTAAGAAAACAATTGTAGAAGACAGGGATAAAAATATTAAAGAATTGAACATTAGGAGGTTAAAATTTTATATCTTTATACAGGCATAAGATTGCAGAAAGACTAAGGGATGCCATTCAAAAAATGGAAAATTACATGTAAAGTAAAATAAGAGACATTTTTCACAACATTTATATGTAAATCCTGTCAATTATATTGCATTGAATATATTTATTAAGTTAAAAATCAGACTTTTATAATATTTTCTGTAATAAGTATATTGCATAATTACTTATTAATCATTAAGCTCTAAGCCGCAATTGTCATCCCATGGCTTTAAGGCCCCGAGCCCATCCATTCCCACTTTTTCATGTCTTTAAGGGTGTACTCAAAAAAATATTTTCCCACGCTCAAAAACTCAAATATTTCGGACACATTTTCAGACTCATTTTTAAAAGTAAAATCATAAAACTAGCTGACGTGATTTTGGAAGAGATGTATAAGTGGCCGCATGTTTTCATTTTTTGCTTAATTCATTAGAACTTGATTGATAAACAATTATTTTTGTTCCCAGATCTCTCACTTCAGGAAATTCGGTTCAAAATGTCCAATTTGACAGAGTTTTTTGCAATATAGTCTGCCTATATTGAAAAATCGACAAGCACGGCACATTCTATAAATTCTGAACAAGAGAATCTGCCAATGGGTTGCATTTCAGAACAAAAATGAATTTTAAAATAAGCCGTTTGTATTTGAATACACCCTTAATTTGATGAATTTCTATTTTAACCCTTAAATGTCTGACTTTTCAAAAATCATTGTAATAATGTTTTTTGGCTTTCATTTTTTAAATAAATCATGGGAAAAATACTTTAAAAAATCATATTTTGTTTTAAGTATGGTTCACGGCTAAAAAACAGTTTGTTACTAATCGGCAATACTGGTCTTTAATTGAAAAAAATTTTTTTCCTTGATAAAATTCTATAATATTAAACACACAAGAATTTTAGGAACTATAATAAGAAATAAATTTTACTTGCTCACTGCAGAACAAAATAGGGTATTGTGCAAGCTTCCAAACAAAGCAAAAAGAACAAGTAGCAATAACTGAAAGAATAAATCTATCTTTATTCTTAAACAGCACAAGTGTTGCCATCTACATGTTGAAAATTGATTTAATAATATTTTCAGAATGTATTTTATTGGCAACATTAGGCATTATAGCTTCAATATTATTCTAATAGTATTTTAGAGCCTAAATTGGGTATGTTGCCGAAAAGAAACACCTGGCATTTAAGGGTTAAATTTGTCCGATGACGTCTTTTCATTTCCCCACCCCCCCCCCATTCCAGTCAAATGTCAGAAAGTGGTCAGTGTTGGAAGGAAAGTGAAAGGACCTAGCATGTGGAATGCTGTACTGTGCAAATTCCTAGGCAGAAAAAAAAAATTAAAAGACATCACCAGACAAATTTAAAAGGGAAATTCATTAAGTTAAAGACATTGAAAAGTGGGAAGGGTAGGGCTCAGGGCCCTGAAGACATCGGGTGACCATTGCAGCTTTGAACTTAATGTTTACTCACTAATAATAACAATAAAATAACCATTTAAAAAAAATTACTCCATTTAGTCTGGACAAGAATACTACAAATATATGTTTAAATCAAATATTTTTTATAGAATTCAAGTTTGTTCAGCATAGAATTTAAAATTTATTAAAAAAATTAGCTTTATTTTTAAAATTCAGTATTTTTAGATTTAAGTTAAGTATAGTGTATATATATTAGTAATTTAAAAAATATATTTATCCTTTTCTAACAACAAATTTACAATGATTGAAGTATTCCATTCTTTTATTACAACAATTCAAAGGATAATTCAGATGCACAACTTTTTTTTCATTCTGTATCTTTAAAGAATGGGTAAGAAAATGAACTGCACAATCTAAGTAACAAACATTTTATTTTTATAAGGCTTTAAAAAATGAAGCAGGAATATTTCTCAAACAGTTTTATGCCTGAAAAATGCTCTTTAGGTGCAGTGATATAATCTGTTGCTACCAGTACTTATAAAAAGAGAGAACAATCTTGATTGCAAATGAAGTTGTCATCAGCAGCACAGAAAAATTCAGGTCTATGAGATCAGAGATGAACAAAATACTGGGTTCCACTCAATAAAATAGTAGTGCATTATACGAAATCCTCCAAAATGAAGATATCATCTACACCCATTTCTGTTTTTACACGAACTTCTTTCTTTTACATGGATTTTTAAAAAACAATAATTCTCTTTTTACATGCGTTATTTTAATTTAACATTTTAAAAATAAATTCTCTTTTTACATGATTTATCTTGATTTAGCATGATTATTTAAAATGATTGGTACAAATTAAATGATTTTTATTTTGTATTTCACTTCTATAAGTTAATATGGAGTATTTTATAAGTTAAAAATAACATAAAATACAAATATAAACCAAATGAACAGCTTTTATGCTTGTCATTCAGTTACTAGCTCCATACCTACAAACAGAAATGGTACATGCTAATACAGATTAATTATAAAATTGGCATAGAAACATTTGTCCCTTGAAATAAAGAATACACCAGTAAAAAATGAAATCACACCTTTCTGATTATGCAATGTTAAACTGTGACCAATCATCATTCAACATACAAAAGTGAACTGGAACAAAACTAAGTATTCAGTCTTATCATACATAAGAGCTGTTATATATAAAAAATCTCTGGTAGTAATGATAGAAGATGCACTATATTGCCAAAAGTCAGCGGTGGCAATTAGGGGATCAACGACAAAGTGAATAAAAAAAAAAAATTGAAATAACCCTGCAAAATGAAATGTACATTTGTAGCTGTAGCACATGACTATGTGGATGCTGTACATACTTTCTGTTCATTCGTGTAAGAAAAGCACATATATTCATGGCAATAAAAAATTTCTTTCAAAAATTAAAGAATTTTTTGCATGTTTTTTGTTTATAGCATGCAAAAGTTTTCAACCAAATTTAATACCACTTTCAGGAAACTTGACACAGTACAATAAAAACATGCTACAATTAGAATATAAATATATATTAAATATTTCATGAAATATGAGCTTTTGCATGAAATAATTTTTAATTTTGCATGTGCTAATAATAAAAAAAAATGTTTTTGAATAATTTGGTAGTCAACTATATGACAACTCGTATAAAAAGCCAGTTGAATATTGTGAAAATCTAGAAAGATATTGCCGATACTTCGCGCTAAAAAACCCAGTAGCAGAAACTGTCCAGCACAGCAGCGGGCACTGCAGATTATTTTAAACCTTGCAGATTAATCCACTAGCTTAAAAAAAAAAAGGCTGGGCCTAGAAAAAAGCTGAAATTTACTTTTAAGTCTCTAGACTTATGGTATTTGTTTCATAATTTTATTATAGTTTCTTTATAAAGTCAAATTTTTCTTATTTTATGGGATATTGTTGTTTTAGTAGGCTTAGTCTAGCACTATTGGGTCACAGATAAATTTTAGTATGCTGCAGACTGACACAGAAAATTCAGCTTGTGGACTAAAAAATATGAGTTAAAGGATGGTCTTTACTTTCATGAATTCCAGAAGCACTTTTCCAGTATTTTTTCTAGACCTTTAACAAAACATCTAAAATCAAAAGTGTCTTGAGACTTTTGGCCATATAGTCACAGACAAACAAAAAGAGTGCCAGCTGATAGAAATGCCAATGAGCAAACAACATTAAGAAATTCTAGACATATTAAAGAAATGGAATCAAGAATTTCACCCCAATTAAATAGAGGTGGATTACAGGCTTTCTTAGGAGGCATGCTCTTCATAACATAGAACTCAAAGGTGAAACTGCATATGAAGATGAGTCAGCTGCTAGAGAATTTCCAAACTTCCTAAAATTATTGAAAATGGAGAATACACAATTGATCAAGCATGAAATGTAGATGAAAATGGTAGAACTCAAGTATCAAAATTGCAGTCAAGTTGCAGGTGGTTTTAAAATTCCTAAGGATCATGTGACTTTATTATTTAGCTATACCTCAAAAGATTGTAATTTGAAACAGGGGTCGGAGCATATAGGACAAATTTTATTGTTCTTACCAGTAACTTTTATCAGTAATCTGCATGATATATTCCTATTGTATATCTTATAAAAATGTCTCTTGAAGATTACTGATAAAAGATACTCGTAAGAACAATAAAATTTGTCCTATATGCTCCAACCCCTGTTTGAAACCACTCCTAGTAAATGGAGTCTTAAGAACATGTCTAATGATTGATAAAGAAGGCCTGAAAATTTCCAGTTCATCCAACAAAACGGCATGGGTAATGAATAATATTTATAGTGAACAGTTAAACAAATATTTTGTTTTAGAAGTTCGATGCTATATGAATTATCAGATATGTTTAATTAAAGTATTTTTGATTCTAGGCAATGATGCACACTGACAATGTAGACTTGGAACACCTAAATGTTGAATTTGTTTTCTGCTACATCCTTGATAAGTTATAACAGATACTTTTAGAATATACTATGTAAAACGATCATTCAAACATGTTTCAAATAAATTGAATCATGAAACACCATGGATATATGGAAGAAATTTTAAATAACGGACTGTGCCAACCACATTGCATTAGCTTTATCTGATTTAAAGCCAAAGATCCGTAATCGCTAACATGACCAAATTTCCCAATGTCATTAAGATAAACTTTGTGGAGAAGGTCTATCTTCGATGATCTATCATATTCAGATATTGATGAATTGTTTGTTGATAAAACTCTAAGTGAAGATGAAGTAATAGAAATTGTCCTTGCGACTCCCAAGCATAAAAATTCTGATAATGATGAAGATTATACTTCTCTAAATGCAGATTTAATTAAAGATCTCGGACAGTTCGTAAATTGGATAATCATGATCCAAATGAAGAAGGATCTAGAAGATTTCAGCATGATCTTAAATTGATAATGGCTTCCTTACACAGAATTATATAAAAGTTTAGCCATAACAGGAACAAAATGAGTAATAACTGAATTCATAAACATTGAAGCATCAGTGCCACAACAGCTCTAGTGCTAATTTTGATCAAGAAATCCCAGAAAGAATTGCACCAACTAAGTAAGTAAACTATTTCTAGCAACAGCACTGATATTACAAGTCTTGCAAAAATGACAATGAATGTCAGAAAGTGACAATTAATAAAATCTTTTATGTAATTCAAATTGCTTACATTTTGTTTTCATAAATTAGTGACTTTTCTTTTTCATATGAATTTTTAAAAATATTTTTAACACATCAGCAACATTTATAAGCAGGGGTGGGGAATTTCTAGAAAATCTTACCAGCCAAGGATTTATTTCACCAGCCAGTAAAATGAAACATACAGTTGAAAATTTTTCTGACAAAATTTACGCAACTCAAAAATAGTTGGTTACTATTACTATAATGCATTTTTATCTTTCTTTCCCTGTAAAGTTAAGAAATATAAACAAAAGATGAAAGTTTAATATAAAATAGTAGTACCATGTTTACATTGCAGTAATTAGGAGAGTTGAAAAATGTAACTAATACTTAAAAAAAAAAAAAAAAAAGAAAAAGAAAAGAGTTTTCGAATACCTATATAGTTTGCAGTTTTCAAAAAATTCACTCACCCTGTCAGAAAATTCACTCGCCAGTGGCGAGTAAAATGATGCATTTCCCCATCCATGTTTATAAGAAAGTGCAGCACACAAAAAAGGTATGATACATATAATGTATAATTTTTGGTGATTTTTTAAAATCTGAAACAAATCTAGAATTTTCTTAGTGGCATCCCTGAAGGTAAAAAAAAAGAGGAAATATAAAACACTATATAATCTATTGATCTAGGGGGAAAAGATCATATACCATATTTTCCAAGAATAACGCTGCAAAGAGTATAATGCTGTAGTTACTTAAAAAACAAAACAAAAAAACCTAGTTTAACGCCGCATCGGGTATATCGCCGCACTGTGTATAATGTCACATACGTTATAAAAAACATACCAAGTGCAATTAACTAAAATTATTAACTGACAGACATAAAATTAAACATTTTGAACTTAAATAAATAATTTATCTTTTAATTAATTGAACAATTAATTCCATTATCAATGTTATTTATTTTAACAAACGGAAAAAAAAATAATACAGTAGCAACGAATAATTAATGTTATATATTTGAAAATCCATCAAAATCTTTGTCCTCGGTATCAATGTCGAATAATTTTTAAATTTCATGTGAGAAACTTTGATCAGCGTCTATGAAATCATCTGCATCATTCATGAAATTATCAAAAAAGTGAGCCGGCAGATCAGATCTCGTATATTTTGAAACGTGCGTGCACGCTCGATTATGTTTAAGATTAATCGAGCTGTTGCCAAACATAAGTATGCATATCTATTTAATGCTGAAAGTAATTAGGAACACACAGAGTTTTCCTGTAGCTTTATCACAGCTGGCGAAGAATGAACGAGGGAGAAAGTGGGAGGAGTTATTCCTTATACGGTAAAGGTCAAAATTAGCACTAGCCACCGGCCACAGGGCCAGTAAATGAGAAAAAGTGGCTAGTGAAAAATTGTCTATCAGCGGCCACCTTCAAGCCACTTTTTTACAAGGAGAGAATAAAAATTTCTTGAATTTCATCAACGATTCTACTTTTTTTTTGTTCCAATATATTTATATTAACATATTTATTTTGACTATTCAGTTTTAGATTAATACTTACAGAAATTTTACTGTTTAGTATTTTTAAATAAAAAAGTGGCCACTAGTTTAAAGAAAGTGGCCACTTAAAAAACTAGTCCTACTGGCCAGTGGCTGATAATGAAATTTCCCAGTTTTGACCTATATTATATGGCATGCAAGATGCTAGGTGCGGCGCACGTGAGGAGAACATTGTGATTGGATGCGATGACTGGATAAAGTACAGTTTTTTGCTCATGAAAATTGCATTGTTTGTAAACACGTTGATACCTTTCTGCCGTGCAAGACATTGTTTTTTCTTTTCAGAAGTACGACATAAGATCATGGATTTTTTTTTTTTTTTTAACCAGATTTCTAAATTTTTAAATAACGATCGGCAGTAAATTTGGTACTACTTACAAGCTGCACCTAGTTATTGGCCGCATTTCTGTTTTCAAACCAGAAAAATCTAGTTTAACGCTGCAGCGTTATTACCGGAAAATACGGTATAGGTAATTTAAACCTTTAAAAACACAATATCTTTGAATTAAATATTATTTAATTATAATACATAAAAAAATTTACCTGTTTCAGATGCAGATGAATTGGTACAAACAGATGTTCCAACACTACATTCACTGATTTTTCGTTTTTTATGTATATTATTAATTACATTAAACCGACCCAGTTCATTTAGCCTACGCCGTAATCGTCTTTGTTGTTCCATTAGAATTTCTTTTTGTTCTTTGTGTTTACGGTCTTTGTCTTCCAGGGACTAAATTAAAAAAAATAAAAAAATAAAGACCAGGTCAAATACCTGTTTAAAAAGGTACAGTCATGGGAAAAAAAAAAGTAAACACCCCCTACTAACTCCTCAACAAATTATCGTAGAAGAAAGTTACTGGCACCGAACGATTGGAAATAAAGTCTACTTTAAATTATGTATATAAAATTTGCTTAGGGGGCCA
The DNA here is from genome assembly GCA_963932465.1 of Maratus speciosus. Classification (NCBI taxonomy): domain Eukaryota; kingdom Metazoa; phylum Arthropoda; class Arachnida; order Araneae; family Salticidae; genus Maratus; species Maratus speciosus. Next base: position 330,006,342 of record OZ010796.1, on the reverse strand, counting down.
CCTACATATTAAAACAAACCATAACTTTGTTTTTTTTAATAGCAGTACCCAATTCTGACAGCATAAATTAACTCTACACCCTTCAATTAGCCTAAAAACGAATTTTTATGCAATTCGTACCATAAGTTTCCGAGAAATTAATTATTTTAAAACGAGTGTATTTTAAGGGCTGTAACCAAATTGAAGTTCCATACTGGATTGTTAACCGAGAGCCGCTTTCTTGATCAAGGCACCTTAAGCGCCACTCAAGGAGTCAATGAAGAGTGTTAGATTACAGTACGGCAGAATAAATTTCAAAATGTCTACTCACTTCCATCATAGACCATCAGAACCATCAGAACCATCATTTTGCTGTTTTTTAAGCATAATTTGAAAACTACTTGGAAGAAAAATGTGAAATTTTTGAATTTCCATAAAGCAGGACTTAATAAATCTAAATCCATCAAAAAAATTGTAGGTTGCAATTCATAATTTTTTTGAATATTAATTTCATAATTCATATCATAAAATTATAGAAATTGCAAATTCAGCTTATTTATGTTTGGGTATATTAGTATTATTACCACAAAAAAAATTAGCACATTAGGAGCATAATTTCGGGAGATATAAATAAAAATATGAAAATATAATTTAACATTAGAAGCACTAAATTTTGAATGTTTATAATTCAAAAACTTATCATTCAAATGACTTGAAATTTGCTGTCTAGGCATAGTTTGAACCGAAGATTTGAAATATCTCGTTAAAATTGTGTATTGCCATTGAAAAAAATGAAGTTAGGATTCGTTTTAATATGTAGATGACCCCTAAGAAAATTTTATATACATCATTTAAAAGTAGACTTTATTTCCAATCGTTCGGTACCAGTAACTTTCTTCTATGATGATTTGTTGAGGAGTTAGTAGGGGGTGTTTACTTTTTTTTTTTCCACGACTGTACCTGTTTTAAACAAAATGCTGTTTAAAAAGTTTTGAAAATGCAGTTTATTGCATTTGAAAGATAACAAGAAAAAAAAAAACTTCAGTTAAAAAAAAAACCTTATTTACAAATGAATACATGCACAATGCAATACATCAACCCTATGATTGCAAATTGCGGTATTTGACATCCCAAGTAATTTTCATAACACTACCTTTTTTATGGTTTTGATAAGAGCATATTTGTTTGATTTGCATTAGAAGGGATTGTGGAGAGAAAATTCACAATCTGAAAAGACTAAATTGTACATTTAATTATGTACTATTTGCATTATTAGAGGCCTTGGAGTTTATCTAACCACAGTGTGCTTTTAATAGTAATGTTCACCTATTTCTGTTAATATAAATTTTTAGAATGTTTTTAAATTATTTTTTGTTAGAAATCATATATTAAATTACATATTGCATTTAAAAGTTTTTAAAAGATAAAACTATAGAAAAGAGAATATTGTGAACAAGTTGTGAGAAAGATGTAATAAAAGCAACAGTGTACAACAAATGTTAGAAGATTAACATGAACTGTCATATGTGTTGTTGAGTGACACAGAAATTGATACTGAGGGAGAATTATGCTCGTATTCACCAACTACTTCGACCCTGAGTTATGCCAAATGCTCAAATGGTATTCACCATCTACCTCACTGAACCGGTTAAAGGTTGAAATCTAATGCCAGGTTCAATAATCCAACTCTGGTCTAGAGCAGGTTCAAGTCAGAATTTGTCAACTGAGCATGTATAGTTAATGAAAAACCAGTGGTGAGAGGGAGAGGATGGACATTTTACAATGGTGGCATACTGAAGGAAGGTGCTGTGTAAAATATAGAAAATGCTATTAAATAAAACAGAAGAACATTATGTAAAGGCATGTGATCTCATATATATGTATTATCTTCAATATTTTTATTTGATTTGTTTATATTTATGTATATATCCTCAATATAATATATGTTGAATTGTTTGCCTACATAAATACGCGTAAAAATTTATTTGCCTTAAAAATAGCCAACGTTACTTAAACAGCTGATAAATTGCTACTAAAGTAACAACTGTTGTGTTGTCATTTATTTTTTGCAATTTTGATGTTAAAAAAAGTCGCAAAGTATTTTAACAGTACTGAAATAAATGTTTTACTTACATAAGTTCTAATTAAAGAAATAAACAGATTATCTTCAAATATCCATAGATTCTCTGTAGATATTTGATCAGTACTTATAGAATGTTTGAAAATTAAATTTTGGGTCTATTGTGTGAAAGATATATTATTGTTTATCTATATATATCAGATCTATAAATTAGATATTTTAACTTAAAATTTAAACAATTCATTTGAGTTTCATTACTTTATTGAAATTTTTTAGGAGGTTTGTTCTTTTTAAAATTATGAATCTCATTATATTAAATACCTCTATCATTGATTAACACTATAGAATTGTTGTTATTGTTTGTAAGCGTCTATGTTATGTTTATCAATTTTTGTGAAATTTGAAATATTTATTTTAATCACATTTATTTTTCATTTGTATTTTAATTTCAAAATTATATACAATATAAATTATTGCATTAGAGCTATTTTATACAAAAATAATAATACAGTAGACTCCCACAAATCTGCACAGCTGGGGACCAGAGGTTGTGCAGATTTTAGAATTTTGTGGATTTCTGGTCATTGCTTTGTTTACATTTTTTAAACAATAATTTGAATGTAATAATGCAATCAAAATTATAATGAATGCTTGCAATACAGTAAAATATTAAAATAATTAAGTAAAGTAATAACCTAAAATGAAAAAAAGTAAGGTAATTTTAGAAAAGATTAAATTATTAAAAGTAAATAATAATTAATGTATAATTAAATGTGCATAATAAAGATGAGATATATTATCCTTGAATTCGTCAATGAAACTTTTCTCATACATAAAGGTGCCTGATTAATTCACATCAAAATCACAAAGTAAGAAAGTTTTATTTCAGGTTTAGCCAGTCTTAATAACCAAAAAAGCTCGATTAATACATAAGTATATTTGGTATAATAAGATTGTGATTGTCAGTGATATCAGCAATATCTTTATTTTTTTCAGAAATAAATTTCTACTTCCTTCATGAAAAACCATGAGTGCAGTAATATTATCAAGAACTACATATTAAAATACATACGGAATGATATAAAACTAAATAAAATCTGTAATTTTGCCCCTACATCTGAACTGAAAGTTTCATTGTTTACATCTGCAATGATGTGTGTATTTTAGGCATTTGTAGATTTGAGGGAGTCTACTGTAGTAATAATAAATGCTTTTTAGCTACTTAAAACAAAAGCCTCACAGTTTTTAAATAAAATTTAATCACTTTTCAATGTTACCTCCTGAAATTGTGAAGTTTTTTTAGAAATCACTTATAATTTTTACTTCTTAATTGATAGATAAATAAAAATAAATTACTAAAGGGTTAAAATATGTCGATAAAAAAACCTTTCTTTTTTAAAATAACCCCATACCAAAAATACTTTTATCAGCCCTTTCAGTAATGATGACTATTTTTTAAGGCAAATAAATTCTTCGCGATTATGAGTATTTATGAAAGCAAACAATTCAACATATAATGTAGGAGATATATGCATAAATATAAACAAACCAGTTGAAAAATTTACAGATAATATATATAATGAGATTACAAACATTCTTCTATTTTTGGTAATATGTATTTTAAACTTAATTTTTTTATTTCTATATCTCACAGCATCTTGAGTAATGTTTTTTAATTTAGTTTAACGAATGACACACACACACACACACACACACACACACAAAAAAAAAACTAATAATAATAAAGGGATTGGATAGGTTGGCGCAAATGGGGATTTGTTCTTCACCACTGATTCACAAACAAAAGACAGCTATTTTATTTGGTAGATAATGTAAAATTATAAATAATGAATTCAAGCTGTTTTGTTAGATTACTAACTATTATTACTCTGCCTATCTAGTTTAGAAATCTATCATTAATCAATCATCATAAAAAAAAATATCACTTTTTTTTTTCTATTCTAAGTAAAATTCTTGTTACATCTACTGAAGTGACATCTAAATGAGTAAAAATTATAAAATTAAGAAGGTAAAAAAAAAAATACAGAAAATAAAATATCATTTTCTAAATAAATACATTCTTTCAAATGGAACACTGCATCCAAAAACAGGTATCTGCATGCTTAAATTTCGTAATTACTAGGCTAATTTATCAAAAAATAGTCAAAGAGAATCAAGTGAATAGCTTTGATCTTGTAAATCTGACAATGGAAAAATTCTCATGCAAAGGGCTGGAGGTCCTAAAAGCTGGTCAATAAAAATTCAACTTTCTGTAATATTTCACATTTATTTGTCCAGATAGTGTTCAGAATTCATTTATCATGATTTAGTAAAGGCCTTATTCGATTCTGTGTGTTGAATGGAAATTCATACTACTAGTAGTCTTAAAAGGTTTAAAATGTTTGTGTTTCTTAAAATAACATACAGTCCACTCCCTCTAATCCGCAACTCTATAATCCGCAAACGCCTATAATCCGCACTATATTTCAGATGTAAACAAACATGTAAACAAAGAGATAAAATCTTTTTTTAAGCAAGATAACTCACATTTTGACTGTAATAAATATTGACTAATCTGATGAATTTATTAAAAATTTTAATTAATTTTAAATGCATTTTTGCATTAGTTAGAGAGAAATATTCTGTGTATCTTATAAATAACTATTAGACTGCTATATTCTGAGCACATTTGTTGGCTATATAAAAGGTAAAATTACTTTCAAAGAAGGGTCGGCTCTTTTGGATAAATGTCTTAATCTTTTAGAAAAATAAACATTTCTTATTTATCAAGAAATCCTGACTCTTGTAAAAGGCTTCAAGATTAAATTGCAGAGTATAAATTAAAAGCTATAAAGCAAACCATTATCACTGCGATGCTCGAGATCTAAAAATAAGTAGAAATGTTTCTATTAATTGTGCATTATTATATTATTTAAATGTATTTCTAATATTGGGTACAGTTTATATATATATAAGCAGTTTCTTTTATTTCTGTGTTATTTATTTACAATGTGGTTACTATATTTGTTGATAAATTCCAAATATTACAATGTAAACAAAGAAATGACCTATAATCCGCAAAATTCTATAATCCGCAAAACCCTTGGTCCCAACCTGTGCGGATTAGAGGGAGTGTACTGTATTATGAAATATTTCCACTGTACACAGTTTAAACCATAAAGGAAGTGTGGAGTTTTATTTAGCGACTAGTTAAATGAAAAATGTTTATCAATCGATTGGAAGTGATAACTGAATGCACCCATGCCAGCCTCTGCTGCATGGTGCTGGACACTGCCAGAATCACCTGCTCCACTTTTTCTGTAGTTCTGTTAATGTTATTTCACTACTTTTTTCCAGTCAACCAGGAATATTAAGAGCCTACTTCACTCAATTGGAAAACCGAAATCCCATTTCACAGTTTAAATGTTGCCACATGGGAGGCGTATCCCAATCATAAAGATTGGCACCTTAAAAGACCAATGATATTTTCTAAGCATGTAATTGACAAACAAAATGGTCACCCCACAGCATAAAAATAGGCTCTCTTTGCCTCCAGGCAAACTGGGGGGGGTATTTTAGACAACCTGGCCGGTAAAAAGTGATTAGCAGGCAGGAATGAAGACAGGCTTCCAATTACACCTTCTGAGAAAGCAGATCTCGAGGCAGGTTTTTATTATTGAGACCCATTTTGTGGAAAGTAAAAGTTACTTTTGGGAATTTTATTATATTTTTGTGAAAAATAACATTTTGTAACGAAAGTTAAAATCCAGTTACTCAAATTTGTACCAAAAACTTCTTTAAATCCTCTTTCTAAAGTTTTTGTTTTTCGCGATCTAGTTTCATTTACAAATTACACATTTTAAAACACTTTTTATGAAAAAGAATTTTACAAAGGGGTCTATTTTATTAAAAGGAATTTTATGCAGGGGCACGTTTTATTAAGTTCATTTTTGTGAAGGGTCCCATTTTATTAAATTTATTCTTGTGAGGAGGCCAGTTTTATTAAATTCATTTTTGTGAAGGGTCCCATTTTATTAAATTTATTTTTGTGAGGAGGCCAGTTTTATTAAATTTATTTTTGTGAAGGGGACTATTTTATTGAATAGATTTTTGTGAAAGGGCCTTGAATAGGCCCCATTTTCTATCTGGATGGACCCCTGGAAAGTTGTTCTGAAGTCTAAATAGGTTATTCACCAACACATTTTCAAAATCATATGCATATTTTTAAGTGCACGAAATTTACCGATATTCTTATTCAGATATTAAAAAATCAAATACTTTTTCTCTTTTCCTCATGGAGGCAAAAGACTTCTGAAAACAATGTCAAAGTTGGTATTTTGAGTTGGTTTTAAACACAGAAATCAGGAAACGTTTATCATTGGGAAGCAATTCTATTATAATTCCAAATATATTTAATATATATATATATAAAACGATATTCGAGTGAACATTAAATGTCAGCAAATTTAAGGTTTTTATGTTAGAATGTATCGGAGAGATTCACGTTGTTGAGGCTCTATTATTTATTTTTTATGTAATTTTTTAACAGCTTTAAAAAATGTAATGAAACAATAAATTTAGAAATTTCCTTTTTCATTGAGGGTGTTATTGACATTTAGTGATGATCTCTATTGAAATTGAAACGTTCGAAATTTGAAATATGCAGTTACATTACGGTCAATGAGAAAGAATCAAGTACATTTTAATAATGTTGCACAATTTCAAACATAAGAAAATTGATACGTATTTATGAGGTGCAAAGCATTTATTACTCATTTACAGCATCTCACAAACGAATTCCATTACATAATACATAGTCTACTTAGAAAAACTGTTTACAAAATATTTTAATGATGTTACACTGCTTCAAGTATAATGAAAATGATATACATTACTGTGGTTTCACGCCATAACCATATACTTACTGTAGAATGTGATGTGTGTATCATTTATCGCTCATTTACAGGAACACACAAAATTTATCGGATACAACACAGAAGTACTGTCTATTAGCTGGAAAGTACGGTTTTCGTTATGATACACATTAAGTTACAAAGTTTTATACACTATTGGGTAAGCGTGAAAGCGGAAAGTGGGGGGATACGGTGTGTCATATACAGGGCTGTACAAATGAAATAAAAATTTTTTAGCCTATTGATGAAAATTAATCCAGCCGAAATTTGCCGAAAACGAATTTTCGGCGAAACTCAGATTTTGGGCCGAAAAAGTAAAAAACGGCCTTTGTGCAGATCGATCTCACCTATCCAATGCAAAAAAAAAAAATAATAATAATAATAATAATAATAAAATAAAAAAATAAAATAAAATAAAAATATTGAAAAGCAAACGAGATATCTTTATAAATTTCTTCCATAGGATTAGCATTAGCGAACGGATCTTTTCGCTTGACTAAAGTAGCCTCTTCTCAGTTGCATTTCAATATTTTTAAATGATTTTTTTGAATTGGATACCTGAGATCAATCTGTACCAATGCCGTTTTTTGCTTTTTCGATTTTGTTTACAGATATTTTTATTATTATTTTAATTAATTTATTATTAATTTATAGTAAGGAATTATTTAATTATTTTAATTAATTTATTAATAATTAATAAGGAATTATTTTATTAATTGAATTCCTGGTTATTCCAGTCAATCTTTCTAAAAAAGGAAGATATATTGGTGCTTACCCACATCAAATATGCTGCTCTGTTCTACAAAAATATTTATAACTGTCATAATTATAGTAAAATCCCTGTTAGCTTGGGCTACAGGCACAGGTAGATTTCAAAGTTAATTCACCAACAATTTTACGGATTAAGAGAAATGTGATTTTTTTCTTATACACACACACATACATTTTTTTTTCTTTTTGCCGTAATAGTTGATCTTATCAAAAACTTGTCAATATAAAAGTTTAATAAATAATAAAAGTATAAATTGTTATTATTGTTATTATTATTATTATTATCATTATTATTATTTTGCATTAGATAGCTGCGATAGATCTGCACGAAGGTCATTTTTTACTTTTTCGACTTTGTTTATTGGAGATATTTTTAGTGAGGACACTTTTATTTTCGAAATCGGTTTCGAAAGTGAATGCATCCCGAAAAAAATAATCTGCAGTCAAAATCGAAAAAGTAAAAAACGGCCTTTGTACAGATCGACCTCAGGTATCCAATGCAAAATAAACTTATAAAAAATATTGAAATGCAACCGAAATATCCTTATAAATTTCTTCAATAGGATTAGCATTCGCGAACGGATGTTTTCGCTCTGAAGTAGCCATATCTCTGTTGCATTTCAAAATTTTTCAATGATTGTTTTTTTTTTGCATTGGATAGCTGAAATCGATTTGTACAAAGGCCGTGTTTTGTTTTCGATTTTGTTTACAGATATTTTTAGTGGGGACACTTTCATTTTCGGAACAAGTTTCGAAAGTGAAAACACCACCATAAAAAAATCTGCATTCAAGATCGAAAATGTAAAAAACGGTATTTATGCAGGTCGATCTCCACTATCCAATGCAAAAAAAATAATTTAAAAATATTGAAATGCAACCGAGATATCTTTATAAATTTCATCTATAGGATTAGTATTAGCGAACGGTTCTTTTCGCTTGACTAAAGTGGCCTCCCCATAAAAAATTCTGCAATCAAGATCGAAAATGTAAAAAACAGCTATCCAATGTAAAAAAATAAATAAATAAATAATAAAAAAAAGTAAAAATATAGAACTGCAACCGAGATATTTTTTATAAATTTCTTCGATAGAATAAACATTAGCGAACGGGTTTTTTCGCTTAACTAAAGTACCTCCCTATAAAAAATTCTGCAATAAAGATCAAAAATGTAAAAACTGTCTTTGTACAGATTCCTCTCAGCTATCCAATGCAAAAAAAAATCATTTAAAAATATTGAAATGCAACCGAGATATCTTTATAAGTTTCTTCTATAGGATTAGCATTAGCGAACGGGTCGTTTCGCTTGTCTAAAGTAGCCTTCCCATAAAAAATTCTGCAATCAAGATCGAAAATGTAAAAAATGGCGTTTGTGCAGATTGATCTCAGCTATCCAATGCAAAAAAAAAAAAAAAAAAAAAAAGAAAAGAAAAGAAAATTAAAAATATAGAAACGCTACCGAGATACTTTTTATAAATTTCTTCTATAGAATAAACATTAGCGAATGGGTCTTTTCGCTTGACTAAAGTAGCCTCCCTATAAAAAATTCTGCAATTAAGAGCAAAAATGTAAAAAATGGTCTTAGCACAGATTCATCTCAGCTATCCAATACAAAAAAAATCATTTAAAAATATTGAAATGCAACCGAGATATCTTTATAAGTTTCTTCTATAGGATTAGCATTAGCGAACGGGTCATTTTGCTTGACTAAAGTAGCCTCCCCATAAAAAATTCTGTAATCAAGATCGAAAATGTAAAAAAATGGCCTTTGTACAGATCGATCTAAGCTATCCAATGCAAAGAAAAATCATTTAAAAATAATGAAATGCAACCGAGATATCTTTATAAATTTCATCTATAGGATTAGTATTAGCGAACGGTTTTTTTTCGCTTGACTAATGTAGCCTCCCCATAAAAAATACAGCAATCAGGATAGAAAATGTAAAAAAACGGCCTTTGTACAGATTGATCTCAGCTATCCAATGCAATAAAAATCATTTAAAAATATTGAAATGCAACCGAGATATCTTTATAAGTTTCTTCTATAGGATTAGCATTAGCGAACGGGTCTTTTCGCTTCACTAAAGTAGCCTCCACATAAAAAAATCAGTAATGACACTAGTCAATTATTTTAACACTAGAACGGCGGTAGGGGTCATTTTGACACCTGAGCACTTTCGTCCGTTGATTACTTTAGTTTGGTTGGAAGAAATTGTTTGAAATTTTTTGACTTTTCCTAAATAGATAACATATTTTTCTATAAAAAAAATCAGCTTTCTAGATTTGTTAGTTTTTGAAATATTGGTATGTATTCCTAGAATTGCGGACGAGGGTCATTTTGACCCCTTTAGTAAAATACACTTTGTACTCGAAGGATTGTGAACCCATGAGAAAAATTCAGTGATAAGCAATTTTTGATTGCATTCATACTGTCTCCCAGAAAGATAAAAACCGATGTGGTGACCACCCAGTATTAGCTCTAAGTTGCATGTTATATTTCCTTTGTTGGATTTTGCCATTCTTTTGAACAGAATATTTCAAATATAGAAAGTGCAAGGTTTTTCAGGCTTATATTTCTTTTCAGAAATAGTATTTTCCCATTTGTTACTTTTGTTTGATCAGATTACTCACTGCAGTTGGTAACCATATGGGAGGGGTTTTATAAGTAGAGTACGAATATTATTCGTACGGCAGACAGTTGAACATTCCCGAACATATAATTTATTGAAAATTGCCAAACATGCTATCGATCAGGACTAAATATTACAGTTGATGAACAATTGTTTCCATCTAAAGCTGGATGTAAATTTACGCAATATATGCCAAATAAACCGAAGAAATTTGGGGTAAAATTTTGGTTATCTGTTGACGTTGATACTAAATATCTACCTCTTGAATGGATTTCCATTTCTAGGAAAAGATGAAACAGCAAATCATCAATTACGTTTATCTGAACTTTTTTTCATGAAATTAACAGAACTTCATCTAAACAAAGGGAGGAATATTACGACAACTATTTTACTAGCATCAAACTACCAGAAATCCTAAAAGCTACTTTGGTTAGCACAATGAAAAAGAAGGTAAGAGAATTTCCTATATCTTTGAAAAATATACGTAGTGCTCTTTATTCATTGAAGATAGTGGAACATAATATGACATTTACCATTTATCAAGCCAAAAGAAACAAAAGTGTTTTTCTACAGACCTCATTACATTCTACTGTAAAATCAGAAGACAGTCTCAAGAAGTTGCCCGATTCAGTATAATATTAGAACGTAACGAAGTATGGTGTGGATATTCATAATCAAATGTGCCAAAAACACTCCGTTAAATCGGCTTCTAGACGGTGGCTTTTTCAATATTTTGGATCATGCAGCTTTGAACGCCTGAATAAGTTATAAAAGTGTAACAGGCAAGCCCATCAGTAGAAGAGATTTTCTATTAAAATTAGGAGATAAGTTAAGAATGGTTCTTATGGCTTCAAAAATCCCAAAGATCCTTCCTGAGTCTTCAGAAAAAAACACACGAAAATAAAGTAGATATAAAGAGAAAAAAGTGTCAAGTACAGAGATGCAATGGAAACAAATCTCAAGAATTTTGTGGATCGTGATCCAAATTTGCGTCCGGATAATGCACTGGAAAAATTGTTAAAATTATTATTGTATCAACTCCATTAATTCCCAATCCCTGTGTTTAATTTCGAGTATTTTAAGCATTAAATAAAATTCAAACGAAATGTTTTACATTCTAACCATTCAGCTACTCTTATAATGATATAACGGGAACAACAGAACATGTTTCTCATTTATGGATTTAGAGAGTGGCGAGTCATACGGCGAGTACGTAGATGAAAAAAATATATATTATTTTATAAATTGTAGTTTATTTTAGTTAACAATAGTTTTAATTTGTGAAAACATTTATTTTAAATCAATTTTTATATAAAATTAATGAGTTTTTTGAGTAGTAGTAGCGTGATCCAATTGATCGCTCTGTAGACGTTATATATACAGTACTTTAAAAATTCAATAAATTATCAAGTAATATTAAATATAAAATATAAAATACACGGATATTACATATTTTTGCCAACGAATGGCGTTTAAAATTGTTTTAGCGTTGTTATTTCACTAGTTTCGTTGTGGGGTCAAGTTGACCCCTTGCCGCCGTTCTAGTAGGTAAGATTTTTCCGCCGTTCTAGTGTTAATGACACTAGTCAATTATTATTTTTTCTCTCTCTCTCCCCCCCCCACCCCTGTCAAGTGCGAATGACATATTTCTATTGAATGAGAGACTTTTGCCTTTTGACGTTTACGGAATAAAAAAAATCTATCCGGCATTATACTTCAGAAGTGAGAAAGAAAAAAAAAAGATTATAAATCTGTTTTAATTCCTAATCAATAGTAATTTTAAAATTTATTTTTGGAACAGGTTTCAAAATGAAAACACCCCATAAAATATTCTGCAGTCAGGATCGAAAAAGTAAAAAGCAACGTTTGTACAAATTGATCTCAGCTATCCAATGCAAAAATAAAATCATTTGAAAATATTGAAATGCAACCGATATATCTATATTATAAAGGACAAACATATCTGTGCGTAACGCATACGTCATTCTGCGAATGGCAACACTTTGAAATTTGAAATAAAAATTTGGTTTTGCAATTTTTGCTACTGCAAAATTTTAAACTTCTAAACATACCACGTTTTAAATGTTTACACCGTCGTATGCAGAAAAAAATGCACATTTAAATGCAATTTGTTTGAAAGCTGTACCTCAATTTATTTTTGAGATATTAATTTTTTTATAGTTTTTAATACCAATTTTCTAATCGTGGCAACTGAAGTACTTCATTTCTATTAAAAGTGGTTTAGTTATCTTTATTGATTATATTCTTACTGATGCCATTTTCTCATTACAATTAAAAATATATTTTTTAAAAATTTGAACAGAAAATGACGTTACGCTTTAAAAAAGACACAATTTCCCTGATGATGCTGTTATATTTCACTATTTTTTCATTTCGCTGACTTTGAGTTTGAGACAATGGGCAAAATATTTCAGCGACTGAAAATGACGTCATATTTAAAAGAAACCGATAATTTTATTTGATAAAACAAGATATTTCCCCATGAATACGTCTAAAAGTTATAAATTTCTGGAATTTTTACGCGCAGGTACAGAGATTGTTATAAGACCTCAAATCACGATTTTCTAAATACACAATTTTCTAAAACGAATCATATAATATCTAAAAGTTCCAGCAAGTTGAACACAGATTTAGCTTGAAGCAGATGACTAGTATTAAGACCAGGGCTTTTTTATTCTATTTTTTCATCAATAGATACCTCATAAGTTATGGGGGGAAAAGTTATCACCCACTGCCAATTCTCGTGCAAATGATCGTAATAAAAAAAGCCATAGGTATTAATTGATTGGGAATAATACCTACTATTAAATGTTATTCATAACTTTAGCTTTGGGGAGTGTTTACCTATTAAAAAATGTGTGAACGTTAATTTTTCAAATGATAACTCCACTTTTAGTCCAGTAGAAATAGCATTTTGACTTGCAAAAATTCGGGTAATTCTGATTTTCAGGTATTGCCTATAGGTTGACCCTCTTATGAAAAAACCAAGTTTTCGACCTTCTAGACCTTGTGCGTTTTTTACTATATCGAAAAAACCAAAATTTTTCGGCACTTTTTTCGATTTTTCTTGATTAACTCGATTCCAGTGCATTTTACAGAAAAAAATTATAATTACAATTTTGTAGAGGACAAAATTCTCTACAAGATTCACGATTCATGTTTGGGAATTGATCAAATAAGAGGCGAGATACGGAGCCGGGAAAATGGAGTACAATTTGCAAAAAGTGGGAAAAAAACAACTAACGTTAGTTTTTCCTTCATAACCCATTTTTATTTTTCCATTTTAGAGATAAAAGTGTCATAATAAACTTTGTAAAGTATGAAATATCCTACAAGTTTCATTCATTAGAACATTAATTACCTCTAACAGACTTAAAATCAGAACAACATGATTTGTGGTTAAAACAGAAAAATACTGCCTGACAAGTGGCAAGTCACTAATTTAAAAACGATCTTTAATCTTTGATACTGAATAAACGAAGCAATTAATTTATTATAGTATGTACAATAAAAAGTGATTGGAGAATAGTTGGGAGAGGGGGGGGGGGGGGGCGTGAAGTTAATCAAAAAACGTATTCGGTAGATATAGGCACCGCCTAGAGTGGGCTAAGAATCGGAAGTCGAAAGTAAAATTAAGTGCTAAGAATAATATAAAAAAAAATACTGCAAAGATAAATAAAACATAATTTAGAAATTTTAAAAGGGAAAAGGATTATACAGGGCCGAAACTAGAGGGGGAGGGGGGCATATGCTTCATGCACCATAATGGAAGGCAAAGAGGGCGCAAAATGAAGATTTGGTTTGTCGTATTTGTATTAATTTGTCACGCAAGTTTTTGTTAGTTAGTCAAAGTTTACATTAACCCCTTCGGGACGGGAGCCTTTTACGAAAATTTTATTCTTTTGTCACCATTTTTTAAAAACAGAAATTTCTGTCTTCTTGAATCGAGAAAATGCACTGATTAAATAAGGCAAATTTTACTGGTGAGAAAAAACAAGGATTCTGAGCGCTTCATGCGGCACGTATACGTGCCGCTCGTCCCCAAGGGGTTAATGGTAAATCTATCTCACTTTCAGAATATTATTCCCAACAATTATATTTATACATATTAAGACGGAAACCTGTATAAAGCGGAATTATTTTCGGGAGTTTTTGAATTCAACTTTAAATTTTAAAATAAAGCAATAGATATTATAAACTTATAAAATTATATATGTAAATTCAGTTTGTGCAGGAGGGGGAAAGTTTGTGTGTGGGGGGGAGGGGAGGGGGGAATCCATGTTTGCCCTAGAATGAAAAAAAAAGCTAGTTTTGGCCTAGAACAGTGGTTCCCAACGTAGGGCGTATGCCCCACAGGGGGGGGGGGGCAATATGACTTTTCAGGGGGGCAATTTCAGATTTCTTATAAACAAATTTTCTGGGTTTTTTTCCTAATGAAAAGTAGTGTCGTAGCCTAAAAATAGAAATAACATATGAAAAAAATTAAGAATACCTAACTGAATAAAAATCAATTTTCAAAACATACCCATTTAAAAGTTCAAAACTGGAATAATTATGTGAATTATTTTTTTAAATATTTTGACACCTTTTATATATTACAAAATCCTTTTAATATTTCTTGTTTAATATTATTTTAGGAACACACACCTCTTTTTTCTTTACTATTTATTTAAAAAAAACTTATACATCTATTCATAGTGTAATGTGCCCCATGACGGAAATTTTACATATGAAATTTTGTATGGCATATCTAAAATTGACTATTTGGAAAAAATGTTTTTAATTATCTAAATGGGGTACTACTTTTATGAAATTAATAAATCCTTGTATGCATTATGGAAGGAAATGGGTAGAAAGTAAATTTCATACGGCTCTTCTGCAGACCGCATACACAATATATAAACATACTACATGACATATGCATTTTTAAATTTAAAATCAGAGAAAACATGGTGGCCAAACATTAATAATAGGAAAAGAAAGTGCGCTATCAAAGAAGTATGTTATGAGTGGAAAGAAAAATAGTTACTTAAAATGGATAAAAGCACGAATCCGGAAATGTTACTTGTGAATTATGTTATCCATATACAGTTTCGGTAATAAACAAATGCCACTTGCTCTTAATGAAGTATTAAAATCCATTATAAAATGTATCAATTCTACCAGATGTAATACAAAATGTGAGAGATATTTTAAGAAATTTTACGAAGATAAAAATGTAGAATATTTATCAATTTTAAATTTGAAACAATTTTCCAAAAAACAATAAAACTTTTGTAGATGTAAATGCGAAGATCAATAGTCTCGTTGCATTCATAGAACTATGTTAAAAACATGATTTTGATAAATTTAAGAATGCGAAATCACTTATCAGAGTCAATGCTATTATCGGATCCTTCCGTAAAACTATAAGTTTATTTTTTATGCAATAAGATTTATATGATATAGAAGGGAGGGGGGACATCATGATTTTAGAGATGCGCAGGTGGGGCGTGGTCAAAAAGAGCTTGGGAACCACTGGCCTAGAAGTATCGAATAAGAATAACTGTTAAAAATGAGTTCGGAAAGCTCAAAATGCATGATTCTATACATTAAAAATAATAGCAGAAGAAATATTGATAATTAATCAAGCATATTAATATTATTACCAAAATTTCCCGCGTATAAGCCACAGCTCAGATAACTCATTTTTCTACCACAATTTTTGTTTTAATACATTCTAACTTATTTCAGCCTAGCATTTATTTGACTTCATTTTTTGAATACAATTTCTCGTTTGAAACAGAATTAACATAGCCGCGGCTTATACGCAGGAAATTACTGTAAAAGACACTTTTCTCAGAGAGACATTATGTCGGGAAAGAAAAATAAAGCACTGTGTTCATCATTTTTTAAAAATTAATAATTTTTGTAGTTTTCACATTTAACTTACTAATTACTGAATTTAATTAATAGTAATATTTTACATTTTTTGTAAAGGATAAATTTCTCTACAACATGCACTATTTAGGTTACTAAATTGACCAAATAGTAGACGCGATACAGAGTCGGGAAAATAGGATAAAATTTGCAAAAATTACAAAAATCCACAAATGACGGTATTTTTTGCTTTATAACTCACCTTTAGTGCATTTGAGAATCAAAACAGTCATAAGCAACTTTTCAGAGCATGAAGTAGACCATAATTTCATTTATTAGGTAATTATTTTTTATAATAGGCTTTGAAAATCACAGCAACAAGATTTTGTTCAAAAACAGGAAAATACTGCCTGGCAATTTAGTAATTTTAAAAAATACCTTTAATTTTTTATATTGAAAACACTAATTATATCATGTACAAGGTACTAATCAACAAATATATAGTAAGTACTATAGTCACTTTATATATGTTTCCTTTTTCTGCTGCTTGGCCCTGGTAGTGATGCCATCGTCTCAGGTTCCTCACTGCCGGTCTCTGAACTGGACTAATTTAAAAAAAATTCTGGTAGAAAACAGAGTTATCTGAGACGTAGTTTATACACGGGAAATTACGGTCATAATATTCTTATACTTGATTGATTGTGAATATTTCTTCCGCTATTATTTTTAAAGTATAGAATCATGATTTTGGGCTTTCCGAACTAATTTTTAAGAGTTATTCTTATTCAATACTTCTAGGCCGAAACTAGCTTTTTTTTTTTTTCATTCTAGGGCAAACATGGATCCCCCCCCCCCACACACACACACACTCTCCCCCTCCTGCACAAAGTGAATTTACAAACAGAATTTTATAAGTTTATAATATCTTTTGCATTATTTTAAAATTTAAAGTTGAATTTAAAATAATCCCGAAAATACTCCCACTTTATACAGGTTTTCGTCTTAGTATGCATAAGCATAATTGTTGGTCTTCTTTATGTTGGGAATAATATTCTGAATGTGAGATAGTTAAAGTTTACATTAACGGTAAATCTAACTAACAAAAACTTGTGTGACAAATTAATACAAATACAACAAACCAAATCTTCATTTTGTGCCCTCTTTGCCTTCCATTATGGCACATGAAGCATATGCCCCCCTCCCCTCTAGTTTCGGCCCTGTATAATCCTTTTCCCTTTTAAAATTTCTAAATTATGTTTTATTTATCTTTGCAGTATTTTTTTTATATTATTCTTAGCACTTAATTTTACTTTCGACTTCCGATTCTTAGTCCACTCTAGGCGGCGCCTACATCTACCGAATACGTTTTTTGATTAACTTCATGCCCCCCCCCCCTCCCAACTATTCTCCAATTACTTTTTATTGTACATACTATAATAAATTAATTGCTTCGTTTATTCAGTATCAAAAATTAAAGATCGTTTTTAAATTAGTGACTTGTCACTTGTCGGGTGGTATTTTTCTGTTTTAACCACAAACCGTGTTGTTCTGATTTTAAGACTGTTAGAGGTAATTAATGTTCTAATGAATGAAACTTGTAGGATATTTCATACTTTACAAAGTTTATTATGACATTTTTATCTCTAAAACGGAAAAATAAAAAAGGGTTATGAAGGAAAAACTAACGTCATTTGGTTTTTTTCCCACTTTTTGCAAATTGTATCCCATTTTCCCGGCTCCGTATCTTGCCTCCTATTTGATCAATTCCCAAACATGAATAGTGAATCTTGTAGAGAATTTTGTCCTCTACAAAATTGTAATTATAATTTTTTCCGTGAAATGCACTGGAATCGAGTTAATCAAGAAAAATCGAAAAAAGTGCCGAAAATTTTTGGTTTTTTCGATATAGTAAAAAACGCACAAGGTCTAGAAGGTCGAAAACTTGGTTTTTTTCATTAGAGGGTCAACCTATAAACAATACCTGAAAATCAGAGTTACCTGAATTTTTGCAATGTAAGGCCCTTTTTTGAGCTATTTCTACTGGACTATTTTGACACCTTATTTTAATTCCTTGCCAGCCAGAAAAGAGATATAGTTTGTATAATTTTCTTAAATCTTAATAGAGCAAGGTTCGTATGCTTTGAGGACTTTCAAGGACCTTTTACCCGAATTTTTGAAAAGTAACATTTGCCTTATTTAATGAAAAAAAAAATATCTTTAGATATAGCTACCTGTACTTTATGAAATTTCTGGAGCTAAAATACCAGAATCCTTGATTTGTACGAACCCTGTAGAGTTGTAAAATAAAAAGTGTTAGGAATTTACCCATAAATTTTGGTAAATAAAATGAAGATTTCACAAGAAAAAGTGCTGAAAACATTCAATTAGTCACCACTAAAATAATACAGAAATTTTAAATTTATGATAAAATATCTTTACATTACGGAAAATTCTTCAAAATGTTTCTGGTAAGTTTCTATGTTTTTTTTTTTTTTTCTGTATCTCTTTTGATAAAAGAAGACAGTCCCCTTAAATTAGAAAAGGTAAAATTTCTCTCTATCTAATTAGTATTTAAATGAGCTATAAACTTATGCATGGATGTGTCTAACTATTATGGTTTGTTGTATGCATGTAGGTCATAATTCATAATTGTTTAATGCAAATTTATTAATAGTTTTTATAATTTAAAAAAATGTTTTTGAATAGAAAAAAAAGTCTGTTGTATGTTTGGGTCTATTCAGTGTATCTCTTAAATAAATTAATAAAAAATCAGATGACTTTTATGACAGAATAAATTGATATTTCTCAAATGGGTTTATAGCTTTAGCATCCTCAAATTTAAATTCTTCTAACTCTATTAAAATGTAACATAAAGTGTATAAACAGTGTTCTTCTTTCTTCATGTTAGAGTTGCTGTGGTGCTGCTAAGGGCTTCAACCTTTTTTTGAAGTATATTTCTTTAACGTAAGGAATGTTCTTTAACGTTATGAATTAGTTATCAATCAGTTAAAAATAGGATAAATTTAATTTCTTTTACAATCTGACAGCAATTACTTCTGCAAGGTAGGTATTTTGTAGGAAAAGGAATTTCGTATTCTTAAAAAGACTTTAAAATGCTGAAATGGCATCCATAAAATGCTGAATTGATATTTCACTATTAAAAAGTTTCAACAGAAAAAGAACACCCTAAAATAAATTGAGTAAATTTACTATAATAATTAGAGATAAAGGGAAATATTTAAGTTTGCATACTTGGGAGAAATACCCCAAAGATTATATTCATGCAAGTTACAGGATACCATGGCAAGCACTTTATTAATTCTAAAAACCTATCACAATTTCTGAATAGTAATCACCGCTTTATTTATTGATAGATTTACCGTGATTAAATTAGACACTTTACATCACAATACATACCAGAATTTCCTAATAGTTATTTAACAACAGAAAGTCTGTCATTAAATAAAGCGAAGATTACTAAGCGAGAATTAAGGTGCAGATTTCAAGAATGAAAAAATGCTGCCAGTGGAATTCCACAACTTGCAGGATTAGTCCAGAAGTGTCATCCAGTTTGCATTTCTCGTAAAGAACGATCATGTTTTACAATCAACAACAAAATCCCCACAAAATGTTTTTTACCTTCTGATATTTTTCTCAAGTTGTTTTCAAAAAACACGGTTTGAATTATAGGTGCTTTAAGGGCTGGCTTTAAAGAGGGGAGGGAGGGGCAAGATAGTAAAAGTTAAAGGACTAAACATATAGAAAATATTTGGTTAAAATCGAAAAGATATCATTCGAAGAAGTGATGAAAAAAATCTAGCCCATGACATTATGGCTACTAAAGCTTCCCCTGGGTGCATGTTTTCTCTCTCAATCGCATGCAAGGCGATCCTGAAATTGTTTCAATGTATCTTTAATTTCTTTGAGATATTATATTGAGGATCGTTTCATGTTAGAAGTGGAAACTTTTTTTCTAGGCCTAATTTCCAAGCACAGTGCAATAAATTACACCACAACAGATCAATATATCATAAAGCTGTAGTTGTAGTAGCATCAATAAATTGTAGATTTCCAACTCCCTTAGAAGCTCTCCCTCCCTCCCAACCATAACATTTTCACCATTATGTTTCAGAGATGGAAGAATAGGTTTGGGATATAGAGTTTATTTTCACTACATTTTCCAAATACTTCATGAGAAGAAATTTTCAATATAGTAAAACCTGTTTAAGAAGTTTCCCAAGGGAATGGAAGGCAAAAACTTCTTAAGTGGGAGATCTTCTTAAATGGAAAAAGGAAGAATGTTTTTAAAAAAAATCAATAGTTTAAGTATTGGTATTCAGGAGAGGATTTTTTGTATTAAAATAATACATAGAGTAATTTATATAAAGTTGAGTTTTACTTAAGAAATTTAAATTGATTTTCAAACTTAAAAAATCAGTTAATAAAGTAAAAATACATAATTACCATAGAATCTATTTAAACCAATGTTTGAAGACAGGAAGTTTCTCTTTAAGCATCATTGGATATGCTTTTACTGAAAAAAGAAAAATCTGTCATAGTTTTTTTTTTCTATTTTTCTAAGCAATCATTAGTTGATAACAGTCCAACTGTCTTAAGCTTTTAAAAATTTCTCAGCACATTATCAGTACATTCATTAAAATGACGAAAGGTTTCTAGTTCTTTCACAGCATTAAAAAATCTAGGAGTTTCTACATCCTCTTCCTTGGTTTCACTCGTTTCTTCATCATCTTCTCTATCCTCAAAAAAAAATAATCCACTGTAAGCAATTGACTTGGCAATACCTCATCATCTACTGACACTTACTCTTCAAATGATGCAGTGAAATCCACTCTTTTTTTGTAGAGTCTTCCAATCAACTTCAATATCTAATTCATATTCTTCTGTTTATTATTAAATGGGTGTTAGGTAACAGTGTGTTTAACTGTATATTTTAGTTATACTGTGAGTGGCAACAGTGTATGATGAGATGTAAACATGAGTGATGTCCAGATGCAGCTAGTCATGTCTTGTGATAGTGTGGTGTAGTTGTGGCATGTTTTTAAATAAAGTTATCTTTTAATGTTGGTCATTCTGGTGATGTGTGGACTCAAACATGGTGTCAGAGATGGGATAAAGGATTTATTTTTGCTGAATAAATTATATTTTGGACTTAGTTGAACTTTGAAGAATTGCTAGGCCTAACCTCTCTTGAACTTAAGCCTAACATGTCTGAATCTGATTTGAAGATGGCTAATCTAATTCCACCACCACAGCCTGTTGATATGAGTGGAAATGTGTTAGAAAATTGGAATTTCTTTAAAGCAAGTTGGACAAATTATTCTATTGCTACTGGATTAAATGAAAAAGATGAAGCAATAAAAGTTGCTACTTTGCTTTCTGTTATTGGGAAAGAAGTATTTCTTATATATCAGCATTTAGCTATACCTGAGGAAAATAGAAAAAAGTCAGATTCAATTATTAAAGCATTATCAGAACATTTTGAGCCATATATAAATGAAATTTATGAAAGATCTGCATTTAATGAAGCAGTTCAGGAGCAACATGGCTCAATTGAACAATATGTGTGTAGATTGAGAAAATTAGCATCAACATGTAATTTTCAAAATATGTTGGAAGAACTGATTAGAGATAGACTTGTTTTGGGTATTCGTGATAGAAATACAAAAACAACTTATAAGTGACCATAAATTAACTTTACAAAAAGCAATAGATATTTGTAAAAGTAATGAAAGTGCAAACAGACATGTGGATAGTTTGACTAATAAAACTGAGGATTTTGAAGATGTTAATAGAGTTAAAAATAAATTAAAAAATGATAGAACAGGATATTATAGGAATGACAGTTATTTTAGATATGAGGCTAGGTGTAAATATTGTGCAGAAAAGCATGAATTTGGAAAGAATAAATGCCCAGCATTTAATAAAACTTGTAAAAACTGTGGAAAGAAAAATCATTTTGCTAAAGCTTGCAAAAATAAGAGTGTAAAAGAATTTCATGAACAGGATCTAATGAATTACAGGATGAGTTGTGTAGTCAAATGGAAATGATTTTTAAGGTTAATGATTCTAAGAAGTTGATGACATATTTAACATTGGAAGTGGGCAGGGTAAAAAAGAAAATTAAGTGTCAGATGGATACTGGTGCAACAGTTAATGTAATGAGTTATAATGACCTTTGTAATTTATGCGAAGATTCAAACCCAAGTCTTAGAAAAAGTAAAACAAAATTAAGATGTTTTGGAGGGAAGATTTTAAAACCGATTGGACAGGTTACTGTTATATGTTGGAGGAATTCAAAGATGTTTCCTTTGGATTTTCAAATTGTTAAATATAGGGAAAATCCACTATTAAGTGCAGAGGCTTGCCAAATGTTAAATTTATTAGAGATTAAGACTGAGATAAATAAAATTTCTTCAAGTGTGTCATTCAGTCATGAACCATTGCTTACTAAATATAAAGAAATTTTTGAAGGATTGGGTTGTTTGGAAGGTGAATATCATTTACAGACTAAACCAGGCATGCTTCTGGTGAAGCAGTCTCCTCGTAGAATTCCTATTCCACTAAGACAAGAGTTAAAATTGAAATTAGATGATATGGAAAGAAATAAAATTATTTGTAAAGTCACTCATCCAACTGATTGGATTAGCAATTTAGTTTTGGTAAAGACTACAAATAAATTGAGAATATGCTTGGATCCACAGAATTTGAATAAGGCATTAAAGAGATCAGAGTATCCTATTCCAACAATTGAAGAGATTATGCCCTTGTTAACTAATGCTAAAATATTTTCAGTGGTAGACACTAAGGATGGGTTTTGGAATGTTAAATTAAGTTCAGACTGCACAGATTTAACCACTTTTTGGACACCCTTTGGAAGGTATAAATTTTTGCGTCTTCCATTTGGATTATGCACAGCATCAGAGGAATATCAGAGAAGACTGCATGAAATATTTGAAGGATTGAATGGAATTATCATCATTGCTGATGATATACGTATTGTGGGATGTGGTGCTACTCAGGAGGAAGCTAGGAAAGATCATGATCACAATTTAGAGAGTCTGTTTCAAAGAGCAAGAGAGGCTAATATTAAATTCAATAAAAATAAAATAAAACTTAGAAAAAAAGAAATTAAGTACTTGGCACATATTTTTACCCCTAGGGTTTAAGGCCAGATCCTGAAAAAGTAAAGGTCATTACTAATATGCCAAGACCAAAAGATGTACATGAAATTAAGAGTTTTTTAGGCTTTACAACATATTTGAGTAAATTTTTACCAAAATTGTCATCGATTAGTGAACCATTAAGAAAATTGATTAAAAAGAATGGAGTATGGGAATGGACAAAAGAGCAAGAAAATGCATTTGAAGCTATAAAAAATCTAGTAATTAGAGCTCCTGTTCTTGGTTATTATGACCCAAATAAAGAAATAACTATTCAATGTGATGCAAGCAAAGCTGGATTGGGTGCAACATTAATGCAGGAAGGACAGCCAATTACATATGTTTCAAGGAGTTTAAATAAAACTGAACAGCAATATGCTCAGATAGAGAAAGAGTGTTTGGCTATTGTGTTTTCTTGTGAAAGATTTCATCAATTTATAAGTGGAAGAAGTGAAATAAATGTGGAAATGGATCATAAACCATTGGAGGCTATTTTTAAAAAAGAACTACTGAAAGCTCCAAGACGACTGCAGAGAATGCTTCTTCATTTACAAAAATATAATTTGAATGTGTTATTTAGGAAAGGTGAAAAGATGCATATTGCCGATATACTCTCTAGGACTGCATTGTCAGAAACTTCACATGATGAGGTGAAGCAAGATATTTTTCAAGTAGATAATATTTATAAAGAGCTCTCAGAGATTAAAATACAAGAAATTTTAAATGTATCAGATATGACATATGAAAATTTAAAAGTACAAACTAATAAAGATCCAGTACTTCTGGAAATGAAAAAGGTGGTGCTGGATGGATGGCCATTGGAAAAGGAGGAGATATCGCCCTTAATCACAGAATATTGGACTTTTAGAGAAGATCTAACAATACAGGATGGAATTGTTTTTAAAAATGATCGAATTGTTATTCCAAGGTCTTTGAGACGAGATATGATTTCAAGGGTTCATTGGGGTCATCTAGGAATAAATGCATCTATTAGAATAGCAAAAGACACATTGTTTTGGCCAAGAATGTCAAGTGAGATAAAAAATGTTATTCAAAGTTGTGAAATTTGTAACTTGAACCAAAGTTATTTGCAAAAAGAACCCATGCTGACACACAGAATACCAGAATTGCCATGGGAGAGAGTATCATCTGATATTTTTGAAATAAATGGTACTTATTATTTAATTTTGGTGGATCATTACTCAGATTATTTTGAAGTTGATAGGTTACCAAATATCACATCTGAAAGTGTGATAAATAGATGCAAACAACATTTTAGTAGGCATGGTATTCCAAAAGTTTTGATTACTGATAATGGAAAAGCATTCAGAAGTTCAGAGTTTGCACAGAGGTGGAGTTTTGAACAATCTACATCAACACCCTATCATAGTCAGGGTAATGGAAAGGCAGAATCAGCAGTTAAGATTGTAAAAAATATGAAGAAATCTATTAAAAATAAGGAAGATGTATGGTTGAATATTTTAAATTGGAGAAATACTCCAACAGTTAATATGAATTCAAGTCCAGTTCAAAGATTGATGTCTCAAAGAACAAGATATAATTTGCCTATATCTCAGAAATTGTTAAAGCCAGAAATTCAGGATTTGATTCCAGATAAGATATCATTAAAAAGAAGGGAAGCTAAAAGCTATTATGATAGAAAGGTTGAACAGTTGCCCCTACTTGAAATTGGTCAGGAGGTATATGTACGAAAACCACCTACATTGTCAAAGGAAACTGATAAGTGGAAAAGAGGCTCCGTCATTGACATTCATAACTCAAGATCTTACGATGTTAATATTGAGGGAGGAATTGTAAGAAGAAATAGGAGTTGGTTGAGAGAAACGGCCACAGCATGCAATGACAAAGTGAGTGAGAGATTGAATGGATCAGGCTGTTGAGGATAAGGAGGTGGAGAAGGTTGAGATGAATCCTAGACAGAATGACCACAATGACAGTTCCGGATCTGGGGCTATATTGCAAAAGAGTGAATTGCCTGTGACTGGTCCTCGAATGACCAGATCAGGGAGAATTGTAAAAACTCCACAGCGATTTTTATTATAAGAACTGTTGGTGCTGGAACTTTAATATGGGAAATATATGTATGTGTATATAAAAAAAAAAAGAGAGAAGTTGTTAGGTAACTGTGTGTTTAACTGTATATTTTAGTTATACTGTGAGTGACAACAGTGGATGATGAGATGTAAACATGAGTGATGTCCAGATGCAGCTAGTCATGCCTTGTGATAGTGTGGTGTAGTTGTGGCATGTTTTTAAATAAAGTTATCTTTTAATGTTGGTCATTCTGGTGATGTGTGGACTCAAACAATGGGAATAAAAAATGTTAACTTCTTAAATGGGAAAATTTCTTAAGCATGAACTTCTTAAATGGGTTTTACTGTATTACTCTTCTTAGAAAAAATTTCCTTTTTCCAAAATTCCTGTAGTTTATCTAATTAGGCAAAAAAAAAAAAAAAAAAATTCAAAGTGTTATATCCAATTTTCTTCACTGATGTATGGATGAGAGTATTTTCTCTTGAATTTATTTCTTTTATGATGGTACTATGAAAAGTATTTCTTAATATTTGAGATGTCACCATAGCACTAGAAGATGTTCGTAGGTCTTCTAAAAGCTTATGAGATGAACACATTGGGTTTTTAAAAGTTGTTTTGCAAACTTTTTTTTTTGTTTTGCCTTTGATGTAATTTACAGGGACAATTTAATGTGGGTTTATTTTCAACATATTCAGTTTTTTTTTCTAGAGTTTCTAACAAAGTATCCAGCAGTTGAAAACAATAATTTAACATTATTTCTAATTTTCTGGTAAGATTTTTGTGGATCTGAGTTATGTGATTTCTCCTATCCAGCGAAATTTCTTTAGTTTTAAGGTCTGTTCCTCAATAACTCTGCAAATAATTAGGTAATGTTTCATATTAAAAAAATATATTTGTAAAACCAACAATTATTTGCAATCACTATTTGCATATCCCTGTTACATACTACTGCATAGTATTAATGATTCAAAGATTTGTTAATTAATAATTAATTTAATGAATTTGCTTTATCACATGTCTTCTTGCATAGAATTTTTGTAGTTAAGAGCCCCTGGTCAGTAAGAAAAGATTTCATATTTCTCTGAGACAGCAGCTTGATGCCAACCCTCCCAACTCCTGTCAAGTAGTCTGATACTATAATTACCACGAAGTCCTCCCCGGTCAGTAGATAAAATTTATGACCCCAGCGGTAGGGAGATTTGGACAGTATAGGAAAAATATTTCTGAATTCTTTTTCAGTTTTTAGAAATAAGACATGGAATGATTTTTTTCCTTAATAGTTTTATTTGATTATAATTTAAAAGTTTGCGCATTTACACAGACTCCAAAGAAAAGCGTGAGAACTACACAGCATTCACAAAATTTTCTGTACATATATGTAGATTTGCAAA
Source organism: Maratus speciosus (assembly GCA_963932465.1). Taxonomy (NCBI): domain Eukaryota; kingdom Metazoa; phylum Arthropoda; class Arachnida; order Araneae; family Salticidae; genus Maratus; species Maratus speciosus. The sequence continues at coordinate 329,979,465 of OZ010796.1, read as the reverse complement.
ATGAGTTATGGTAAAACCTATATTCATTTTCATTTTATATGATTTGGTACAAGTAATTACCTCATGTATGAATGATTGTATTTTTTTTTTTTTGCATGGTTTTTAATTTAATTTTTAATAATGATTTTCACTTACGATCGAAGACATCATATTATATCAATTAATATAGTATTAATCAATCGCATTTTAAACAAGGGAGAAATTATTATATTATATGTATGTATTATATGTAATATTATTATATTAAATGTATTCTTTAGTGCACAGTTTGATTTTACACTAAACAACAAACTGATTAAATAAATTAGCTATTTTCCCCTTTCCCCGAAGCAAGACTTTTATTCATTCTTCCAATATATGAAACTATCTTTGGAATGAAATTTATTCCTGTTTTTGAGAGAGAGAGTGTGAGAAAGATGCAGCGAGATTAGCAAAAATTTAATTATTTTAAAGTTTTCTTGCAATGGATACATTTTAAAACTACATTTGCATGCATTTTTAAAATATTTATTTAAAAAAAATTACAAACACGATTATGAGATGATAAAAACTAACTTATATGAACAATTCTATTAGTCATCACATTCATATATAACTAACAAATCAAATGCGAAACTATCAATAATTTAACAACAAAACACTAATTAGTTCTAGGATAATAATTCAAAACCTATTATGTAATTCTATTCAATAAGAAAAATCTAATAAAGCAAAACTATATATTTGACTATTTAAATCCATTTTTTAAAGACGAAACAAAATTTTAGAATATTATTTTAACTTTTTAAAATTTTCGTTCAACCCAGTTATAAAATGCCTCTAAAAACATTACAAATTTGAAAACTAATTTTTAAAAAATCTTTTGATATTACTAAAGCATTAGCATTTATTATTTTTTTTAATCATTTTATTTACATCCTGTTACACCCTCTAGCCCCCCCCCCCCCAAAAAAAAATCTAATTAAACAAAAACTCATTTTCTTTTTTTCCTATTCTGGTAGTAGGAGGTTAAACTTTGATATATGGCAAATTTTAAAAAAAATCTGAACTTGACAAATAAGTTTTCTTTAAACATTTTTTTTTCCGTGCAAAAATTTTTCCCTTTTGTTAGATTTAAATAAAAAACACTTATAAGTAATTTCTACACATCGCTGTCTTCAGCTTTCAAATGTTATTATATATATTTGGCTTATCAATGGAAATATTCGACTAGTAGATGGCTACTAAATAAAAAGTAACTATTAGACAGAAATTGCTATTAACTTCTACCTTTGGAATTTAAAAGAAATTCGGCAATGTTGAATAGCACAATTTATAATATTAATTTAAAGTAGATTCTTTCAACTTCAACTATTTTAAATTTATGAGAAAAGAAAATTTTAAATTCCAAACTACACGAAATTGAATTCTACATTATGCTACATCTTAAAAATGAAAGGATACATATATAAGTTATTTTAAATAAATAAAAGTTAGACACCAGACATAGATTTTTTTTTTTCTTTCTGTCTTTCAATTAAAATGTATAATTATTGCATGTTATAATTCAGAAATGACTAGGAAGACAATTGAGGTATGTATAATATTTGTTCAAATTATTTAATCTCGACATGTCAGTAGAATAAAAGGAAATAACACGAAAACACATAGATGGTCACACTCCCTATTTTTTAAAAATACCTATTTCAAATTATATATTTTTTCTTTCTTCTGTCTTTAGAAGAAAAAAGCATTGCATTCGTGAAAAAATTGGACTTCCGGTTTTCGACGGATTTATGTTTTAGGCCTAATACACAGTAATAAACTGTAGTATATATTATTTGCAAACTGAAAACCTCTTTATACGTATTTTCAAAATAATATTAATAATAATTCTAATACCATATAATTGGGTTAAACCTATGTGTTTAACAGACTTGTATAAAACCAAAAACTTTCTGCGCACGCAGATATTGGGTCAAAAACTTTCTGCAAATTAATTTAATGTTTAATAAAATAATGTGTTAGTATATTATTTTGACGATATTAATTAAAAATAGTAGTTTTAAAGTAATTACCATTTAAATTAAAAATTAATTGATATTAATTAAAGAATATTTATTTTAGTTAAAAAATAATAAAGCTAAAAATCCATGATAAGAAAAGGTGAATTCTTATCAATTATTTTGTTAATGCATTAAGAAACAGCCCAATCCTTAATATTGTAACTTCTTCGCACAAAATGCCAGTCACTCTGTTTTGGCATTGCTTCTGAAACAACTGCATCACATTTTATAAGGAGAGGTCTATTCATAGGTATCATCATTAAAGAGACTGATGCAGGGATAAAAGCGCACTAAAGCCATTTGGAGCACCTTTAGAGCAGCAAAAATCTGATTTTGGAGTAGTAAAATCCATTTTTGGAGCAGCAAAAAATCTGATTTTGAAGCAGCAAAATCAATTTTTAGAGCAGCAAAAATCTGATTTTAGAGCAGTAAAATCCATTTCTGTAGCAGCAAAAATCTAATTTTGTAGCAATAAAATTAAAATTCTGTTTTTGGAGCAGACTGAAATTCTAATGCTAATAAACTCCAAAAAATTAAAATGATTCCTATCTTTAAAATATTACCACATTTGAAAGAATAATTACACAGATAAAATTTCTCCACACATTTTGCTAACTCTGGGCATTCTAAATGACAATTGGGTGCAGATTGCAATAATGGAAAATTAGCAGCAGGAAGAAAAAAAAATCAGTTTATTTGGCTTTAAGAAATATTATTTTAAAGCAGCAATTTTAATTAATCAAAGAAAAGCTTATGAATACAACATACAGGACTCCCACTCAATTTTTGTAGTAAAAAATGGTAAAAAGGGACCAAAAAAGACCATATATTTCGCATAAAAAGGAACCTTTAGGGACCTAAATTCAGCTAATCACAAAATAAAATAAAATCTCCGCAACCATTTCACGAAATTAGCTTACTTTTTGCGATCCTTTGACAAAATTCACGTGATTTCACGATCTCTTACCAAAATTTGAGTGTTTTTTGCGATCTTTTACCGAAATTAGAGTTCCTTTCGCAATCTTTTGACTAAGTTCACTTATTTTTCGCGATCTTTTGACGAAATTCGCGTATTTTCTGCAGTCTTTTGACAAAATTCGCGTATTTTTTGCAATCTTTTGAGAAAATTTGCATGTTTTTCGCAATCTTTGACTAAATTTGCTTGTTTTTTGCGATCTTCTGACAAAACTTGTGATCTTTTGAAGAAATTTACAAGGGATTTTTTCTATCTTTTGACCGCGTTTTATTCGTTTTTTTTTTTTCCCCGCGAAAGTAGTGATCCTTTGAGAAAATTCACGTTTGTTTCGCGATCTTTTGGTGGAATTCGTGTGTTTTTCGCGATCTTTTCACGAAATTCGCGTTTCTTTGACGGAATTCACGCTATTCTCGTGGCCCCTTGACAAAATTAGTCTTTCTTTCGCAATCCTTTGACGAAATTATTTTTTTTCCGCGATTCTTTTACAAAATTTGTGTTTTTTTGCGATCCTTTGACAAAATTCGGCTTTTTTCCGCTATGCTTTTACGAAATTTGTTTTTTTCTAGCGCCCCTTTGACAAAATTTGCATTTTTTCTGCGATTCTTTGACGAAACCTTTTTTTTTTTTTTCAGGATCCTTTGAAGAAATTCGCGTTTTTTCCCCGCAATCCTTTGACGAAATTTGCGTTTTTTCCGCGATGCTTTGACGAAAGCGGTGATTTTTTTTCTGCGAACAATTGGCGAAATTGTTTTTTTTCCCGGCGACCATTTGTTGAAATTCGCAATATTTTTAAGTTATACTTTTTTATGCCTGAATTTTTGGGATGATGGCCGATTTTTTTTAATTTTCAGAACCGAATGCCTTAAATTTTCAGAAAATTCGGAACAGAATCACCCCTGGCAAATAATAAATAAATCGTACATAAAATTGGAGAATATTTTTATTTTTTTGTTATTTTTGTTAGAAGTTTAAATATGAACTTTCTTTATTGTCAGTACCAAATTAAGTTCATTATAAAGCGATTAAGATAATATTAAACTAGTCGGATGTGTCAATCCCAAAACTTTCTTCTATCTCATACATGTCAATACTTCCTGATAAATGCAGCACAGCAGCGCAATCGGTTACGTGATTTATACCAAGATCTAATCAGGGACAACATTCTTGTACTTCTAATTGAATTTGAAGATTGATGAAAATCCGTGCATTAGTTTTTGAGATATAGCTATTGCGGATATCATGAAAAGTTCTGAATTGCAGTGGCACCTCTTGGGCAATTTACACCAAAAACTTATCAGGATCAGTTTATATCAGGGACTAACTGAATCTAAAGTTTGATGAAAAATCATGCATTAGTTCTTCAGCTATTGCGAAAATTTCAGCATAGTAGCACCACCTGTTGGGTGATTTACACCAAAAACTAAACAGCACTATTTTATATCAGGGGTTAACTGAATCTGAAGGTTGATGAAAATTCGTGCATTAGTTCCTGAGATAGAACTATTGCGATAATCATGTATAATGCAGCATAACAGCACCACCTATTGAGCGATTTACACCAAAAAGTTATCAGCACCAAATTATATCAAGGACTAACTGAATCTGAAGTTATCTGAAAATCCGTACTTTAGTTCTAGAGATATAGCTATTGTGGAAATCATGAATAATGCAGCATAACAACGCCAGCTGCTGGGCGATTTACACCAAAAAGTAATCAGCACCAATTTATATCAGGGATTAACTGAATCTAAAGTTTTATTAAATTCCATTCAATAGTTCTTAAGATAGAGCGCCCACAAAATTTGTGTCACACACAGATAGACAGACTCACAGACAGACATTTTGTAAAAACATGTTTTTCATTATCTCTGTACCAATAGCTATATTTGATACTTTTAGGTTCCATATCTCTTTGAACTTTCATGATATATCCTTTTACATTTTTCTAGTATATACTGTTATACCCAACCCTACTTTGCATAGTTTTTTACAAAGTGTTAGTATTCTTTTAGCAGCGGTTTTTTTTTTAAATAATACAATTACTAATTCACATATTTATTGTACAGAATCCTCTGTGCACGAGTAATACTCGCACTTGACCGTTTATTTCATTTAGGGTAGCATAAAAGATGTTCATGATGGTTCAAATATTAAATTATGCACAGTATTTTCAAAATAATTTAAAATTGCTTACAAATAAAGCTCTTGTTATAAAAATATTCGATTTGAGTATCTTGCTAATTATTTTACTATTTTTCTTAATAAGTAATCAATTAAACGTTTCTTGTTAAAAATTTAAAACAGAAAATAAATGTTAGTACATTTTTAATTTAATTTGTAGGTTCAGGTGGGTAGTACATAACGATTCACATTTGAACACAACCATGGGATCAAAAATGAGTACATGTGTTTTTCAATTTTGAGTACATTTGGATCGGAACTATTTTGAGTATGTCACATATTTAAAATTGAGTACTTTTTACTCAATTTTGAGTAACCATTTTTTTCAGTATATATATATGTATCTATGTGTGTGTGTGTTGCAATCCATTCTACAGTTAATACATAAAAATTTATAGATAGAAAAATTCGCAAAAATTAAAATAATCTAAAAACAGGAAGAGCTTATTGCAAATTTTAATATATTTTATTTACAAATTTATACATTTAACACACTTAAAATATACCGAAATAAGTATACATTTTTAGTACATTCATATTATTAATGCAGTTCTGTTACCATTTAAATAAATAACTATAATTACATTAAAAAATAGATATTTAATATCCCATATAACTGCTATCTATCTAATATAGAGGACGTGATTTTTTTATTTTTCACCTTTATACAAATTTGCAATGCAAATTCGATTTTTTAGAGGCCGGGGAAGGCGTTGCCTGCAGGAGTCCAAAATATGCAGAATAGAAAAGAAGGGGAGGGGGGGGGGGCACAGTTTGTATCTGAGATTCGTTTGGATAAAAAATGCATTTATATATACTCTTAATTATAAGTATGTTACATTATATAAGTTTCTTTTGAGATTTGAAAAAAGGTGAGAAGAACAGTCATTTTTTGTATAAATAAGACCTTGTGTAATTTACAGATTTCTCACAAATTGGAAAATATACAAAGAATTTATAACATAGATTGAACTTTGCACTTCCATACTAAATTAAACAATTTACAATTCTTTTCGTGAATGATAAAGGCATCGAGGGCCTCGACAGAGCAGCCTTTTATATATAAATATGACATTATATAATTTACATATTTCACGCAATTGAAAAATCAACGAACAATTTATAATACAGCATGTACTTTACAATTTCATTTTAAATTAAATACTTAACACATTTTTTCGAGAATGGGATAAAGTGCTGAAGGATTCAACAGAGCAGCAGTTTACATATAAATAAGACAAGATGCCATTCACACATTTTATACGATTGAAAAAGCCGCAAAAAAATTATAGCTTGAAATTTACAATTTCAAACAAAATTAAATATTATATAGTTTCTTTCGGAAATGGAAAAAAATGATAAGGGATTCCACAGAACAGTCGTTTACATATAAACAAGACACGGTGACATTTACACATTTTACACGATTGAAAATTCTGCAAAGAAATTTATACCTTGAAATTTACAATTTCATACCAAATTAAATATTTTACAATTTCTTTCAGGAATGGAAAAAGTGCTGAAGGATTCAAAAGAGCAGCCGTTGACATATAAATAAGACATAATGCAACTTACACATTTTACGCGGTTGAAAAATCCACAAAAAAATTATATCTTGAAATTTACAATTTCATACAAATTAAATATTTTATAGTTTCGTTCGGAAATTGAAAAAAAAATGATAAGGGGTTCAACAGAACTGTTGTTTTTATAACACGATATGATGCAATTTACACATTTTACGTGACTGAAAAATCTACAGAGAATTTATAGTTTGAAATTTACAATTTCATACAAAATTAAATATTTTATAGTTTCGTTCGGAAATTGAAAAAAAAAATGATAAGGTGTTCAACAGAACTGTCGTTTTTATAACACGATATGATGCAATTTACACATTTTACATGACTGAAAAATCTACAGAGAATTTATAGTTTGAAATTTACAATTTCATACAAAATTAAATATTTTATAGTTTCTTTTGCAAATGAGGAAAAAATGATAAAGGATTCAACAGAACAGTCGTTTTCATATAAACATGATACGATGCAATGTACACATTTTACGCGATTGAAAAATCTACAAAGAATTTATAGTTTGAAATTTACAATTTCATACAAAATTAAATATTTTATAGTTTCTTTCGGAAATGGAAGAAAAATGATAAACAATTCAACAGAACAGTCATTTTCATATAAACATGATATGATGCAATCTAGACATTTTATGCGATTGATAATTTTATAAAAGAATCCATTTTGTCAGTTTTCCAAGTACAGTAAACTCTGTCTAAGGCAGAATCGATCGGGACCAAGAAAATTTTCTGCAGTAGACAATATTCTGCCTTAGACAAATTTTACTCTATGTCTATGGATTTGCAGGGACTTGAAAATCTTTCCGAGTTACACAGATTTCCGTCTTACACAGAGTCCGCTTTACAGAGAGTTTACTGTACCTCTTTCTCTTTTTAAAAATAATCAGAACAAAAAATTTTACAATACTATACCACTACAGAATCCCCCCCCCCCCACTTGTTTGATAGAGCGTAAATAATCACTCGCCGTGACTCGACACGACGTGTCAAAGGTCAAGCTCTTGTTTTTCTTGTGTTTTGATGAATGGATCGGGAGGGGGGGGGGGAGAGAAAATTTTCCAATATTTATCAAATATCTGGAGTTTAAATAAACTTACGCAAAAATTTTTTTGGTTGTATGAAAAGATGAGGACATAAATTTTCTTACATTCTTTTCAAAATTTTAAAACTCCAAATAGTTTTAAAATTATATAATGTTGAACACATTTCACTTAGTTCTTAAGACTTTAGCACTAAATTAAAAAATAAGTATTTATTTTAGAATTATTTTGTCAAGTAAAACGGAAAGCGACACCTTTTAAGAAGAGCATAGAGTAAAAATATTAATTTTCTGATGAGTTATTTGATAAATACGAATGCATTCCACAGCCATTCGTTTAACATGGGAGAGGGAAATCTCAAATGTTACTGATCAGGGGCCTTAACATATTATTTGACTGCTTTAAGATATTGTTTTGTATATAATGATAATAATAAAAAGAATAATGTATTAAAATTGTTTCTATCAAAATACCTGTTTATATTTTCTTAAAATGTATAAATCAGGGCTGCGGAGTCGGTAGGAAAAATGATCGACTCCGACTCCTGGATTTTTGAAACATCCGACTCCGACTCCGGCATACACATAGTGTTTATCAAAAAGATTGAAATGCGCTTTAATTTTTTACCTGTTGGAGATATATAGATAATGCTAACTGGAAAAGTGTTCAAAATAAAATAGTAATTAAGATCAAGGATCGACCGAAACCGAATTTCGATAATATTTCTATTTTCGGCCGAAACCGAAAATTTCCAAAAAAATTTTTAAATAATTAACAGATAATAAATATACATAGTTATTAATTAATTGTAGATGTAATTATAACCTGTGGTCCAAGTTGGCTCTCTGTGACTCTGACCCAAACTTTTTACTTTCATATAAAATAAAATGTAATTAGTAATTCATCAATGATACGAAATTATTTTCTAATTATAAATTGCATCTAATTAAAAAATCTTTTACGTATACATACCTCGATTTATCTTTTATAATGAATTTTGTAAAGGATCATCTGTTCTACTAGAACTTTCTCAAAGAATATTTGAAACAGTTCTGTTTCAAACTAAAAAAATTCTATTAAAGTTAAGTCTGCAGCTTTTCATGAGTAAGTGAAAAGGGTCTTCAAATTTTAGTCATATATCGTGAATCGACGAATAAGGAATAATCATGAAAAAAAGTGAGAAAATAGAAAAATCTTAAAAAACATATATTACAATAGATAAAGGGGAAAAAAAAGCCATTCTGATGCATGAAATGAGTTTCTTCACTTGCCTCTCAAAATTCCTGAAATAATTGTTTTTTCTACAGTAGGTTAGAATTACGGTCCTTCATCAGATAGGATAACCAAATTTAGCCGGAATCAGATAGACTTTAAATGCTTCTTGTCAGGTTTTGACACTTTTAATATCGTTCACCCGCAAGAAAAGTGACACATCTCACAAAAATTCATTTTGCGTTTTATTGCACTAATAGGTCTGTCATAGGTGCTACAGTACATAGTATTGTTACACAAACAGTTTCATAAGTGTAGTTATACGGAAAATCACTTTATTACGCTATATGTCCATTCGTCACCAAAGAAGAGGGGTGAATTGTGCAGGAAGGTAAAATTACCCAACCCTCCAAACCTCATCCTAAGCCTTCATTCTTAAAGGTTTTATGCTTTTATGCACAATTTTACTGCTGCATGCAGAGATAAGTGCTTTAATTTCATGTTACAGTAAAATCCTGCAATTTTTCTTTTGCCTCTCCTGTAAAATTTACTTTTGTCGAGATGTGTCACTTTTCTTGTGTGTGAGCGATATGACCTGATTTTTCAAAAGAAAATAGGTACTGAATATTTTTCAAATGAAATATCTATATATTTGAATATTAATGAGTGTATTTAAGTTCATTTTATTACAAAAAAGATAAAATTGTAGGCTTTTTTCAGAATTATTTATTCTATAAAATATGAACTAATTTTCTTTCGGCTTGAATCAGGGTCGGATTGACGATTTTTTTTCCATTTTCGGATTTGGTTGACGAATTCCTTTTTGTCGGGTTTCAGGTTGACTTTCCGCAGAAATTTCAGATTCGGATCGGGTGCAACCCAGCACTTGCGGAAACTCTAGTTGGGGCTTAGAAATAGAAGAACGTCTGAGTTTTGTGTAAGAAATATTTAAGAAGAAAACTGCAGTTATTTGTTTTAATGAGAAAAATTCTGTATGAGTTCAGTAGTCCGATATTGTAGTGATAGTGGCATTAATCAATTTCATATTTTTCACACATTCTCTTTTATCTGAAATACTGAAAAATAAGACAGTATAAGTTGGACAAAAGATCTATTGTTATCTGAAGTAGATTGTTGCATTCATTAGGGTTCGATTCGAATGGTGGTTCGGATTGAGTTGGCACTAAATGTTTTTCTTTGTGGGCCAGTCTGATAATTATTATTGCTGGTTCAGGTTGGGTTGGCCCGGTTTTTCAAAAGGAAGTCCACAATATTGTTTAACTTATAAGTCGAATAAATAAATATATATTCCTTTTCCTACACAGAAGATAAAAGTGCTGTTAGAGGTGACTATTTTTCATAATTCCAATAAAATTTTTATTTTATTTCATTTCGGACCAGATTCAGGGTTCAGATTTCTTTCCGGTTCGCTTTGGATTGACTTAAAATATAAATTTCAGAACCTGACCCGAACACGGATGGACAGAGGTTAAATTGAAACATCTATTTTTGTCTGAGATAGATTCCTTCATTGAGTTGGGTAGTCGGACCAACACGGGGTTCGGGTTGCGTTGGACTTAATTTACAAAAAACAATAAAAAAAAATTTCAAAACTCATTTTAATTTAATTATTGTACAATAGTGTCGTCTATGAGCTGAAGAAGTACGTAAATGAATCAATTTAATGACTGATGTAGGAAAAACATCACATCTGCTATTTTGCCTTGTATTTACTCATTAACGTGTCAATAAACTGAAAAATAACTAAATATTTATTAACGTATAGAGTTAAAAAATAAAAAAGTAATTCAGTTCATAAAATTTAAAATTAAGCATAATTGGTTTTATTTTTTATTTCACTTCAAGTTGTTCAACAAAAAGTTTGGAGTCGGAGTCGGCATATTTTTAGTGACTCCGACTCTGACTCTTTTCACCGAAAAATCACACCGACTCCGACTCCGCAGCCCTGGTATAAATAGTCACTTTATTAACTATACATAAAAGTGAATTCTACTAAACTTACATTATCCTGAAGCTGTACAAAACACAAAATTCAGAATATTGGAAAGTATAAATAATCATTTTGTTAACTATTCATAAAAATCAATTCTACTAAACTTACATTAACCTGAAGATGTACAAAACATAAAATTAAGGTGAAAACTAAATTGTATAATTACCTTAATAAATGCTTTGGCTTTGGTCAATAAACCTAATGTAGTATGTCTACTGGATTCAGGGCCTAAAGGAACAAGTTCTTTTAACTTTTCAAGGCAATTCCTCAGGTGGGCTCGTCTATAACAACAGTACAAGAACAATACTCAATAATTAATTTTTATGTATGTCAGTAATATTAAAATTAGTAGCCATATTCTTACCTATTTTTTTCTAATTCATTATGAGTAGATCTGAAATTTACAAACATATGTCAGAAATTTAATAAAGCATTGGAAAGTTTTTTTTTTTTTTTTTAAATCGGTGTGTTCTAAAAGTTCCCATATTCCAACTTAGAGAACTCATTGTCCGTGATTTTTTTTTTAATATTAAATTTTATCGTTTGCTTATCATTGCATCAATTCTTGAGCTTTTATTGTTCGATTCTTTACATGCTCAATTGGTGCAGGAATAAAGTTCTATGCTATCTTGTTCTTTCATGGTAAAATGAGTTTATCACACATTTAGAGAATTGCACTGCTTGAAACTCATTTTGAATGTAAATCGTATGAAAAGTGCAAAGATGTTTTGCCAAAATAAAAATCCAATTTATGCAATACCGAGTAAAGGTAAGCTATATCGGCTCGTTCGATGATTTAAAATGCGTTTCTACAAACATGCACAAGCCAGTTCAGCTTTGCCTCCTAGAAAAGGGTGGACATTTTGAAAATTTATTATAAATGTAAGTTCAGTATTTTTTCTTACGTGATGTTAAAAGTGCTTTTTATCATTAGCATAAAAGTAATCATTTTAAGGTTTTTTTTCTTTTTGTGAATAGTAATCACATATGTCATCAGTATGGGAACATTTAGGACACTCTGTACAAATTGGCATATAAACAGCACAAATATATTTATACAGAAAGAAAACAGATATTGAAGTTTATGCTATTTTACAGTGTTAGACAACCAACATCTCACTTCACACTAAAGATGAAAATAAGCACTCGCCACTCGGCAATTAAACTTGAACAGCTGGTGATTAAAAATATGGAAAGAACCAGCCAAATGCAGGATTTTCCGAAGGGGATTCTGTCAAAGAATCACGAAAAAAGAAAAAACACAAAATTTTGTAAAACGATCATAAAAGAAAAGCACATTTCATCAAAGGATCGCAGAAAAACAGATTTTGTCAAAGGATCGCGAATTTCATCGAAAGATCGCAGAAAAAACATGAATTTTGTGAAAAGATCATGGAAAAAATGCAAATTTTGTCAAAAGATAGCGAAAAAACGCGAATTTTGCCAAAAGATCATGGAAAAAACGCGAATTTTGTGAAAAGATCGTGATAAAAAACATACATTTCATCAAATGATTGCAGAAAAAATGCAAATTTTGTCAAAGGATCACGGAAAAAATGCAAATATCGTCAAAGGATCGCAGAAAAAATGCAAGTATTGCCAATAGATCATGGAAAAACGCAAATTTTGTTATAAAGATCACGGAAAAAATGTGAATTTTGTTAAAGGATTGCGGAAAAATATGTATTATGTCAAACGGCTGCAGAAAAAACACATACTTAGTGCCAATTTTTTATTGTCATTGTATTTTATTTTTATATACCTATTTTTTATTGTCATATCTCAATTCCAGATAAATAATTAACAAAAAAAAAGGGGGGAGGTACTTATGTCGTTAGCTACACAAGTACCTAAGCATAGTGGGACTTATGTAGTAGCTACATAAGCACGTTGTGTATAACTTTGCTGTTAACTTATTTTTTAATTTAAAATAATAGATTGAATCCAAAACAATATGAATTAAAATATTTTTATTTAGTACACAAATTACTTGTTTACTGTAAACTCATATTTTTTAATTAAATATTTAGCGACATAAATGTACTTACTGGCTACTAAAGAAATTATTCTCACTAGCCAGTAACTGGCTACTAAAAAAAAAAAATCAACCTACCAGCCAGTGGCTACTAAAAAAAATTCCTTATTTTCATCTTTACTTCACACAAACTTGAATTTATTTTCTAAAAAAGTTGTTATTGTTTAATTTAAATTTCATATAAAAAATTGAGTACTGAATTGGTAATATTGCATTTACTCAAATAAAAATGCATTAAAATATTGAGAGCTTGGTCCTTTTGGGGGCTCCTTGAACTAACTCTAAAAATGTATAAAGTACCTTTATAAAGTAAAAAAAAACTATAGCTAGAATGCACAGTGCTTTATGTTTTTAATTGTTAAGTAAAAAATTTATACATATAGGAAATTTTTAACAGGTTCTATAGGTCACAATCGATATTGGCCTCTTTTGATAAGAGTTTTCTTAATGCTTTTATAAGATTTCCTTTAGTATTACTAATAAAAATACACCATTTTATGTAGCAAATAAAATATTGTTTCTACAATCTATTACTTCCAGAAATATTTTGGCTTTCCTTAGTTATTTTTTCTTTTTTCCATTACATACATCATGGATGGCTAGGAAGGGATAGGGTGGGGTTCAGAGGTGACAGATATACTTGGACATAAGCTGAAGAAAACCCCATATGCAAGCCCTTTATAAATCTCTAGTGACTTTTGTTGTCTTTTTCAAAAACCTTGAGAAAATTGTTGCATTGCCCTATAAAATAGTTGCAAATCATAACTGATTTTTCTCATTAATACTTCCACAAATTATTTGTTGTTTTATTAGGTATATCAACACATTGTTTGAAAACTTCTTTTATGTTATCTAGAAATTTTAATATAACTTGAAATTTGATTTTACTTTTGTCTAGATTCAGAGTTGCAAAAAACCCAGGTGGGTTTTTGTGGGTAAAACCCATTATAAAAAACCCGATAAAACCCACATCAAAGCAGGTTCCATTGTTTTTTTTTTACAATCCATAATATTATTATTTAATATTCAGTAACTTTCATATTAGTTTTTTAACCTTTGTGTTTAAAGAGATCTATCTTATTAAAAGATATTGTGAGCATACGCTAAATGTGACGAAATCAAAATTGTCAAAATTAAATAATGTGCTTAAGTCTTTCAAAAGCCTGCTAGTATTATGGAAAAAAAGCCAAAATGAGTATACATAGCTAATCATAGCATTTTCATATAGTTAAAAAATGATAAGGTCTTTAACATCAAGATTTAACAATATAAAGCTTTATAATCTAAGTTCCCAACAGGGTACAAATTTGTCTTATTCACTTTTGGCAGTACACCAACAATATATAGTCTATCCGTGCAAAAAAAATAAAATAATAATAATAATAATAATGAAATAAAAAAACACGTATTTATTACTGATGGGCGATTCTCGGAAATTTACCAATCAAAAATAATCATAATCATAAAAAACAGAACTGATATAGTCATTGATTACTTCCGAGAATCTACAATCGATCATTTAAAATCATTATTTTTACGTGTTTATAAAGCAGTTTTTAGTAAATACATGGTAACTAAAAACAGATGGAATTAAAATTTAAAAAAAACTGAAGGGAGACTATAATGGAGCCACAATAGTGGAAAAGTCATGTGATGACATTCCCTGGTTGGAAAAAGTTGAAAAGCCGTGAGTAGGTATGAAACGGTAAGGGGAGTTTAAGTATCAAAAATTATTTTTCAGCAATTAGCAGCAAAATGGCCAAAGAAATAAGAATAAAAAGCACCCCCTAGTGGCAAGAAAATGAACTAAAAGAATTGTAAATGGGATCAATATTTTTTATTCATTTTTCTACGTCACTTGAGATCAGTTCTATAATTTCTCCATTATTAGAAGACCCTCTACAGGAATATGTTAAACAAACCCCCTGGGGGGCAAAATGGGAGGGGAGCAATGAAAGTGCATAATATGAATAAGTGGTCATAGGGCTTTCCAACGATATATCATATGAGGGGTGTCAGCTAAATTTAGAAAAGTGCCCCCCGTTGAGGCAAAAAGTGTGTGGGGGGAGGGGAGGTATATAAAATGAAGTAGTAGTCACAGAGCTTTCCAATGATATATCACATTGAGGGATGTCGACAAAATATAGAAAAGTGCCCTCAGGATTCCAACTATTGCACCCACCTGGAGTCATGGGTGCAAGTTTGAAATTTGGCCAAGACTGAAAATATTTTGAATCCTCTCACTGAATGAGCACATAGGCAAGCGCCGATGCACCACTTAGACAAAACCTAACACGTTAAATATTATATGCAGTAAAATTCAATTATGTTGAAACAATTTTAAAAAATAAGTGCATATGCATGTAAAACATTGATAGTCAAGTAAACAGTATTTGAAAAGTTTAATTCATACAGGTTACAGCTAAAAACAATGAAGTTGCCATGCTATGACACATAAAATTGTGAAATACTCAAGAATGTGCATGGGCACACTTATACACAATGTTTTTGTAATTTTAAAAATATCTTTCCACAAATGACATTAAAAAAAATAATATTACCTTAAATATCAGCAGATCAATCTTTTTAATTTCTAAGGTAGTTGTCTTTTTCTTTCTTTCTTTTTTTAAAAACAAAAAAATCTTTGATTACAAAACACAGTTTGAAAAATGTCCCATTCATATCTACTTGTAGATTAAGCAAAAACTAAGTTCACTACCTTAACAACTAGTAATTAACAATAAGAAGTTTAACATATAAATGGGAGAAAAATGGGTATGAGTAAAAATTTTACAGTTTACTACAGGTGGAAGCAACAGTTAAAAAAAAAAAAAAAGTGTTTAATGCTTTCAGGAATAAATATCAAATAAAAGTACCTTAAAAGAAAGTTTTTTTTTTTAACTCAAAGAATACTAAAATGCAATTTACATTGATGATATAAGTATAAATTACAGCAAATGAAATTATTCAAGTTTTATTATACTTTCATTTTATTTCTGCAAGCATTATTGCAAACATGCAAATTTTTTTGCATGTGAAATTACCACCAATTTAACAAAATTCACTAGAGTTATGAAAGAAAAAGTCAATTGGATATCTTCTTTTTATAAAAATAGGAAACATTCATTTGCCTTTTTGCCTGACCATTTGATGAAAATCACAATTTTCTGCAATGCTTTTAATAAAATTCCTGTTTTTTCCTCGATCCTTTGACAAAATTAGTTTTTTTGGCGATCATTTTAACGAAATTCGCATTCTTTTTTTCGATCCTTTGACGAAATTAGCATTTTTTTTTGTCGGTCCTTTGATGAAATTCGCATTTTTTCCACTACCTTTTGACGAAATTTGCATTTTCCCCATACCTTTAGCTGAAATTTGCATTTTTTCCAAGATCATTTGATGAAATTCCATTTTTCCTGTGATCATTTGACAAAAATTGTGTCTTTTTTGCGATCCTTTGATGAAAATCGCATCTTCTCCACAATCCTTTGAAGAAAATAGCGTCTTTTTCCCGATCTTTTTGACAAAAATCACTTTTTTTTTTTTTTTAATCCTTTGACGAAAATTGCATCTTTTTCACAATTCTTTGGCAGAGATTGTGTCATTTTTGCAATCCTTTGATGGAGACTGCATCATTTTCGCGATTCTTTGGCAGAAAGCATTTTTTCGGCGGTACTTAGACAGAAATCACATTGTTTCCGCGGACAAGTAGCATGTCTGAAAAAAATATAAGCTGCGATTTTCAGATTCTAACCAAAATTTTAAACAGGATGGTCAAAAAGTGGAGTTATTTTAAGCCTGATTTTTAAACATTATGCGCGAATCTTGAGAAATCTAAAAACTTTTTTTCTGTCCTCTCAGACTTTTCTGTCCAGCTTCTGTCCTTGGAAATTTCCAAAAAACGGAATTCCATCTTGTGGGTGGAAAACTTGCAGCCATGCCGGAATACGACCTGCTCCCTCTCTCTTTGAAATTTTCATATGTTATAAATTATTTATTGGAGGGCCCCATAACAAAATCTGATCTAATATGATAAAAACGCTATGATTTCAAAAAAGTTCGAAAAGTGCCTCACCCAGGCGGCCAAATTGGGGAGGGGAGAAGAAAGGTTCATAATATGAAATAGCAGTCCAAAAACTTTCCGATGATATATCACATATGACGGATCAAAGAAAAAAAAGTTTGAAATTTACCCCTCACCTGTGGGTTCACTCTTGCCAGAATACACCCGGAAATCACGCAGCCCCCATTTTTAAATTTTTATATTTAATAAATAATACTCACCGGAGGGTGCTATCAAAAAACCACATCTAAAATGACATTTATTGCAGAAATCGCTATTTCTCGAAAAATTCACCGCCTCTCCCCCTTTCCCGAAATTTAACTCCGGGAGGGGAAAGGTTCATAATATGAAAGAGTGGTCAAAGGGCTTTCCGATGTTATGTCACAGGAGGGGTTAAATAAAAGTTTGAAAATTATCCCCCCCCCCCCCCCAGAATTCCCTCACCTTCCTCTCTGAAATTTTTAATTTAATAATATAGTAGACACCTTCAAATCTGCACTGCTTGGGACCAGAGGTTGTGCAGATTTTAGAATTTTGCAAATTTTTGGTCATTGATTTGTTTACATTTTTAAAACATAATTTGATGTTATAATACAATAGAAATTATAATGGATACTTACAACATAATAGAATATTAAAATAATTAAGTAATAAACTAAAATAATAAAAATTAAGATGATTTAAAAAATGCTTAAATTATAAATGTCAAGTAAATCCTTTTATAATGTATAATTAAATATGCACAATAAAGATACATTTTTCTTGAATTTTTCAATGCAACTTGCCTCATAAAGGTACAAACACTACACATCACAATCATAAAATAAGAAAGTTTTATTTCAGGTTTAGCCAGGCTTAATAATCAAAAAAGCTTGATTAATACATAAGTATATTTGGTAAAAAGATTGGGATTACCAAAAATATCAGCAATATCTTGATTTTTTTTTTCAGAAATAAATTTTTACTTCTTTCATGAAAAAGCATGAGTTCAATCATATTTATGAGAATTGCGTTTGAAATATGTACAGAAAGATATAAAAAAAAGTCTCTAATTTTGACCATACATCTAAACTCAAAATTTCATTGTTTACATCTGTGATGATGTGCGGATTTTAGGGAGTCTACTGTATTTATCTGAGGGTTCCAGGCATGGAACAGCTTGGCAGAGCTAAAATAACAGAAATATTGAAAATTCAGGGCAAAATGACACTAAATTCAATGGTAATTATTGAAACTAGGACTATACAGAACTGAATATATAAACCACTATACCGCCTACCTATATCAGTTAAGGCTGTTCTCAAATCCAAAAGGGCAACTTTATGACATAAGTTTTAATTTATTTTTGTTCGGAAATGCATAAAACTAACAGGTGTTGTTGCTCAGAAACAGGGTTGGGTTTCTTCTGGAAGAAACCAGTTTCTTCCTCCAGGACAGTGGAAGAAACCAACAGAAAACAAAATAGATACTCAAAATTAAAGTATATTAACTGATGTAAAAGATTTAAACTCAAAGTATAATTATATGAATCCTAAATTGGAAAATTTAATTAATATTAAAAGTATTATTTTTGAAAAAAATAAGTTATTTTTTTAATAATATACTTCAGGTTCAGCAGACATTTACAGGTGATGGATTTTACAACTTTAAAGGTAGAGGGATTTCTTTCTTTTATTAATTATGCCATTTATGTAAAAAGAGAAAAAAAATCTACCTACAAAATGTTTATTTTTCATATAAAAATACATTATTTTCTTATAAAAATGCATTATTTTAAACTGCACAACACAGAAAATAAACAAATTTGTAATTATTTATACTAGCATGCATATCTTAATGCTGATTTTAAAAGACTAATGTTCTTAAAATATCTATGAGTATGCCAAAATGGTTTTTAACTCTCCTGAAGTTTCATGTAGGACTTGAAAGAATTCTTTTCATCTTTTGTATTCATCCATTCTAAGTTGAGAAACTGCTTGCAGCATCCTACTGGTAAAAGACTTGTTTTTATACTATGCTGCATTGTAGTAAGGAAAGTGAGCATTTTAATGATTTTTTTTAAATACAGAAATTATTGTACTATATTACTTACCTTAATAAAATTGATGTAAATTAAAAGTTCTGTCTTTTATTTAAACGAGTTTCATTCTACCATTGGTGAGTGATCCGTGTACTATTTACTACTAGTTTCAAAATTTTAATTAAAAAATATGCTGTTTAAATTGAAATGGATAACATTTAATTGATTTTGCGCATTTTGGATAAAATTTCTTTTCTTCATTTAGCCAATGGTTGAAGATCTGACAGGTGTCGTGACTAAAAAACTGATGTAATTATTAATTTAGCATATATAATTAATTAAATCTATATAGGTCTGATTGAATTAATTTACTTAAGATATTAGGAAAAAGACATTTATTGTATCTTACAAAGTTGAAAGTTATATGGTAAATTCTTAAAGAATAAGTTTCTTCCATTTCTTCCAGTTGGAAGAAACCTATTTCTTCTGGCCGGTTTTTTCCACTGTGGAAGAAACTTGCCAACCCCGCTCAGAAACTATGTAATGGAAGCTTTTTTTGCAAATGTAATAGACTTTTCAGAAAATATTGTCAAAGTGGGTGTTTTGAACTGAATTTCTGCGCGAAAGAAGAATAACCTCTCAAGAAAGAGCAAAAAACATGTTTGCCACGTGATCAAAATCGCTTATAACTCAATTGGTAACTTATTTATCGAAAAATGGAAAACTCAGTTCAATTCCAAATCGCTTCCATAGTCAGGCCTTCCAACTTCACATCTTTCCATTAAAAAATAAATTTGTAAATGTGTCAAAACGTTTTGCGCTTGTTGAGCAGAGCACTTGAGAACAGCCTTAATAACAAAAAGAGATTGGATAAGCAGATGCACTATGCACTCCTTTGAGAAATTATGGCAAACCAGAAATGCAGTAAGTTTGACTCTGAAAGCTTCATTTTTCTCTTGCCTTTCGGCAAATCTCATCTCGATGATTTCTCCAGCATCTCAATTTCTGGCTTCTCAATTATTCCTCTTATGCTTTTCAACATTTCATATGCTGGCCAAGAATGAGAAATCAATTTTCTTTGCTTCTCAATTAGTGTTTTTTCACATGTTGGCCGAGAATGCAAAATTGATTTCTCATTCTCGGCAGAGAAGAAATGTGAGAAGATATAGAGGCATGACAATGAGCTGTGAAATGAAGGCCTAATTTTAAAAGTTTCTCTTATTTTAGCCCTACCAAGCTGTCAAATATCTGTAACCCTCTGATAAATATTATTTATTAAATATAAAAATTTCAAAGAGAGGTGTGTGTGTGTGTGGGGGGGGGGGGGGGATCAGGGGTGATTCTGAGTAAAAAAAAATTTCTGAAATTCACAGCAAATTTTCTGAAAGGTTAGAACAGAGGGGGGGGGGGAGGAGGGGGTAATTCACTCCCGCCACTAACTATGTGTTTTTTTTTGCTCCCCTTTGACGATATTTCCATTTTTTTCCCGTTTTATTTTGACGAAATTTGCTGTTTTTTGTGATCTTTTGGTGAAATTTGCCGTTTTTTCGCAATCTTTTGACGAAATTTGCGATTTTTTTTCACGATCTTTTGACGAAATTTGCAGTTTTTCTCGCGATCTTTTTGACGAAATTTGCTGTTTTTTCGGGATCTTTTGACAAGATTTGCAGTTTTTTTTTTTGCAATCCTTTGAATGAAATTTACGTTTTTTCCACAATTCTTTGTCGAAATTCGCGTTTTTTGGTAATCCCTGGACGAATTTCGCTTACTTTCATGATCCTTTGACAAAATTTGTGTTTTTTATGCGATCTTCTGACAAAATTTGTGTTTTCCCGCTATCCTTTGAGGAAATTGCCGATTTCTCTTCGAACGACTGACAAAATTGATTTTTTTTCGGTGACCATTTGTCGAAAAATGCGATATATTTTATGCCCGAATTTTCGGATTATGACCGATTTTTAAAAATTTTCGAAACAGAATCACCTCTAGAGGGGATGAACAAATTTTTAAAAAATGTAGCGATTTCTACAACATCATTTTAGATGTGGTTTTTTTTTTTTTTTTTTTTTATGGAGCCCACCAGTAAATATTATTTATTAAATATAAAAAATTAAAAGTTCAGTGAATTCTGGGACGAAAGAGTGGACCCATCATGTAATATAATCACCGAAAAGCTCTCAGATCACTCTTTCATATTATGAGGCTTTCTTCCACCCTCCCCAATTTAGCTTCCATGGTGGAGGAAAGTTTTCGAACTTTTGTGCGTTTTCATCATCAGACTTAGATAAAATGTAAAACTGTCAAACTCAAATAATTTCTTAAAAATTTTCTGCAGAAAAATGCCATGCCCCTCCTAAGTCCTATATCGCCGCTAACAGCAAAAGTGAAAAAGTCCTCTTTCCAATCCCTCACATTACGTTACATGCTCTCACCCCCCCCCCCATCCTCCAGTTTTCTGAATTAGACTTTATTGAAAAGAGGATAATGTTTACTACGATATTAAAACCGAATTTCCCTTTCGAATGTAAAAAAGTCACTGCAAATCGCAGAGAAATGCTAAACAAGTGCATAAACATTCGCTAAAATTTCCAACCAAATAAACTTTATTTAGAAGAGATCAACACAAAATTTATTTTTAATCTATTAAATTAATCTGCAAAGCCTAAAATAATCTGTAGCACCTGCTTCGGTGCTGCACTGTTTCTGCTACCGGCCCTGGCAAAAGAAAAGAGAAAAAAGCATTGTACCTGCCGTTCTAGCATAAGCCCCACACTTCCAATATTTTTAAGTTTTAAAAATATATATGCCACGGCGCTTCTTCCATGGTAGATGGCAAATAATTTCTAGATAGCTTTTTTTATCTGCAGACCTTCTCACAAGTCTGAGACGGGCCTCGCACAGATTCTCCGCCTGGGGTCTTAATATTTTTTATGAAAAATTTGTAAAAAAAAAAAACCCATCAGAACTGTCTGCAAACTTTGAAAATTTTCTGCGAACGGTGTTCGCATGTTCGTCTATATTATCTGACTCTGTTCATCATTTTAGATCAAATTTTTTCTACAGAGTCCTCCGATAAATATTATTTATAATATATGAAATTTAAAAAAAAAAAGGGGGGGGGGGGCACTTTCCTAACTTTCTCCAATGCCCATGTTGTGATATATCATTGGAAAATCCTGTGACCACTTATTCATATTAAGCAACTACCGTGCCCCTTTCCACACTTTGTCACCCAGAGGGCATTTTTCTAAATTTTGCAGACACCCCTCATGTGTTCAAAAGTTACAATCAGCATTACCGTCGAATACTTTGGGCCACTTTTTCCTGGTTCCACTAGCATTTCCATTGTTAAAAAATATTATATATGATTTTTCAACGATGAGATTGAATTGTAATCAATTAACAGGAAACATTGAAGCAAACTGTGTGGTTTTAAAGAGGCAATTTTTTATTTATTTTATTTTTTAACTATTTTTAAAGTTTTGGAACAAAGTAGCCCCTGGGGGGGGGGGGGGCTTCTTTGGTCCATTCACTTATTTTCATATAAAATGAATACAATTCATATGTTGGAATATTGAAACCAATTAGAAATTGATTACAATAGGATCTGCTAATGAATTAACACTGCAAACTTGATAAACATTTTTTTTTTTTTTAAACAATTAAACACAATAAACCAAATGTTAATATTAAAGACACGAGAAACAGTTTTCATCATGTTATCCTCAGCAACTGGAACAAAAATAATTACTGTAATACTTTGCTAAAGTAACATTCGAAAAAAATGTTACTTAATATATTTTTTAAGAGATTTGATTGTATAAAAGGCATTTCTGAGTAACTGGGGCTACTTCTGGACCAAAAAAGGCCTGGCACAAAATAGCTCCAAAAAACTAGTTTTCATGTTAGCTTTACGAAAACGTAAACATTTTCTGTCAAAATAAAAAGTTAAAGGAAAAATTATGATCACACATGGGTTACAGGTTACTAAAGGTAATATTTTGACATTAATTCAAAACTTATGAGCATTTCGTTTTTCTGACGATATGACGTCATAGATTTACAAATTCCATGCATCTGGAGATGAATGACTGAATTCCAACTTAAATATTGCGTCATCGTGCCGATGACGTACGCTGGTTTCTAATTGGCTGATTTCTATAACTGCATGTTTCACTGTTAGTTATGAAGTTGATTTCTGTTTGTATGGTATATATTGCAGCGACTTCACGTTCAGATTGCTCGTTTTTGTATGTTATATTTCAGTAATGTGACTGATATAAGTAAAGGCTCGATAAATGAGCTTTTTAAGTTCTTGCCTGAAGTTATGGCTGTATGTTGTTATATTTAATACCTTTAATCGTGTTTTTAATTGATTTTAATAAAGTTATGTTTGAATTATATCCTGACTTATTTCTGCATGTCAGTGGACATTGATTCTTTAACTCTGCTTTAAGTTGTTGTGGCTTCTAGGCTTAATTTGCCCTAGCAGCTCGTTAGACATATGGTTGGAAAGGTCTGTGACCACTTATTGATGTTATGCACCTCTGATGACCATCCCGGGGGCACTTTTCTAAATTTTGCCAATGCCCCTCATGTGAGATATCATTGGAAAGTCCTGTGACCATATTCATATTATGCAGCTACTGTGCACCCCCCCCCCCCTTGATATGGTCAGAGTTTCGTTCAGTTCAAGATTATTATTTTTTGTTTACAAGATTTTGCAGTGCGTGCACACCACACCTGCGATATGGTGCTGTATGCAGCAAGGACTCAGTTCAAGATTTCCTATTACAAAATTATGTATAAATTAGAGGGCCCGATTAAAGTAGGGGCCCCACTAGCGGGTGAAGCCACCTAGTTCTTATTAATGCCGACTCATTCCAGTTCACCCGCAGACGATTCTTAATGAAATTGAATCAGGTAAGGTATAAAAGCAATTGCGAAACTGGAGTCATCGAGAAAAATTTTATGCAATCGAAAAATATCGAGATGTCCATACAATCGAGAAAATCAATAAAAACATCTCGTTATTGCCCATCACTAGTATTTATGGTAAAAAGCAACACAACAATTTGAAAAAAAGTTATCCATGTGTGAGCCATAATGAATAAAGGAAAACTTTTTTGTGCATAAAATCTTTTAATATGTGAAATTTATTTCAGGCATTAATACATAACAATTTAATCATAATGTAAAAACACATTTCATATTTTGGATTTAAATTAATTATTAATTTAAATAAATGCAGATACAGATCCAATACATCATACAGTACTCAGGTTTCTAGTACAGTAATCATCCTATAAGCCGGCAGAACTTTCGGAAACACAACTGAATCAAGAAGAAATAAAAAAGTGGCTTAAAACAGATTTGGATGAGCTGACTGAGAAAATTTTGACAGATGAGGCCATTATTCAGAACGTTACCAACTGAACAGCCTCCAAATACGTTGACCCTGATGAAAATGATGTGGACGAGTCAAACAACATCAGTTGGAATCAAATAGCTGATGAATACACATTTATCGAGTTTTCTGAGTGCAGACATTTGCACAACGATAGAGAAATTGTGAAACTCCACATCATACGAAATGACTTCCCAAAAAGACAGAAGAGAGAAGACTACTACAAAACAAACTGATATTCGAGATTTGTTTAAGATGACTTCTACGAATATAGTGCATGTTTTCATTTTAAAATCATGTACATATGTTGTACTTTACATTATTGAGTATTTTTTTTATTCTATTCAAGATGTTTAGCCAATAAAAAACATGAATTAAAAAAAAACTGTCATTTTTTATTTAATTCTAACTTCTACACGTTTTTCCCGACATTCATCTTTGTGGAAGAACCACACTTTTTATTAAGTTTTTCCATCATTTTTCAATTTTTGTACTAAGTGTTTTATTTAAAAAGGTACATTTTACTATATTTCAATGATTAAAAACTACTAACTTACTAACAAAACTAATCCTAACACTTAACTCTAACAGCATGCAGGCATCTATCTTGTTACATTTTGTTTTTATGGTTTTCAGTTAAATTCATAGTTAATTGATTGAATGGTTGGTTCTTTACTAACAAGATATCAGTGAAACAAGAAGCATTGTTTGTTAACATGTTTTCAGGTTGCACAATGTTACTCAACTTTTTGTTTTTTTATGCAAATGAGTTCCAGCATGTGCTGGCTAGTGGTGATTGGTTGAAAACCATTATAAAATGAGATAGTTTCTCATTCATGTCATCTGGTTTTTGCTTTAGTGTTGCTGTTGTAAAATTGAATATGCCTCCAGATTTACCTAATAAAAAGCTGTTAGATTCTATTCAAGGAAGTTTTATTTATTTTCTTAGTATGTAATATTTTGAGTCATCTACCCCATTTCTTCTACAAGCCTCTTCCAATTTGTAAGTAGACATTTTATTTTCTACTAAGAAGATTTGAGTTAGGTATATTGCTATGAAATTAAAGATAGTTAAAATTCATTAATTTTTTAAGTAATTACACTCTGCTATATAATACTAAAGAAAAAAGGATTATGGAATCCAGTATTGCACCATTTTAAAGGCATAATTTGATGTGTTTTAACTTAGAAGTATTTCAGTGTTTGTAAACAAACGTGGCTGCTAGCCCTAACCCTCAATTATTGTTTACAAGACATAATTACCATTCTTGGGTAACAAATATAAAGAGGATTCTAGAGTCGGAGGGTTTAATAATTTGGATAGATAAGAGTAAATGGCCAAAAGAAGATGACTTGGGTGAAATTGATAAATTTAAATTAAATCAAAGTAAAAGTAAGGCCGCTGGTCTATTGAAAACATATTGTAGTAGAGAAGTTGAGCTTCAGATAAATCATTTAAGTGATCCTTCAGTTATATGGGATACACTTAAAACAAATTTAGAAATTGAGTGTAGGTCCTTAAAAGCATATAGGTTAGCAGAGTTTAGAAATTTGAGAATTCTTCCTGATGAAGAGCTACCTACATTTATAGCTAGGTCTGAGGATTGTTATAGAAAGTTAAGTAATTCTGGGGAATCTATTACTGAAGATCATAGGTGTTATCAATTATTACAGTGCCTGACAGAAGAATATGATTACCTTGCAAGGGAATTTGAAAACTGTGTTGAATCTAAATTTAAGTTTGATAATTTAAAGGCAGAAATTTTAAAAGAATATAATCAAAGAAATTTCCATGATCTACAAAAACAAGAGTGTTTATTAACTGTTAAAAGTAAAGATAAATTAAATCCTAGTAAACCAATTGCAAACAAACCAGGCATGAGGAAAAAGTTAACTTGATTTTATGTGGTAAAAGAGATCATTTTGCTAAATTTTGTAGAAACAAAACTTTAGTTTCTAGAACTAAACCTAGAATCAGTTCTTTCGTCTCTGAATTTATGGTAGATAAGTGTTATGCAAATGAACTTTTTCCTGCAAATAGAGAATGGACTTTGAATAGTGCATCATTGGCACATGTATGCCAAAATAAAAATTTTTTACAGAATTAAGAAAGCTTCGATCAGGTGCAGTAGTACATATGGGAACCACTCCCCACACAGTACAGGGCATTGGTGAAGTTGAATTTAACATTAAAGACCGAAATAAAATAATGACTGTAAATTTACATGATGTTTTATATGTTCCTTCTATTCATAGAAATTTAATTAGTATGTCTAAAATGGATAAGGCAGAAAATGCATACCGAACTAAATAAAGGGTTTTAAATTTTTTCACCTAGATGGAAATACTTATGGAGTGCTAAGTTAAACGGTAATTTTTACACTATAAAAGGCTGCGCTACTAAAGAAAACTTTCAATTTAAAGGAAAAAATGAAACAATTAAGACACAACATAAAGTAAATTTAAGTAAAGAAAACAATTATATTAGTTCATATGCTTTAGACAGGAATAACATCATGCTCTGGCATGAGCGACTGGCACATGTAAACTTAAGCACTTTGAAAGATATGTTTAATAAAAATCTAATACAAAATCCTGGAAAACTTAAAGGTGATGAAACACGGTGTGAATCATGTGTAATAGGGAAAAGTACAAGAGCTGTCCACCCAAAATTACCACAAATTAGATCTAGAGAGCTATTGGAACTTGTACACAGCGATGTGTGGGGTCTGACTCCAGTTACAACAAAACAAGGCTATAGATATGTTTTAACATTTATTGATGATTATAGCCGTAGGGCTTTCTGTTACCCACTAGGTAATAAGGATGAAGTTTATAGTAAATTTAAAGATTTTATAGCTATGGTAGAAAAACAAACTGAAAAGAAAGTTAAAACTGTGAGAACAGATAATGGGGTTAGAATACTGCAACCTCAACCGACCATTAGAAAAGTTTTTAGAAAATCTTGGAATTAGACATGAACACACCACGATTTACTCACCGCAAATGAATGGCTGTGCAGAGCATTACAATCATGTACTGTTTGATGGAATGAGAACATTAATACATTCAACTAATTTAACAGATGATTTTTGGCTAGAAGCCATGATGGCAGTAAATTAAACAAGGAATAGAACATTTCACACTACCATAAATGACATCCCCTTCAGGCAGTGGTATAATAAAAAGCCATCAATAAATCATCTTAAGAGATATGGCTGTACAGCCTATGTTCATCAACACCCACAGAAAAGAAATTTCAGCCTCGTACCAAGAAAGGCATTTTTTTTGGATATGGGTATGAGACGAGTGTTTATAGAATATGGATCCCTGATGAAAATATCATTGTAGAAAGTAAACATGTGACGTTTGACGAAGCAATGTTAGGAAAGGCAAAAGAGAGTCATAATATTTCCTCTGAGTTTGATGATGATGATGATTTGGGAGGCAACATAAGAAACAGTGTTTCAAGCCCCAAATTACAAGTTGATCCAAAATCAGTACCGTTACCCCAACCAACCGAAGATGAGTTAGAAAAAGGCGATTGAATTAAAAGAAGAACCTCGATCACTCACCTTAAGTCCTGAACCAGAATCGAATACAATTAAATTTCATAGGATAAGAACAATAAGAAATAAAGGGCCTCAAAGGGAAAAATTGACATTTATATTTTTACACCTGGAGGGAAGCCAAAGAGAAATGCAAGAGTATTGTCAGAAAAATAAAATAATTTATGACAAAGATCTAATAAGCTTTTCATATAAAGATGAATATGAGGGTCCTATTATCTTAAAAATGGAAGGTAACACTAATGAACCAGATAGTGAGGAAACCTGCTGTGCAGAAATCATAATACCAAGATCTCCGAATCAAGCAAAATTGCTCCCTGAAGCGTTTTGGAAAGAGGCAATGCATGTAGAAATTAGAACTATGATCGACCGAAATGTCTGGACATTAGTTCCACAACCAGAAAACTGTAAAATTTTAGGTACTAAGTGGGTATATACTCTTAAAAGAAAAGCCAGTAATGGGTTTGGAAACTTTAAAGCAAGATTAGTAGACTTGGGGAATAACCAGAGAGGACTGGATTATGAGGAAACATTCAGTCCAGTGGTAAACTTCCTATTAATCAGACTTTTTATAGCTTTATTCATATGTATCTTGGAAGTGGAAGCATTGTCTTCTAGATGTACGATGTGCATATTTGTATGGAACCATAGATAAAGATATACACATAAGACAACCAGCAGATTACATAACAATTGGAAAGGAAAACCATGTCTTAAAATTACATAAAGCATTATATGGCCTTCATCAGTCAGGAAAGGGTTGGTATGAAGAATTGCACAACAAACTCACAAGTAATGGTTTTAATAGGGATGAGATTGACCAAAAAGCAAAAAACTGCGCAAACGACGACATTTGAACAATGACAGTTATGAATTTCAAGCGCAACAAATATAGTTACCATCAGGGTTCGATTTAAGCGGTATCGCATCGCAATTTGCGATTCAAATTTAACTAAAATGCAATCCAAGAAATGCATTAAATCGCAATCATTGCGATGCATATTTCCCACACCCTTTGTTATGTCATGTACACTTAAAGCTGACAGGAAAAATATACATTTTTCCCTTCTATTCTTGTTATTCCAATTACCTTTTCCATTCAATCTTTAATTACATTAAACTCCATTAAATCTTTCTTATTTAAGTTGGTATTTATTTCTAAATAAACTCTGGTTATATACTTTAAGTTACAATACTTTCGAGTCTCATATTTAAACACTTTATTATCTTTATTTTCAGTGTTTAAATATAGTTTTACAATAAATACAATATTCTTACCTTACCTTATTTTTTATCTTTTACATAAGTTCACTTTCGTTTGTTCATCACGTTTCTTCCATTACCACATGCTCTACGGCATTCAGGTTCTTTCATTTTTCGCCGGTGTCAACACTGTACTGAAAAGTTAGCTCACAGACTGAAGAGTTATGACGGCTGTCGGTAGATGGCGTGACCTGTCCGTCGTGACGTACTCTATCTCGTGTCCGTTCACTGGTCAGTTTTCCCCGAATCGTCAGATGTCGGAAGTAACGTAGACCAGGTGATCGGAAGTCACGTGGGGACGTTCTCGGCGGATGGGCAGTGCTATTTATAGCTTGACTTAGCTTCGTCCATGTCTTGTGTCTGTACGTGTTGGTGCTTTGGGGAAGAAGGTGGTTCACGTTTTTAAAATGTTTTTATCGCTGCGTTTGTTTTTAAAGATGAAGTGGATGGCATTTTAACTATTATATTTCCCGGTGCTGTTTTTCTAGTCATTTATGCTTTTACGGATGAAACGCCTTATATCCACTCGTGTAATTTTTAATCGTATTTCAAGTGATTGTGGAGTGTGACAGAGGTGCAGTTTCTTATAGAAGTGTAAACAGAGGATGAATATGAACTGTCACCGTGCATTTGCCATTTTAAGATTCCGTAAGGAATTACCTGGAGATGTACGTGTGTGAAGGTCAATCTTTTGGAATTGGGAAATGTCTGCTGCCTGCCGCACATTTTTCAGATAATGTTTCTTTTAATTATTTCTATTTATTGAAATAGTTTGACTTTTATTTACAGTTAATATTCTCTCTCCTTTTTAAAAGTACGTTTTAAGTTCCAGATATTATTCTGGTTTCACTTTTTTGAAATCTTGCCGACTTTACTTTTTATAGTGGAGGAACTAGTTGTAGGATTATAATATGGTTTCTAAGAGACCAGGGTTTTTCCCGATCTCTGTGTTGCAGATAGGTTGTGATAGGAAGTTAGTCCGATACACACGCAACAGCGGATTACCGCGCGGTGTAGTCGGAACTGTTACGACTTGCAACATCGGGATATTTGTGATTCCTAGGAAACGCTATCAGCCGGTACTCGCTAGGGTGTTTCCAATTAGGCATGCTGCAATTTGGAAATCCACTTATCATTAACTTTCAGTTAATGTTCTGCTTCTGGTCTTTAGTTTACTTTTGAGTGGCAGTTGAGAGTATCTGGAGATTTCAGTTAAGCGAATGATAAATAAGTTGTGCTTGCCTTTTTATATGAAATCTTTTATGGGAGAGGAGAGTTTGAATTTGATTAAGTAATGTAATCTTTTCCTTAATTATTGTTTTTCTTAAACGTCATTAATCAATAGTTAATTGTAATAAATTTACGTTTTTGCTTTTAAGATAAATACCCTTTTGAAATTAAGCTTTATTTTTCCTTTTAATCGGTTTATAAATAAAGTTAATAGTTTTTGATTAAAAGTTTAAATTGATTATAAGTTTAATTGCAGCTTTTACAATTATAGTAAAATATGATTTCTTTGAAATAATATGTTTACTTTTTGGTGCTCCGGTTCATGTTTCGATCATGTTGATATAGAGTCATGTTAGACTGCTTTTTAACTAGTAGTGAACTAGAGAACTCATGTCATGTGTTTGGAAGACTTATCCTATTTTTAATGATTTTATTTCTACCTTTGTTTTATTTAAATGTTTAATAAAATTGTTATTTGTTTGAACTTGGCTTTGTTTCTTTTTAAATATTCTTTTGCAGATATTCTTATATTACTTTATTTCACCAGTCTTAGTTAAACAGGTTTTTGGGTAAACAAAGTCAGCAGATGTTTCCATCTGTGTGTTAACTCATTTGTTTAAGTATTGTCAGAGTAATTAACCCTTTGGTTATTGCTAACAAAAGCAGGGATGCCGCGGACGCGCTATAGTGCATAAATTACGCAAAAAATCGGATACAGGACACAAAAAAAATAGCTCTTACGCGTCCCGTGGGACGTGTAATTTCGTGAAAAAATCGCGGAAAACAGACTATTTTCGTCAAAGAATCGCGAAAAAAGCGTAAATCTCATGAAAATATCGCGCAAAAGCAGCGATTTTCGTAAAAGGGCCGCGAAAAAATAGCATATTTCGTCAAAGCATCGTGAAATAAAAAGCGAATTTCGTCAAAAAATCGCAGAAATAAGCGCAAATTTCATGAAAATATCGCGGAAAAAAGCGGAATTTTGTCAAAGGATAGCGAAAAAAGCGCAAATTTCATCAAAAAATCACGGAAAAAAGCCGATTTTCGTCAAAGGATTGCGAAAAAATAGTTGTTTTTCATCAAAGGATCCCCCAAAAATAGCAAATGTCGTCAAAAAATAACGTAAAAAAGCCGATTTTCATCAAAGGATTGCAAAAAAAGCACAAATTTCGTGAAAATATAGCGGAAAAAACGCTATTTTTGTAAAAGGGCTGAGACAAAATAGTGTATTTCGACAAAAGATTGCGAAAAAATAGCAAATTTCGTCAAAAAATCGCGGAATAAAGCCGAATTTTGTCAAAGTATCGCGGAAAAAAAAACACGATTTTCGTGACAGACTCGCGAAAAAATAGCGAATTTCAACAAAAGGATCGCGGAAAAATGCGAATTTCGTCAAAGTAACGCGGAAAAAACGTGAATTTAGTCAAAGCACCAAAAAAGATGTGCAAACTAAACTTATAGGTAGAAAATTCATAAAATGGGATTTAATTTCTTTTTTATGAGATTCTTAAAAATACAGCATGATTTCAGTGTACTTTGATAATATTTATATTCATTAGGTGGATCAGTAAAAATCAGCCCCCCCCCCCCCCCCCTCGTTCTTACTGCATTGAAATGTCTCCCGAATTCAGAACATTTAAGATTTGATGCTTATTAGTGATTTAGATATAAATTTCCCTTCCAAGGAAAATGTCTGATTCCAACACAGATCTATGCTGACAAATAATTCAATGGGAAGTATAATAATGAAAGCACCCATTCATTCAATGAAAAGTACACCTTTACTTAACATAAGTGTTCTTTTTTTCAGCAAAAATATCTTTTTCAATAAACCTGCCTTGCCTCTTTTTAAAAGAATGCAAACATTAGTGATACTTGTTAGTGGAACTTGGTATCTTCTACTCTCAAATAAACATTATTTTACAATTAAAATTGTATCTTGCATTTTTACTTTTAAAAAAGTAAAGAAAATTTCTCTTATTATTTGAGTGCAAATAATGCTGGTTTTAATTCATTATTTAATTATTGTTAAAACAATAATTAATGCATTTCATTTATCTTAATAAACAACTTTCATTTATTCCTTTAAAATATAAATTATTATTGATGGGGACCCGCTTTTGTAAAAAAGGGACCCAGATTTTTGGAAATCCTGGGTCCCGGGGACCCAGGTTTTTTCAAGTACAGCGGCATCACTGCTTAAAGTTAAAATTTAAAGGTGTTTTTACACGACATACGTTGTGTTTTCACTCTCCCCAAGTGTTTATTTACAATGGAAGTACAGCGAGGAAGTACGCTTTTTTTAAAAAAACATTTGTTGTAAATTTTCAAGATTTAAAAGTTACGTTAGCTATTTTTTACTTGCTATACAAAAGTGTCTAACTGCTATTCAAAACTGACTTTGTATAGCAGTTCTATGCAACTTTCTTTTTCTAAATGGACCCCTGGTTACCATTAATATATTTAATTTACATACAATTTAGCTTTGCGTAAATTAAAAAGAAATTATTAACATGAATTAGGCAGAAAATATTTACTTATTCTAATGAAAAGTTTATTTTATCAAGATACAGAATATTAATGTGAAATTTGCATTTTTTTGCAATCTTATGACGAAATTTGCCGTTTTTTTAGATCTTTTGATAAAATTTGCCATTTTTCGTGATCTTTTGACGAAATTTGCTGTTTTTTTTCCAGATCTTATATTATTACGAAATTAGCCATTTTTCGATATCTTTTGATGAAAATTGATGTTTTTAGAGGTCTTTTGATGAAAATTGACGTTTTTAGAGATCTTTTGACGAAAATTGACGTTTTATGCGATCTTTTAACGAAAATTGACATATTTTTTGCGATCTTTTGACGACAATTGCCGTTTTTCTCGTGATCTTTTAACGGAAATTGCCATTTTTTTCGCGATCTTTTGACAGAAATTGTCGTTTTTTAGCGATCTTTTGAGAAGAATGCCTTTTTTTTTGTGATCTTTTGACGAAAATTGCAGTTTTCCCCCGACCCTTTGACGAAATTTATTTTTTTGGCAGCCATTTGTCGAAATTCACGATACATTTTATGTCTGAATTTTCAGATTTATGACCGATTACTTTTTAATTTTCGGAAATGACTGCCGTAATTCTTCGGTCTTTTCGAAACAGAATCATCCCTGGTTCAGCGATCGCGATGAAATAGGATAACCATCCTGTGCGATAAATGACTTCTCGTAGTTGAAGTGTTGAAATACAGGCATATTTTGATGCGGATTAAAATCATTTTACGATTCATTTTTTTAATTTAAATGAATAAAAAACGGATGTTTGCATGAAATAAATTCTTGAAAAACGAGAAATTAAAAATCGAAAAAATGGCAAAAAAGCAAAAATTTAAAAAAAAAAAAAATCTGAAAATTGGAAATTCAAAAATGACAAAAAAGTTGAAAACCGCTGATCCACGGAAGAATCTCATGCCTGTTTAAATGAAATTCCAGGACTTACTTGTGTGTATTCTTACAAAAGAAAAGCAGTGGTACTAGTATATGTGGACGACCTGCCAATATTTGCTGAAAATGAAATAATTTTAAAAGAAGTAGTTTCTCTTATAAAAAGTTTATATGAAGTGCAAAAATATGGGGCCCATTTCTAAACTTTTGGATATTGAGTTTGATATGACAGAAGACTCCATGAAAATTCATTGTAAAAAGTACATTGAGAAATGTTTTGAAAAATTTAATTTTAAAAACTTTACTAAAATCTCTCTTTCTCTCCAACCTGGAGTTGTTCCTTCTAGGAAACATATGTCGACAGATGACAACCAGATGGAAGATGTGCCATACAGAAATTTATTGGGATGCCTGCTCTACATTTCCGGACATTGCAGACCTGACATCAGCTATGGAGTAGCAGCTCTTTCCCAATTTGTTGAAAATCCTGGACCTATTCAGTGGAAATGCCTTCAACAAATCCTGTGCTACCTTGGAACTACGAAGGAATTAGGAATCCAAATCACCCTCAAGACCCTCCTACTCAGCTCTCTGCCTATGTTGATGCTAGCTGGGCTAGCGACCCGAATGACCACTGGTCCTGGACTGGTTACTCTATTTTCTTAAATGGCATCCCGATAACATGGCGTGTGGTGAAACAGACCTGTGTAGCTATGTCTCCAATGGAATCGGAATTTATTGCAGCCTCAGAAGCTGCTACAGAACCTTGTTCTTTGATCAGGAATCTGATATCAAGAATCAGGTTGATACAATCCTTCCTTTTTTTTTAAAAAAATAAAGTTGCAGCAGGTTTCATTGACCTCTTACTTGTTATCACTTGTTACAAAGTTAAGCAGGTTTCATGAATGGTTTATGAATACAAATTTATGAATACATGGATTTTGACAACTATCATGACCTTGGAGAAGATTCAGATTATCCTCATTTTGATTATTGCTATTTTGAAGACATTTAATAAGTTTGAGATTATTTGATATGATATACAGAAAATTGTTTGAACATAAAATAAGTGTGACAAAGCTGTGCTCAATAATAAAGTAGTATAATCTTCGAAATTGTATTCATAAATTCTACCATAACTTTGTAATGAATAACCGTATCGAGTTGTGAAGGGTGTCATTCGATTCAGAATTAAAAGATATATAAGAAACAATACCCCACTTGACCTACTTAAAATTTTTTGAATTTCCTTTCTCCCAGGGTTAAAAATTCTCTCTTTTTCCCCCAAAACATAGCAATAAAACAAATTTATTTTTTGGAGACTCATCGGATCTTCATTTCTAGCGCCAAAAAGGAAGCTCTTCCCAAATGTTAGTGAATGGCCATCAGTTAAAAAAAAAAAAAAAAACTATCTTACCTGCACTATTTATCAATATAAAATAATCGCTTGCAAAACACGAAATAACTCTAAAAGTCGCATACAAAAATTCGCAAAAAATTCAAAAATTGCCGTATGAATTACGAATACACTTTTTTGAAA
Organism: Maratus speciosus; assembly: GCA_963932465.1. NCBI lineage: Eukaryota > Metazoa > Arthropoda > Arachnida > Araneae > Salticidae > Maratus > Maratus speciosus. Next base: position 329,943,843 of record OZ010796.1, on the reverse strand, counting down.
AGAGGACAAAATTTACTATATTAGGCTAAAAGATTGAAATCGGATTTATTTGAATAATGTAAAAAAAAAAAATGTCTGTGAACCGTGAAAAAGCACAATCTAATCCAAAATCGGGCTTGAGGTGCGTAACTAAACACATAGAGGTATCTTCATACTAAATTTTGTAGTTCTGCGTGGCAACAGTTGCTTAGAACACAGACAACAGACAGACTTCTTTGCTTATTACTATAGGCTGTCTGACCCGCCCGGCACTGCCTGGACATTGTGACAATAACCTTAAATAAACCTCAAATTTGTGTATGATTTATACATTTAATCTGATTTTGTCTAAATTTAATTTTTTAAATGAAAAAATTCGTAAAAAAAAATACTGATTTTTAAGGGTAAAAGTTCTAAGAAGAAGTCATTTTCTGTTTTTTCATGTGTGGTCGAATCACTTTTTTTTTAACGTTTGTTGTCCGAACTCTTTGCAATTTTTATCGGTTATAAATATAACGGTTTTGCAGACCATATCTAAATTTTGGGAAAAAATATTCATATCTACTTCCAAAAGAAATATGTTTTCTCCTCCCTTTTGTTCTTGTTTTGTGTCTGGTTCCTTAACATAACAAAGAAAAAATAGTTTTCATTATCCGAACTGTCCAAAATTTTAATATGTTATAAATATAACTGTATCTGAGCACGCTATAAAATTTCATGAAAAATATGAGTATTTAGTAATGAAAACGTGAGCGAAGCCAAGTGAAACACCCTGATTTTTAGATGTTTCATCGAAATTTTCTCAGATTTTGCTTAAAAAAAAATGCTTTTACTCGTCCGAACATTCAAAATTTTTTTAATAGATGTAAAATGCAGTCTGTTGAAATGATCTAAAATGATCGTGACAAATTAAGAATGTTTAGTTACTTTTAGCAGAGAAAAAAATAGTCTCGGGAAAGAGAGAAAACCGATTGCATCATCGAAGAGAGCTTTGAACGTGTATTTTTGAGAATCGGTACCTCTAAAATTGAGCCCTGAGTAAGTGTTGACGAAAGGGAGAAAAAGTCGAGTGAGAAATCTCTTTTTGAAAAAACTTTTCAAAGGGTTAACAGCCATATTTTTTTAACTGAATGCAGCGTTTGAAACGGAAAAATACGTACTTTAAGAATGTCGTCCATTTTTCCATATTTTAAATGGCACAGCTGATGGGCATTAAAACAAAATGGGTGAAAACAACGGCATTTAGTTCTTCCTTATGTTCATTGGGAAAAGCAGGTACTAGTTATGCATGAGTGCGCCTCCACTGATTTCCAAAAAAGATCGCATTTTTGAGGAGTTTTTAATTAATATCTCAGCTAATTATATATTTTTTAAAAAATCTGAATCCTAAGGGTATCAAAACTTGCCTTGAACTATTCTCATACAAATTTTCAGATCTCTGCACGCAGTAGATTTTCATGGCCATCGGCAGTAGACACACACATACAGCGATCTTGTCTTTTATTAGTATAGATATATAGAATATAACTTCTCAAAACGACACCTGTCTTTTGCAGAATTCTGTCTTAAACAGAAACTTTTGATGCTCCAGAAGGAAAGATCGTCATACAATTTTACTTAATTAGCCAGAAACCTGTATGAAACGGAATATTATTTCAGTTGCTTGCGATTGCTTTTACAAATGTTTTACTGTATCCTACAACGAAATCCCATCTTATAGCAAACATTTCATGATCCCAACAACAAGAACACTTTGAATTTTTACCTGGAAGTTAGACAAAAACTTGTATAAAACAGTTGGTTGGTTGTGTTTATGACGGCAAATTATCAACACGAGGGATATAGGCCCTGAGGAAGGGGGGGGGGGGTGCCCTCCATGGGGATCTTTCTAAGGGAACCTAACCCGTATTTACACTTGGAAAATCCAAGGTTCAAGGAAAATTCCAACGATTAGGCCGACGGGTGCGATTGGGATCGAACCCAGCACCCCCCATCTACTAGCCTTGAGGGCAGAACCTCTCGGCCACTGGTGGGGCTGTATAAAACTGAAAATTTTCACTGGTTATTTGAGTTTTGTCTTAGAAGCTTTCATATTCATGATTCAGTAAATTAATTCTGTGTTCCAGGGGGGAGAGACTGCCCCCCCCCCCCCTTGGCTAAGCTACTGGCTGAGCCCAATAATTTTGAAAACTCTACGGCTATGTTTACACTAATTTGTGTTATTTAAATTCAAATTACTTATATATTAAGTTAATTAATAAAAATATAAGATTTATTCATTTAATACATACTTTCTAAAAATAAGGGACTTCCCCTGCCTTCACCTCTTAAAAAAACAAAAAACCCAATAAAATCTGAAAAAAAAAAAAAACAATAAAACTCAAAAAACCCCAACCGGGTTGGTTTTTTTAATAAGTATCCCCAGTTTTTTGCAACCCTGTCTAGATTGCTACCTAATCAAAATATTAATCAGTAATTTCCATTGCTTATGAATGTTTTGTTACAGTCATATTTTATTTAACACTTTCTAACTCAGCTGGAAGAGTTAATGACTTTGGTTGTCAGTTAATCTTTCTGCACTTTACCTTTTGTAAATATACTTAGACTGCCATGAAATTGAAACAGGTTATTGAGGTTTACTATAACCAGGGATGGGGAAATTATAGAAAATCTTACCAGCCAAGAATTTATTTCATCAGCCTGTAAAATGCAATGTACAGTTGAAAATTTTTATGACAAAATTACGCAACTCAAAAATAGTTGGTTACTATTACTATAATGCATTTTCATATTTTTTTTTTCCTATAAAATTAAGAAATATAAATAAGAGATGAAAGTTTAATATAAAATAGAACTTTGTACCATGTTTACATTGCAGCACAGTACAGAACCATTTATCCAGAATGCTTGGGGTCAGATGTATCCCGGTTAATTGGTTTTTCCAGTTAACTGGTTGTGCATTAAAGCAGCATCCATTTGATAAGTTTTGTGTGGTTGTGGCATTATTTCTGATTTTAAATTATTAGATTACTTGGATTAAAAATCAATGCAAGAAAGATCAAAAGTTAACCAGAGTTTAAAAAAAGGTAATTTATGGGAATCCCTTAGGAACAAAAATTCTGTTTCCTCTGCATAAAAATTAAAACATCTAAAATACAACTAAATTTGATGACAACAAATACTAGATATTGTCATCAAATTATATAATTGTTTCAAGCAAAGCCTATGTCAAACTGGCAGTATATGACACCTTTTTCTGCAAAGATTCTGAAATCAGTCCCAGAAATATCATTCCGGATAACTAGTTTTCCAGATAAATGGTTCCATACTGTAATTAGGAGAGTTGAAAAATATAGCTAACTACTAAATAAAAAATGGGCATACCTCTATAGTTTGCAGTTTTTAAAGACTACCTAAAGAGTCATTCGTCCTGTCAGAAAATTCACTCGCCAGTGGGGAGTAAAATGATGCATTTTCCCACCCCTGACTATAACTCATTTAAATAGGCAGTGTACATTTATCATTTGTTTACATAAACACACAAAAGTATATATAACATGATGTAACCTTTCTTCTCACTTTAATTTCATTAAAGATAATTTTTACTAAGTATTTTATTATTTAGAAAATGTTTCATATACAGCGTGCTCCCGATTATCCAGATTGACATTGAAGTCCACCGTAGTGGAGATTGCTTTGGGGCCTATAGCAACTATGGCTGTTCGCCTCAAATGATCCTTATTATACACAGACACAAACCATAATTTTTATTTCCTTTTTTCCATTACATACAAGGATGAGATAGTCACAAGGAAATTTACAACACCAGAGAAATACAACTGGGAGCTCCACAAAGAGTGTGCAATTATTCGGGTTAATCACCAGGAGAGGCCGCACGGACAATCGAAAAACATGAATAATCCAAAAACTCATTTATTAAAGGGAAAATCAATATCAGTATAAATATCACTTACATTTGCATGATGTGTAACATGAAACTAGGAATTTCCCTTTTAATATTTACTGCTTAAAAAAAATCTGTAATGCATCTTTGTTTCTGCTCTTTGTTTATCTCTTACCTTATATTGGCACATACTTTATGAACTGCAGTAATGTCACCATAATCAAATCCTCTTTGCCCCATATAGTCTAACAAAGCTCACATGCATCCTTTTGAAACCAATCTTCTAAATTTTCTTCATCAAGATTTTCGAAGCCTAATTCTTTTGCTTGTTCAAGAATACACTGTTTTCATATTCTTGAATATCTGAAGAAGATTGTTCATCAAATGGTATAATCTTTCTCCACAATCATGATAGCATAGACGATTTTACCTTTGACCATGCTGCTGATATTCCTACTGCATCCAATAACGAGTATTGCTTCCAAAACTTTGGTAGTGTTTTAACTTCATGAATCAAATTTTTCAAAAGGTCAGTTCTGTAGTGCCGTTTCATTACTGAAATTACACCTTGATCCAAAGACTGTATCGCTGCTGTAACATTTGGAGGGAGAAATTTACTTGTAATCAATCCATCATCAGACACTAGGAAACTTTTATTTGGATGTGAAGGGTAGGCCCTTATTATTGTATAATCAAATCGGGACTTTGCCCAGGGGCCCTTAAATCAATATATTAATTTATAAAATATTTACTTTTTTTTTCCATTCCAGCTCTGCAAATTTTTAAATACAAAACACAAATTTCATCTTTAAAAGATTCTACTAAACTCTTTGAAAAACAAATTTCATTTTGAAAACACAGAACTCAATGCTTTCGCAAAGCTAACTTCAACCACTATTAAATAAGAATTAATATTTTGATTTTAAAAGATTGTACTAGCAATGAACTTGAATCATATCTAAACTTTAGTGGTTCAAAATAATCAGTTCTAACTGTTATGAGCTAAATTTTCTTTCTTCCATATTCAAAGTTTTTTCATTTAACTTTGAGTAAATATGAAAAAACCCCCAAAATTAACATCTTTTTAGATTTATTGAAAAAGCACTTTTTACTTGTGAAGTAGAATGCATTTGGTTTGATATTATGCTGTGTGTAGATGAAAATGAAACTAATTTGATGAACTCATTTGATAAACATATTAGAGTATTTGACACTCTACCATAAGTTGAAGTTATTAAATTCATCTTAAAGTAGTATAACAAGTTGCTAAAGTTATATAAAAGAGTTTTGTTCTGTACTAAGAAAGGAAGTATTTTTATTAATTAAGATACTTAATTTAGAATTGACGGAGCTAAAAATTTTCTTCTATTTAAAATCCAAGGTGAAAATATTGTTTATGCTTTACACACATGACTGACCATCAGTTCTATTTGAATAATGTTGCAACGATTCGAATGGGGCCCTAAGTTATCTTTGCCCAGGGGCCCCATTAGCCATGATCGGAGGGCATGAAGGGGCATTGTCTAAATGCAATACTGATTTTTGGGGTAAACCCTTTGCTTGTAAATGTTTCCTGACTTCAGGAACAAAATGTTCATGGAACCATCGGAGAAAAATCTCCCATGTCATCCATGTGCCCTTTTCATTGAAATAAACAACCGCTGCACGCCATTGGCAAAATTTTCCTTGCTAGCTGTGGGAGGGCCGAGAAAAAAAGCAGATCACTACAGGCTATTGTAAAATCAACATTCTGATCCCTACCACACCCTTTAACTCTACATGTCAAACAGGTTCAAGAACATTCAATTTTATCTCTACCTCTACGCACTTCACAATTCTATCAGCTAAACTGGACAACATTCTAATTCACATCAACATCGATTTTACATGCATGATAAGCATGAAAATATTTCCCTTTAATTTTTCTTTTTCTGTGAGTCTGAATGAGGATACTCTTGCATTCTCTGAATGAGGAATGCAAACCAGATATTACATGCACGGATAATCGAGAGTATGCTGTATTTCCTTATTAACCATAATTTATCAACTAAACTTGCCTTAAAAAAAAAAAAAATCATTAAAACTGCATATGTATACAACCAGGGTTGGCAAGTTTCTTCCAAAGTGGAAAAAACCGCGGAAAAAACTGGCTGGAAGAAATGGAAGAAACTGTTTTACCATATAAGTTCAACTTTGTAAGATACAGTAAATGTCTTCTTATAAGTTTACGTAATTCTATTAGGAAAAAAATTATATATACTAAATTAATAATTACATCTGTTTTTTAGTCAAGATCACACACGACACCTGTCTAAACCTAAAGCTTTTCAACCAATGGCTAAATGAAGAAAAGAAATTTTATCCAAAATGCACAAAATCAATTAAATGTTATCCATTTCAATTTAACCAGCATTTTAATTATTTAAACTTTTGAAACTAGTAGTTAATAGTATGGATCATTTACCAATGGTAGAATGAAACTCACTTAAATAAATAAAGGTGCTTTTAATTTACATCAATTTTATTATGGTGAGTAATACACAATAATTACTGTATTAATTCTTTGCACTCGAGGGCTCCACTGCAGAGACATAATCTTTTTTTACAAAATTTGTTTTTGGCACCAGTAATAAAGGAAAATAAAATGTACCTTATTTAATAGCATTTTTGAAATTGTGTACTTGAACGAAACTTCTTTTAAAAAAATGGTGCCGATCGAATAAAATTTGTGTAAGAGATGCCGAGTGCAAAGGGTTAAAAAATTTCACTAAAATCCTCATTTTCCTAACTACAATGCAGCATGGTATAACAAAAATGTTTTTTAGCAGTAGGATGCTGCAATCAGTTTCTAACTTAGAATGGATGAATGCAAAAGATGAAAAAAATTCTTTCGAGTCCTACTAAACTTCAAGAAAGTTTTAAATGCATTTTGACATGCCCATAGATATTTTTAGAACATTAGTCTTTTAAAATCAGCATTGAGATATGCATGCTAGATGCTAATATAAATAATTACAAATTTGTTTATTTACTGTGCTGTGCAGTTTAAAAATAATGCCTTTTTACATAAAAATAATGTATTTTTATATGAAAAATAAAGAATATGTAAGTAGTCTTTTTCTTTTTTTACATAAATGGCATAATTAATAAAAAAACATCCCTCTACCTTTGAAGTTGTAAAATCCATCACCTCTAAATGTCTGCTGAACCTGAAGTTCGTTATTAAAAAAAAACTTATTTTTCCAAAAATAATATTTTTAATATTAATTAAAATTTCCAATTTATATTTCATATAATTATACTTTGAGTTTGATTCTTTTACATAGTTAATATACTTTAATTTTGAGCATCTGTTGGTTTCTTCCATTTTTTCCAGTTTCTTTCACTGTCCTGGAAGAAACCCAACCCTGTATACAACCTTCAGTGATAATCTATAACGCCCCTTTTATGTAGTAAGCATAAAAATGTATTGAGAAAGTTTTTGTATAAGTAGGTACAAAGTCTTACTCACTATTTTCGATTCCTGTAAATAATGATTTGAATTGTAGTAGCATCAATACTATTAAGAAAACTAAAGTCAATACATCTATTCAGGCATTTTTCCCCAAGGGGGGGATTTCTGCAGCTCTTAGGGTGTATTTTAGAATTCGGGAGAGAGGCGGATTGCACATTTGTCCATTAAAAAGCATAAAATCTCAAACCTTCTGGGGGGACCATTTCAATGTTCTGGGGGGGGGGATGTCCCTCCAAGGCCACTCCTTGAATTCAACACTGCATCTATTTGTGTATGTACAATTATGGGAATATAACGATAAAGACAGATCTGGGAACGGAGACCATATTACTGTTACATTTCCCTCTGCATTATGAATGATCCTTAAAAATAACTTTCCTATACTGTTTTTTTCTCTCACTATGTCATCCATTTTTTTATGTCAGAATTCTGGACAGCAATGTGAATAGGAATTCTTTACTCTTTTTAATACTGTTGTGAAATACGCAGGAATCCTTGCCTTTACATAAACAATTACTTCATTTTTATAAATAATGAAACCATCCCAGCTATAATTGCGCAGTGGAAAAAACTCTTGTTTTGATTACGTGACAGCGAGCAACACCTACTCTTTTTCAGAACTAACAAAGAGATGAAAGAAGTCGCTTTTAGGCACACCTCTGTTGTCCAGATTGGACAAATAAAGAATTTAAATAGAACATTTAATTCAAAAACTTTAAGACTTTAAATTTCTAAATTTATATTATAAATAATTTAATTTGGCTGAATCCCAGAACAAGTGAGGCACTTGGTGACCATCAATTTTGTTATGAGCATTAAAAATTAGAATGTATTATTTAGGAGGGTTTTTTTATAGGAAGAAAATTAAATAAAATTAAGTTTATTTTTAATTATTTTAGCATTATGAATTACATTTATACAATCAAATAAGGCAACGGATTCATTAAAAGCCTTTACAATGTAGCTGCAAGGGTGGTCTCAAATATTTTTCCAGATCTCGGGAGTAAAGGAGAGGTTTTCTTTTTTTTTGTAACACAAGTCTTCGGAATGTTGTACCAGCAGACACTGGGGTGAATGAACCGATTTGTGTAAGCAAGATGCAACATTAAAGTTGGGGGGCAGACGGTTTTTTGAGAATCAGAGTTTACAGGGAGGTCTGGTCTGTGTTTTGTGATTATTTTTTTATTCCCCGCGAATTCTGGCATGCACATTTTTCCATAAATGTGTCAGGTTGCGTAGAAACGGCCGTTGTTGGATTTTTTTTTATTATTGGGGTGCAGGGTGGTCTTAAAATTGTTTTCTGGCGCTTCTTGTATTATGAATTGCAGTTAGATAGTTGTGGGCGCAGTGAAAACAGGTTGTCTGGTCCCAGCAGTGAGCGAATGCGGAGCGATCCTCAAGGTCCTGAATCGTGTCTGATGCCTCTAGATATTTTCTTGGGGATAGTAGATTTTTCTGCCGGCGAGCCTCATCCTAGACGGGCCAAGGGTCTTTGCTAAGATTGGAGTATCCTGATACTGAACCTACGCAAAAATTCTGCAAATGCTGACGTATGGCTGAAGTATAAAGATTACCGTAGAAAAACCTGTGGTAGAAGGAAGGAGCGTCCTTCATAGACGGCCCAGGGGTTTACGCAAAAGGAGTTCTCAGATGGGGGTTCAATTGATTCTTTTTCGGTGGTTTTCGGCTGGATTCCTGTAGTGTGTTCTGCCATCGACCGTACACCTCATTCCGCTAGTGCTGACCTGTGAACCAGGTTTAAAATTCTTAGTGGAAAACTTGGAATTTGAATTCATTTTGATTTGTGCCCGAAGGACCTATGCTTTATCTTCTGAATCCCAGAAATTCATCTTCATGGTAAGCCTATGCTTTAATTATTTTCTTTCACCGGTTTCTAAAGATGCTCCCAGGAGATATTGTTTTCAAATCACAAAGTTACTCAAAAATGGAACTGGTTTCTTAATTATTGCTGGTGTATATTAAAATATCTATTACAGAACTTGAAATAATAATAATAATGAATAATGTTATGCTTTTGTTATTAAACTGTTAAATGATTTTGTTATTAAATAAATATTTCCTATATAAAGGTTTGACTTCAGACAATTAACCTTGTTAATTTGAATACTTTGATGCATTCTAAATACTTTGATAAATGAAATTCATTAAAATGCCATTGGGTGCTTGTTTAATATATAATTAAATAAAATTTCTAAGTTTTCACCTTTTCATTACAGATCTTTCTCCTTATTTGTTTGTCTGTCTGTCTAATTTAGTATTGTGATTGACCATAAAATTTACAGCTAATTAATTTAAATCAACTGTTGAATAATCATAATCAATTTTATCATTTATAAATAGAATTCAAAAGGAGGGTAGTTTTCTTTACAAATTTTAAATGATATGATATAATAGCAATAAAAATAATAATAATAAGATTATTTTTAAGAATCTAAGAATGTAATTTGATTAAATTCTTAAAATTTAAAAGTAAATTTTATAAAGGCTAAAACCTCAAATGATTTTTGTAAATTAACCAGTTAAGATCTGTATTTTGCTCTAATATATTTTTTTATATATATATAACTTTAAGAATATAAATATTGAGATGGTATTGAAAATATTGAATAACAATTATTAGGATTAAAAATATTATCTCAGGCAATAACAATTGTTTAGGCAGAGTGTCTTTAATAAAAGATATAAATTTGAAAAAATAAATAACTATAATTTTAATATTTCTATTATTGATGGTTTATATATAAAAGTAATTATATGGTTCAATAAATCAGAAATTTTTCTGAGATTCTTGATTTGGTAAAGTGAGTACATTACATGCCAAGGCCCCTGAACTTTACATTCAGGGGAGATCTTTACTGGGTTGTGGTTACTTTTATTATTATTGTTATCATTAAATTATTGTTAAAGAACACAACGCAAATTAAGGTATTCTTTTGGGAAGAAATTATGAATTCTTAAATACATATGGGTTCATTTTAGAGGTAAAAATTAATTTTCTTTTGTTGTTCAGTGTTTTTTTTAGTATAAAATTTAATATCGGCCTTTTTATTTCTAATTGAATGAAAAACATCATAACAAAAATGATGCCGTGTCCAGTCCTTGGTAATTTACTCACTGAAATACGTATGTATATGTGATAATTATTGGATATTTATATAGAATTTACTGATAATTGTGATCCAATTGTGATTTAATTTATCAGGCTAATATATTTCACAATTTACTAATAAGAGAATGCTATTTATTTCTATACAGTATATATATCATATTTGAGTATTTAATTATGTATTTTCTAATTTGGTGCATTTATTATTATTATGGGTAGTAGTTTGGTATATAGTTACCGAAATTGTAAATTCCAGTATTAATTGGACCAGTGAGAGGTATTTTTTAGCAATCATAATTTATGCGTTTTTCTTTGCACTAGAAAAATTTTGTGTTATTGTTGTGTTTTACGTTGATGTAGCTAAAATTTTATTTACGTAAAATAAATTGTTGGTATTAAACTTCGCTATGGGGAGATCAAAAGATGGGGCTGAACAGTCAGCTACCCAAAATGGCCCAGTTGGGGGAGAGGATAAAGAGATGTCTGTAAGTCAGAGGAGAGGGCTTTTGTTAGACAACTTAGCTCTCATCCCGATTTTTACAGGTCAAGACCCTCATTTCAATTTTTCTGATTTCTCCCAAAAATTTAAATCCTTTGCCGATTTCTTACAATGGCCTAAAGAAGATAGGCTATTCGCGATTCAGCAGCGATTAGCCGGCCCTGCATTGCAAACATTTTCAAATTTTAGAGATGAGATAAATTATATTGATTCCTTTTTCAAAGTATTAGGCGATGTTTATAATAAAGAAAAAGATCCCTCTGCACTTTTAGAGGATTTTTGGAATTACAAACAAACAGCAGGAATACCCGTTCCTCAGTATTTAGCTATTTGTAAACAAAAAGCTAAAAATGCTGTTTTAGCGCAAAATCTACCAGTTGAAAGTCAAAAACAAACTGAGGAGCAATGGCTTTTGGCCATGCTAAAGAAAAATCTTGAACCACAAATTAGAAAGGGGATCATTGCACGAAATCCAACAACTTTAGAAGAACTTGAAAATATAGCAATTTTGGAGGAAAAAGCGTGGTTAGCAGTACAAGTTCCGCACGTTACTGTAGAAAATTCGGGTGAAATGGCTTGCGCGATCGCGCAAAAATCTTATTCTAAAAGGGAATATAACGATAATATAGCGGAAGAAATTAAAAAACTAAAAGATATTATTTCGGACCTTTCGGAGAAAGTTAAAAATTTAGATAAAAACACCTCACGTCCCGACAAATCTCATATTATTTGCCATTTTTGTGGTTTAAGTGGTCATTATCAATCCCATTGTTTTAGAAAAAATGCAAGAGAGCAATTAAATAATCAAGAGAGATCAAATGATAGAGGGTCGCTTTCGAGAAGAAACGGGGGTAGAAGAGCGAGTTTTCGCCCTTACGGTCATAGACACTATCGTAACGGGAGGCTTTCGGAAGGAAATCGTTTAGAAGACAGTGAAATGGAAACCTCCGAGAAGGATCAGAGTTCAGCTTGCGAGAAGACTCCGAGCTCAGCTAGTGGATCTTTAAACGGTCCGGGATCTCTATGAGTCGGGCAGATGGAGATCGGGAGAAAAAGATAAACAGTGTGCCCGAGGATTTTCAGCCTGGTATTTTTAGTTCTTACCATAATAATGTGTGGCAGCGATTACCATTAGTTAAGATAAACTGTTTTAATCATGAATTCGTTGCTCTAATCGACACCGGTTCTAGTTGTAATTTAATAAATAACAGCATCTTAAGTAAGGCTAAAGCTACAAAATTAGATGATTTAAATATGGATATGAATACATTAGTGGGTGGCATGTTCAAGACAACTGGTAGAGTGAGTGTTAAATTCAACATGAAAAATCACGAATTCGAGGATAATTTTAAAGTAATGGAAGGGGAAATGTCCCCACATTTTCAAGTAATTTTAGGAGTTCCTTTTCTAACTAAATTTCAATTTAATATTGATTTTATGAGTAATAATTTAAGAAATGTAAACACCGTCATTCCGATTTTACGTGATTATGAAAATTCGGTTAATGCTGTGCATGAAAAGCATTTTGAATTCCCGGCTTTTGCTAAGAAAAAATGTCAAATTCCGCCTTTGTCGGAAAAAATTATTGAAGTTAAAATTAGTAAAGCTCATAATTTTCAGACGGATAATGTGTTAATTTCCCCTTGTACCAATCACTTACCATCTTCCTTTTTAGTCAGCCACACTATTTGTAAAAACAATGATATTTCGCTCTTTGTGAAAGTGCTAAATATTAGTGATGTAGAAATGCACATTAATAAAAATACGAAATTAGGAATGGTCCAAGAATTAGTTTCCTCTTATAATACACAACCATCGGATTTCGTTGGTCATGTTAACAAGGATGAGATAGGAAATATGGACCACACCGACCTCAAATGGGACACAAAATTTGATCTTGAACATCTTGATAAAGATTTAAAAATGAGAGTAGAGAATTTTTTAAAGGAAAATTCAGATGTGTTCGCAGCCTCGGTCTTAGACTTGCCCGGGTGCAGTTCAGTTTTACACGAAATTAAATTACAGGACAACATCCCTGTCAAGTCTCGTGCATACAGGGTTCCTTATAATTTACGTAAAGAAATGGACGATCAGATCAATATTCTTCTGGAATCTGAAATTCTAGTTCCCGCAAATTCTAACTATTCTAGTCCCGTTATGTTAGTTAAAAAGGCAGACGGCGGTTTTAGGCTAGCTGTGGACTTTCGCCGGCTTAATAAGAAATTAATCAAAGATACTTTTCCTATTCCTAACATTAATGAAACTATTGATTCTTTGGCAGGCGCCAAATATTTTACTTCTTTGGATTTAACAAGCGGATTTTTTCAGCAAATAATTCCGGAGGACCACCAGCACTACACCGCGATTACGACACACCGTGGTTCCTTTATGTTTCGAAGGTCACCTTTTGGACTTTCATCAAGTCCGAATGCGTTCCAGAGATTAATGAGTCTAGTCTTGGGAGACCTCACATATTTGAATATTTTAGTATACATTGACGATATTTGTATTGCCTCAAATGATATAGAATCTCATTTTGAGAAATTGAAACTTGTTTTTGACCGCCTCAGACAACATAATCTCAAATTAAAACCTTCGAAATGTCACTTTCTCAAAACGGAAATTACATTCCTGGGATTTCAGGTTTTGGATGGAAAAATTACACCAACCCGTAAAAATGTGGAGGTTGTTTCAAAATTTAAAACACCAAAGTCAAAAAGAGATGTCAGAGCCCTAATTGGGTGCGTTGGATTCTATAGAAAGTTTTTTTCGGATTTTTCACAACGCACCATAAATCTAACTAATTTAATGAAAGGTAAAGGCAAATTTATATGGAGTGATCAAGCGCAGGCCGAGTTTGAAGACTTAAAACAAACGCTTGCCAGTATCCCAAGTCTACATTTACCCAATATGCAGAAAGAATTTATATTATATACTGATGCTTCTGGAACGGCTTTGGGTAGTGTTTTAGCACAACTAGATGACGAAAACTTTCCTAGACCTATAGCCTTTGCCTCCAGAAAATTAAAGGAAGTTGAAACAAGATATTGCACTTCTGAAAGAGAATTATTGGCTCTAGTATGGGCCATGAATTATTTTAAGTGCTACCTCTTTAATAAAAAATTCATTGTTTATACAGACCATGCCGCTTTAACACATGCATTAAAACTAAAGGATCCTACCTCGCGAATTGCACGGTGGCTGTGTGCGTTGGCGGATTTTGATTTTGAAACTAAATACATTAAAGGAAAGTGTAATTCGGTAGCAGACTTTCTTTCGCGTTTTGTTCAGCACGAAATTAGTCCGGAAGCTCCGACGTCCTCAACGGAGGAGGTAAATTTCGTACACCACGCACTAGACAGTTCTGCCAGTTTAGTAAACGCAGAGCCTTTTCTACACGAAATAAGAGTAGCTCAGTCTCAAGATAAATTTTGTCAAAAGGTAACTATGCGTTTAACTAAGGGCCTAAAAACTTTTCCGAGAAATATGAATTTTTTTATACATAATGACATTTTAAAATGTAAAGATTTAAGAAAGAGGTCCAGTAGAGATAGACAGTCAAAAATTGTTTTACCGAAAGCGCTTGTGCCAAAAGTTTTTCATATGACACATACATCGTCAGTAGCGTGCCACGGTGGTTTTTTCAAAACTTTTGAAAGAATAAGATCGGTTTATTATTGGCAAGGTATGTACGCAAATATTAAACAGTTAGTTGCCTCATGTCAGTCATGCCTGGAATTTAGGGCTCACAAACCTAAGGCATTAGCGGATCTGCAAAAATTACCTACTCCTATAGGTCCAATGATTTGCGTGCATCTGGATATTTCGGGCCCATATAAACAGACGTACAATGGGAATAAATTCATTGTTTTATATGTTGATAGCTTTTCAAAATGGCCTGAAGCGTTCCCTGTCCCGAACATTACGTCTGATACTATTGCGGAAACGTTAGCGGAGTTCATATGCCGGCATGGTTGCCCAAGATACGTGGTAACCGATAGAGGAAAACAGTTGTTAAGTGAAGCGATAGAAAAGGTATATAGAAAGCTAGATATTAAACATACAAAGACCACTGCTTATCATCCTTCAAGCAATGCAAAAGTGGAACGATTACACTCTTCGATATCTGGCTGCTTAGCGCATTTAGTAAATGAGCTTCACAATGATTGGGATTCGAAGTTAAAGTTTGCATTATTAGCCATTAGATCGGCAGTACATGCGTCTACTGATGAAACTCCTTTTTTCATCTTAACCGGAAGGGATATTCGTCTGCCCTATAACAGTTTAATGGAGGAAGAAAAGTTCTCATATCAGGAATACCCTTCATATAGCGAAAATATTATTACTACGCTCCAATCTGTATTTCATCGGGTTAAAAACAATCTGGAGGCAGTGTCTTTAAAACAGCAGCTCTACAGAAGTCGTACTGCAGTTGACAAAAAATTGGAAATAGGAAATCTTGTTATGAAATACACCCCTCAAATCAAGCCAGGAATGTGTAAGAAATTTTCCAAATTAAACAGTGGACCATATAGAATTATTGATCAATATAAAAAAGTAAATTTTCAAATACAATCAATTCACGACCCCACAAAAACAGAATGGATACATTGTGACCGGATTTCTAAGATTCCGAATAAACCAGTCTTTCCTTCTCTTCTCTTCATAGAAAACGAAACTACGACGCCAGCTGTTCAGGGTAAACAAACCCCGTTAGATTCCTTTCCTCACCCTACCCTTTTTAGCGACCCTCTCGAAGAATTTCGTTTGAGAAAGGCTAATAAACGAATCCTCCGTCACGAAAGCTTTGGGAAGGGGAGAATTGGAGTATCCAGTAATAAATATGTCTCTCATTTGACTGCTAACCAACATGATTATTACTTGCGATCTCGTACAAAGAGTTAATTTTAGGAGTGCATGGATATTTTAGGGAAGGCCAGTTTACGGTAAATTTATTTTTCAGTAGTTGTTATGTATAGGAACCTATGTAATTTTTTTTGTGTATAAATCCCTTTGCAGTTATGTTGGGGGTGATTCTTACGTTTCTCTTATATTTTTTTCTTTTTATTTATACTATATGTTTTGGTAGAAATTTTTTTAACACTTTATTTTATTCTTATGCTATTCTTATATATAAATTCATGTTGTTGTTATAAAGCAACTTACTAACTGTTTCTTTTTATGTAACACTTTTTTTCTCACCTTTCGGGTAAAAAAAAAAAAAAAAAAAAAAAAATATGGGTGAAATAACACGTTTTTGATTAATATTTTTAAATAATTTTTTTTTCATTAATTTGAGTACGTTATGGGTTTACGGTATGATACTGTCGGTTTTTATTTATCCCCTTTCTCTGTTCCAATTTATACTGGGAAAGTTTGTCAATCTTTATGATTGCATGTTGCGAAATTACTGCTTTCTGCATAAAAATAAATAAATAAATATAAATAAAAATAAAAGATACAAAGACTATACGTACAAATATAAAGGAAAACATTTCTTGTATTAGTATAAAATTTTTTTATTATTGACTGTTTATTTATTGGCAGTTTATGTATTGTATAAAATTTCATATTACCAAATGTACTATAATAGTCTTTTTATTGGTAAGATTGCTAAGATTTTTATATTGTTTGGTTCTTATTGTTTTATTATTTAAAATAGTAGGGATGATTTGAATAACTTTTTCCAATTTTGTGTTACGTTTTCTTTTATATATATGTGTATATGTAATGTATTTGTTACACAAATTTGAGTACGTATGCTTTTTTTTAAAGTGGAAATATATGTTTATTTACATTCCTGTTAAAGAAACCAGTTCATCTATGTTATTTTTTTTTTGCCGCCCAGAGCAGTTATTCTCTTGAGTCCGTTCCTTAAAGGTTGTTTTTGTGGAGTACGCTAGTTTTTTTTTTCTTTTTTTTACCATTCTAATTTTTCGCAGTCAGTATTTAGCGTTTACGTCCCGTAGGTAGTTGCGAGGTTTGTTAGTTGCGTGTTTGGGACAGCAGGTGTCTAGGGGGGTGGACGCATCGCCCTGGAGAACTTCGTGGGTGAGTTGCTCTGTGGGGGTACTAATCGCAACGGGTTGATGTAGAACTTGTGAGATTGAAACCCGCCCAGCGCTGCTTACCGGCGGTCCTTCTTCATGTTTTACATGAATTCCTCGCTAGTAGAGTCTCATTATAAAATTTTTTCTCTACGTTCAAAAATTTTTCCTACAGAGGGGGATGTTGTTATGAGCATTAAAAATTAGAATGTATTATTTAGGAGGGTTTTTTTATAGGAAGAAAATTAAATAAAATTAAGTTTATTTTTAATTATTTTAGCATTATGAATTACATTTATACAATCAAATAAGGCAACGGATTCATTAAAAGCCTTTACAATGTAGCTGCAAGGGTGGTCTCAAATATTTTTCCAGATCTCGGGAGTAAAGGAGAGGTTTTCTTTTTTTTTGTAACACAAGTCTTCGGAATGTTGTACCAGCAGACACTGGGGTGAATGAACCGATTTGTGTAAGCAAGATGCAACATTAAAGTTGGGGGGCAGACGGTTTTTTGAGAATCAGAGTTTACAGGGAGGTCTGGTCTGTGTTTTGTGATTATTTTTTTATTCCCCGCGAATTCTGGCATGCACATTTTTCCATAAATGTGTCAGGTTGCGTAGAAACGGCCGTTGTTGGATTTTTTTTTATTATTGGGGTGCAGGGTGGTCTTAAAATTGTTTTCTGGCGCTTCTTGTATTATGAATTGCAGTTAGATAGTTGTGGGCGCAGTGAAAACAGGTTGTCTGGTCCCAGCAGTGAGCGAATGCGGAGCGATCCTCAAGGTCCTGAATCGTGTCTGATGCCTCTAGATATTTTCTTGGGGATAGTAGATTTTTCTGCCGGCGAGCCTCATCCTAGACGGGCCAAGGGTCTTTGCTAAGATTGGAGTATCCTGATACTGAACCTACGCAAAAATTCTGCAAATGCTGACGTATGGCTGAAGTATAAAGATTACCGTAGAAAAACCTGTGGTAGAAGGAAGGAGCGTCCTTCATAGACGGCCCAGGGGTTTACGCAAAAGGAGTTCTCAGATGGGGGTTCAATTGATTCTTTTTCGGTGGTTTTCGGCTGGATTCCTGTAGTGTGTTCTGCCATCGACCGTACACCTCATTCCGCTAGTGCTGACCTGTGAACCAGGTTTAAAATTCTTAGTGGAAAACTTGGAATTTGAATTCATTTTGATTTGTGCCCGAAGGACCTATGCTTTATCTTCTGAATCCCAGAAATTCATCTTCATGGTAAGCCTATGCTTTAATTATTTTCTTTCACCGGTTTCTAAAGATGCTCCCAGGAGATATTGTTTTCAAATCACAAAGTTACTCAAAAATGGAACTGGTTTCTTAATTATTGCTGGTGTATATTAAAATATCTATTACAGAACTTGAAATAATAATAATAATGAATAATGTTATGCTTTTGTTATTAAACTGTTAAATGATTTTGTTATTAAATAAATATTTCCTATATAAAGGTTTGACTTCAGACAATTAACCTTGTTAATTTGAATACTTTGATGCATTCTAAATACTTTGATAAATGAAATTCATTAAAATGCCATTGGGTGCTTGTTTAATATATAATTAAATAAAATTTCTAAGTTTTCACCTTTTCATTACAGATCTTTCTCCTTATTTGTTTGTCTGTCTGTCTAATTTAGTATTGTGATTGACCATAAAATTTACAGCTAATTAATTTAAATCAACTGTTGAATAATCATAATCAATTTTATCATTTATAAATAGAATTCAAAAGGAGGGTAGTTTTCTTTACAAATTTTAAATGATATGATATAATAGCAATAAAAATAATAATAATAAGATTATTTTTAAGAATCTAAGAATGTAATTTGATTAAATTCTTAAAATTTAAAAGTAAATTTTATAAAGGCTAAAACCTCAAATGATTTTTGTAAATTAACCAGTTAAGATCTGTATTTTGCTCTAATATATTTTTTTATATATATATAACTTTAAGAATATAAATATTGAGATGGTATTGAAAATATTGAATAACAATTATTAGGATTAAAAATATTATCTCAGGCAATAACAATTGTTTAGGCAGAGTGTCTTTAATAAAAGATATAAATTTGAAAAAATAAATAACTATAATTTTAATATTTCTATTATTGATGGTTTATATATAAAAGTAATTATATGGTTCAATAAATCAGAAATTTTTCTGAGATTCTTGATTTGGTAAAGTGAGTACATTACATGCCAAGGCCCCTGAACTTTACATTCAGGGGAGATCTTTACTGGGTTGTGGTTACTTTTATTATTATTGTTATCATTAAATTATTGTTAAAGAACACAACGCAAATTAAGGTATTCTTTTGGGAAGAAATTATGAATTCTTAAATACATATGGGTTCATTTTAGAGGTAAAAATTAATTTTCTTTTGTTGTTCAGTGTTTTTTTTAGTATAAAATTTAATATCGGCCTTTTTATTTCTAATTGAATGAAAAACATCATAACAATTTGGCAAGGCGATAAATCATTTCTTCTGGTAGTATCACTTTTTTCGTATTTTTGGTTATGCCAACCTGAAAACATCGTTTTATTGACATCATTGATGATGTATTCTGAAATTCGAGATTGAAAAATTAGCTCAGTGTTGACAACTCAACTCTGCATGTTTTGTAATTTGTACTAAGGAATAGTTCTTTAGTTGTTTTTTTAATTGTAAAATTAAAATGTCTGCAAGGCAAAGTTTGATATTGTTAATATGTGCCCAATTTTTTTTTTGCTGTTTTTAGTTGTAAAATTTGCCAGTTAAAGTAACTGTGTGATTTAACTTGAAATTGTAAGTAGTTGTTCATTTTTTTTGCTGGAAAGTTAAATGAAGTTTACCGATGACTGGAAATTAGCGAACTTATGGCAATTTGGGTTTCAGAAAGAGATGTCTGTTAAGGTATGTTAATAATTTTATGCATATTTTGTTGTAATGTTTTATATTAGCTGTTTATTGTATATTTCTCCTGCATGCGGGCCTTATGTGTTTTGTACATTTTGCGATTGCTGCACAGCTAGTTTGCTAAATCCAGTGATTTTTTTTTCGGTTTATGAACGCATAGCATTCATACGTGCATTTTTGAGATTGCTGCACAACTAGTTTGCTGAATCCAGTGATTTTTAACTAACTTCAAAAAGAAGGAGGTTATTTTATTTTCGGTTTATGAATGCAACGCGTTCATACGTGAATTTACTAACTGCCGCTTTAAGGAGTTTCCTGTGTTTTTTCAGATTGCTGCAAAACTAGGTTGCTGTATTCAGTGATATATATATCTTCATGAATGCAAAGCATTCATACTTCTGTAAATTAGAAATGATGTAATGATTTTTTCTGAAAGTTGTTGAGAAATGAAAATTTTAATCATTAAATCATTACTCTGATTTGAAAAGGTAGTTTCAAAATTTCACATTTTTCAATAAATTTATGTTGAAATCGTTTGTTTTATTTTAAAATAAAAAATTTGTCGATCAGTCGCTGAACCTCCTCTCCCTCCCCCAGCTTTTTTTTTTTTTTTTTTTTACAATCGATCGCGAAAAAAGTGACAAAATTTGCCAATCAGTAGAAAGAAAATATTGCAAAATTCACGAATCAGTTGTGGATAAAAATGTGAAATTCATCAGCTTATCATCAGAAAAAACTGCGAAATTCTTTGATCAGTAGCAGAAAAAACCTACAATTTTCTCCAATCGGTCGCAAGAAAAAGCTGCAAAATTGGCCAATGAATACAAGGCAAAGATTGCGAATCGGTTGCGGATACAGAAAAAAAAAAAAAAAAAAAAAAAAAAGCGAAATTCGTCAGTGGGTCGTCAGAAAAAATCATCGTTTAGCTGCTGACCCCCCCCCCCCCCCCCCCCCAATTTCTGCCATTTGGTAGAATGAAAATATCGCAAAATTCGCCCGTGGCTAGAAAAAAAATTGAAATTCTTCGATTAGTAGTGAAAAAAAAGTGTGATTTTGCCAATCGATTGCAAGAAAAAGCGACAACATTTGCCAATTGGTAGAGAGAAAATTTCGTGAAATTCGCATATCAATCGCGAGTAAAAAAAAAACTAAATTCGTCAGTACATCATCAGAAAAAATCACTAAATTTGACAATCAGTTGCAGAAAATACCACGATTTTTTCCAATCTGTCACAAGAAGCCACAACGTTTGCCAATCAGAACAATGAGGATGTTGTGAAATTTACCAATCAGTCGTGGGTTAAAGAAAAAGACAAATTTGTGGATCACTCGTGTGAAAAAAACTCACGATTTTTGACAACCAGTCCTAAGAAAAAGCCCAAAAATTTGCCAAGTGGTCAAAGGAAAATATCGCGAAATTCACCAATCCATCACAAGTAAAAAAAAAAAAGTGTATTTTGTCGGAAAATACTTCAATTAGCTGAGGGAGAAAAATCATGAAATTCGACAATCAGTTGCAAGAAAAAATTCCGAAAAGCCAGTTGACCGAGGGAAAAATCTAAAAAATATTGCAAAAATAGCGCATCGATTTTGGGGAGAAAATGCAAAATTCATCTTTCAGTCAGGGAAAAATTGCAAAATTCATCAATTGTTTCTAATGTTTGTGTGTGTCAGTGTTTTAGTCAAATGCCTTTTGCATTTCTATAAAAGATGAAATTACACACCTACATATACAAGAAAAATCTCCCTGTGCATTTTTTTACTCCAGCAGAGCATTTTTGATCAGCTTTGTTCATTGCAAAATATTCTGCTTTGGGGATTTTTTCATACTTAACATATAGTGTTTCCAGAAGGTTTAAAAAAGGGCAGGAAAGAGCACCTGGTGAGAAAAGAGCACTTTTTGGGTTTTTGAGGGCACGCTTCAAATTATTAAGGGTACTTTTTTTTGTTGTTAAAGGCATTCTTTTTATTTTTAAAACCATGTTTAAAGTTTAAAAATCAAGGCACTCTTTTTAAGACAATACTGAGTCAATTTTTTCTATAAAAATAATTTTTTAAACACTTTCCGGTCTATGCTCGAGCTCAACTCAAGTGCCCTGTTGCTTACTCTCTTGGACGGCGCTCAAGTAGCATACAAGCGTGACTTAACAGCTTTAAAATTCAATTGCCCCATTACCTACTCAAGCCCAGACTGCATTAAGATATTAGGTGGATATTTGTTTTCTGAAATAAAATATAGGGGGCAGCACATGTCTGATAATTTGTTCGTTTTTGTGGGACGTGGGTGCAAAAGCAGGTTTGGAAATTTCCACACAAATGCGAATTTTACAAACTAACAACTTTTTAAATTGTTGCTTGTTTATATTGTACTTCTAAATCATATGCAGTAAGGATAACATAATAAGCAAATTATTATTATTATATTTTTTTTTTTGTAAAAATGCAAGCAAAAACATTTTTTCTCATGGTAAAACTTAGTTTATATTGTTTATAAAATTTTTATAACACAAATATTATTAGGGTCACCCGGGGTAAAATGGGTATAAAAAACAGCTTTTAGGTAGCTTTCATTACATAAAGCTACCTATTGCAGTCGTTCAGAGGAAAGCGATTTCAAAAAATTTTGGTATATTTTCATCGATCATGACCCTCAGACCACCCTCCGTTCAAAAGTTGATATATATATATATATCTGACCTCTGTCACACTGTAACTCTCGTATTTATGAGCCGATTTGGATGTAATTCAGTGTGTACATAGTACATACCAATGTCTCAACAGAGTTCGTTGGCCAGCTTCATCCGCCATTTTGTTTCAAAATGGCGGCCATTTAAATTTTTAAAAAAATTTAAAATTTGAAATGTGGTACCAAAAAATTGAAAATAGAAAAATATTTTTTTCTTATGTATTTGACCTTTATACAAAGATTCCAGAGCAGTTTTTGTTTCGTCTATATCTTAAAAAATGGCTCAGTTATAGCATTTTGAATTTCTAGCGTGGCTGACATTTTGAAACGTCCTGAATTTTGTCATGCGATAAAAGGCGTATTTAACCTTTAATTTTCGGCACTATTCAAAATACATTTTAGCCCACAATACGGCAGTTTTTCCAATTTTTTCTCCCCTCTCTCAAAGAGAGTTATTTCGCGGGAATCTTAGATTCGTATTGAAAGGCGCAGTCCTTCTTGAGATTCTGGGAATTCGGAGGGAATAGGGTTGCCGTAAAAACCAGTTTCGGAGCTTCATCTGTTTTTGGCTTGATTGAAAAACCAAAATAACAATTCATTTACTTTTTATTTTATATATCTTATAAATTGCCATTAATTAAGACAAAAATTTATTTCTTAATAAATGTTTCCTCTTTTTATAAAATTTCATCGCTGGCTTTGCAATTCTTATTTTCTTCTCAGTTAGTAGGTATACTATTTTCCAGGTATTTTGTTTTATATAATTTTCCAGAAACTCCAACGTATAAGATGTTTTAAAAGTAAGATTCGAAAATTTAAAATAAAATAGCTTGCTATATTTTAAGAGATACGTATGTATATGGATAATTAGGAAAATGTGAAATTTCATTATATGAGAAACTTTTCTGATGCATACTATGCGTCAAACTGTATATGTAAAATAAATAAATAAATAAAAGTGTTTATATTGATATTTAGAAAAAAAAATGAAAATTTGAATAAAAAGAAAATTAAAATGATTCATAAAAGTAAAATAAGCTTAAAAAGGTTTTTCTTTCTTTTTATATGTGATATAAAATATAATTATAATGAATGAAGTTTGTTACTATTTAGCAATCCTTGAAATAATAATATAACATATTTAAGTCCTAGCACTTGATTTGGAAATGGGTCTTATAACTTTTAGAGATGGAAAAATTGCAGATGAATCTCGTCAGTCTAATACAAAATCCATTCAATGTAATTTCTGCTCATTCATAAAGACATTTTCATTTGCAAATATGTTCAATTAGCAAGTATTCTTCTTCAGATATCAAGAAATCAAATAACATTTTCCATTTTTCGAAAAAGTCAGAGTATCTTTCAAACAATTTTGTCAAATACGACGCTTTAAGCTGATTTCCGAAAATCGTCATAAGATAGAATAGTCAACATTTCGAGAAAAACTTCTGTGGGGAGGGGGAGGGTACTCATCTCTCTATTTTTTCTAAAATGCTGTCTCGTTAATTTTTAAATATTTACATAGCAAATTTCGTAGTGAGTGATGCAGGCGCAAGAAAATTAAAGATATTATTCTATTGATGAAGGGGAATGGGGAGCAGGGAGGTTGCTCCTCTCTTTATTTTGTCAAAAGTTTTACACATTTACGAAGCGTGTTTCTTTCGTAATTGCGTTCAATTTGTAGGAGTTTTTATTCTGGTACCAAGAAATCTGATAGCGTTTCCTTTTTTTCCAATAAAATCAAAGTACCCTTCAAACAATATTGTCGAATATGGAGTTTGAAGCCAAATTATGATGTTCAATGGCGAGAAGTCGTAATATATGGGCAGAAAAATAAAAAACGCTATACGTTTGATGAAGGGGGGGAGGTTGCTCATATATTTATCTTTATGAAATTCTGCCTCGTTAATTTTTTACATATTTACGAAGTGCGTTCCTTTTGTAACAGTGTTCAATTTGCAGAAATTTACATTCTGATACTAATGCATCGAATACCGTTTCCTTTCTTCTAATAAAGGCAAAGTATCTTTCAAACAACAGAGCCGATTTATGATGTTCGCCGTCGCGTAGAGGTCGTCATATAGGAGGAGGAAAATGAAAAACGCTAGACGATTGATGAAGGGGAATTGGGGGGGGGGGGGGGAGCTTGCTCATCTCTTTATTTTTTCTGAAACTCTATCTTAAGTTTTTACACATTTATGAAGTGATTTTCTTTCATATCTGCAATCAATTTGAAGAAATTTTTATTCTAATACTAAGGAATCGAATATGTTTTCCTTTCTTCCAATAAAGGCAAATTGTCTTTCAAACAATATTGTCGAATATTGCGTTTGAAGCCAATTTATAATGCTCGCCGCCGGGTATGGGATGCCATATAGGAGCAGGAAAATGAAAAACGCTAGACGATTGATGAAGGGGAAGTGGGGGGGGGAGCTTCCTCATCTCTTTATTTTTTTTTATTTCTATCTTAAGTTTTTACACATTTATGAAGTGAGTTTCTTTCGTATCTGCGTTCAATTTCCACAAATTTTTATTCTGATACTAAGGAATCGAATACCTTTTCCTTTCTTCCATTAAAGGCAAAGTGTCTTTCAAACAATATTGTCGAATATTGCGTTTGAAGCGGATTTATAATGCTCGCCGCCGGTTAGGGGACGCCATATAGGAGCAGGAAAATGAAAAACGCAAGACGATTGATAAAGAAGAAGGGGGGGGGGGGGGGGAGCTTGCTCATCTCTTTATTTTTTCTGAAATTCTATCTTAAGTTTTTACACATTTATGAAGTGAGTTTCTTTCGTATCTGCGTTCAATTTCCACAAATTTTTATTCTAATACTAAGGAATCGAATATGTTTTCCTTTCTTCCAATAAAGGCCAATTGTCTTTCAAACAATATTGTCGAATATTGCGTTTGAAGCCAATTTATAATGCTCGCCGCCGGGTACGGGACGCCATATAGGAGCAGGAAAATGAAAAACGCTAGACGATTGATGAAGGGGAAGTGGGGGGGAGCTTCCTCATCTCTTTATTTTTTTTTTATTTCTATCTTAAGTTTTTACACATTTATGAAGTGAGTTTCTTTCGTATCTGCGTTCAATTTCCACAAATTTTTATTCTGATACTAAGGAATCGAATACCTTTTCCTTTCTTCCATTAAAGGCAAAGTGTCTTTCAAACAATATTGTCGAATATTGCGTTTGAAGCGGATTTATAATGCTCGCCGCCGGTTAGGGGACGCCATATAGGAGCAGGAAAATGAAATGCGCAAGACGATTGATAAAGGAGAAGGGGGGGGGGGAGCTTGCTCATCTCTTTATTTTTTCTGAAATTCTATCTTATGTTTTTACACATTTATGAAGTGAGTTTCTTTCGTATCTGCGTTCAATTTCCACAAATTTTTATTCTGATACTAAGGAATCGAATACCTTTTCCTTTCTTCCAATAAAGGCAAAGTGTCTTTCAAACAATATTGTCGAATATTGCGTTTGAAGCGGATTTATAATGCTCGCCGCCGGGTACGGGACGCCATATAGGAGCAGGAAAATGAAAAACGCTAGACGATTGATGAAGGGGAAGGGGGGGGGGGGGGGGGGAGCTTCCTCATCTCTTTATTTTTTTTAAATTTCTATCTTAAGTTTTTACACATTTATGAAGTGAGTTTCTTTCATATCTGCGTTCAATTTCCACAAATTTTTATTCTAATACTAAGGAATCGAATATGTTTTCCTTTCTTCCAATAAAGGTAAATTGTCTTTCAAACAATATTGTCGAATATTGCGTTTGAAGCCGATTTATAATGCTCGCCGCCGGGTACGGGACGCCATATAGGAGCAGGAAAATGAAAAACGCTAGACGATTGATGAAGGGGAAGGGGGGGGGGGGGGCTTCCTCATCTCTTTATTCTTTTTTAATTTCTATCTTAAGTTTTTACACATTTATGAAGTGAGTTTCTTTCGTATCTGCGTTCAATTTCCATAAATTTTTATTCTGATACTAAGGAATCGAATACCTTTTCCTTTCTTCCAATAAAGGCAAAGTGTCTTTCAAACAATATTGTCGAATATTGCGTTTGAAGCGGATTTATAATGCTCGCCGCCGGTTAGGGGACGCCATATAGGAGCAGGAAAATGAAAAATGCTAGACGATTGATGAAGGAGAAGGGGGGGGGGAGCTTGCTCATCTCTTTATTTTTTCTGAAATTCTATCTAAAGTTTTTACACATTTATGAAGTGAGTTTCTTTCGTATCTGCGTTCAATTTCCACAAATTTTTATTCTGATACTAAGGAATCGAATACCTTTTCCTGTCTTCCAATAAAGGCAAAGTGTCTTTCAAACAATATTGTCGAATACTGCGTTTGAAGCGGATTTATAATGTTCGCCGTCGCGTAGAGGTCGTCATATAGGAGCAGGAAAATGAAAAACCCTAGACGACTGATGAAGGGGAATTGGGGGGGGGGGGGAGCTTGCTCATCTCTTTATTTTTTCTGAAACTCTATCTTAAGTTTTTACACATTTATGAAGTGAGTTTCTTTCGTATCTGCGTTCAATTTCCATAAATTTTTATTCTAATACTAAGGAATCGAATACCTTTTCCTTTCTTCCAATAAAGGCAAAGTGTCTTTCAAACAATATTGTCGAATATTGCGTTTGAAGCGGATTTATAATGTTCGCCGTTGCGTAGAGGTCGTCATATAGGAGCAGGAAAATGAAAAACCCTAGACGATTGATGAAGGGGAATTGGGGGGGGGGGGGGAAGGGGGGAGCTTGCTCATCTCTTTATTATTTCTGAAACTCTATCTTAAGTTTTTACACATTTATGAAGTGAGTTTCTTTCGTATCTGCGTTCAATTTGCAGAAATTTTTATTCTAATACTAAGGAATCGAATATGTTTTCCTTTCTTCCAATAAAGGCAAATTGTCTTTCAAACAATATTGTCGAATATTGCGTTTGAAGCCGATTTATAATGCTCGCCGCCGGGTACGGGACGCCATATAGGAGCAGGAAAATGAAAAACGCTAGACGATTGATGAAGGGGAAGGGGGGGGGGGGGGGAGAGCTTCCTCATCTCTTTATTTTTTTTTAATTTCTATCTTAAATTTTTACACATTTATGAAGTGAGTTTCTTTCGTATCTGCGTTCAATTTCCACAAATTTTTATTCTGATACTAAGGAATCGAATACCTTTTCCTTTCTTCCAATAAAGGCAAAGTGTCTTTCAAACAATATTGTCGAATATTGCGTTTGAAGCGGATTTATAATGTTCGCCGTCGCGTAGAGGTCGTCATATAAGAGCAGGAAAATGAAAAACCCTAGACGATTGATGAAGGGGAAGGGGGGGGTGGGAGCTTGCTCATCTCTTTATTTTTTTTTAATTTCTATCTTAAGTTTTTACACATTTATGAAGCGAGTTTCTTTCGTATCTGCGTTCAATTTCCACAAATTTTTATTCGGATACTAAGGAATCGAATACCTTTTCCTTTCTTCCAATAAAGGCAAAGTGTCTTTCAAACAATATTGTCGAATATTGCGTTTGAAGCGGATTTATAATGCTCGCCGCCGGGTAGGGGACGCCATATAGGAGCAGGAAAATGAAATGCGCAAGACGATTGATAAAGGAGAAGGGGGGGGGGGGGGGAGCTTGCTCATCTCTTTATTTTTTCTGAAATTCTATCTTATGTTTTTACACATTTATGAAGTGAGTTTCTTTCGTATCTGCGTTCAATTTCCACAAATTTTTATTCTGATACTAAGGAATCGAATACCTTTTCCTTTCTTCCAATAAAGGCAAAGTGTCTTTCAAACAATATTGTCGAATATTGCGTTTGAAGCGGATTATAATGCTCGCCGCCGGGTAGGGGACGCCATATAGGAGCAGGGAAATGAAAAACGCTAGACGATTGATGAAGGAGAAAAGGGGGGGGGGGGAGGGAGCTTGCTCATCTCTTTATTTTTTCTGAAATTCTATCTATCCGATTTTCATAGCATCATTATTCATAACGAGCATCATAAATCGAGCTATCCGATTTATGATGCTCGGTGGCAGGAAGAGGTCGCCAAGTAGGAGAAGGAAAATGAATAACGCTATACGTTTGATAAAGGAAGGGAGGGGTGGGGGGAGGTTGGTCATCTCTTTATTTTTTCATAAATTCTAACTCAACTTTTTCTACATTTAAGAAGTGAATTTCTTTCGTGACTGCATTCAATTTGCATAAATTTTTATTCTCATGCTAAGGAATCGAATAGCGTTTCCTTTTTTCTAATAAAGGCAAAGTATTTTTCAAACAACATTGTTTAATATGGGGTTTGAAACTGATTATTCTTTCCCGCTGTCGTGCCTTATAATCTTAAAGGAGCAAAAAAATGCCATACGCTAAATGATTAAAGAAGATGGATGGAGAAAATCTCTGATTTTTATGAATTTCTATCCTGTTACTTTTTCTATGGAAAATATTTTCAGAATTTATATTTATATGCTAGTGAAACATATGGAGTTTCATTTTATGGCCACATGTTTAAATGTGTGAGTTCTTTTGTGCGTGTCATGATTGTTTTTATGTGGTTTCTTTTTTTATAAAAATTAAAGCTCCCGAGGGAGCTTTTGAGCTCTGAAAAGAGCTGTTTTTTAGCTCTGAAAAGAGCTGTTGTTTTTCATGAATGATTTGTGAAATGTTTGATGAGAGCAGCAATGTTATTACATTTCTTAAACGACTTTTGCTTTTTTATAAACTGGTGATGTATGATACTCTGAAAAGCAATTTTTATCAATGCATAGAGCAACATCACATGTTTTACAAACGACTGTTGATTGCCTTTGTAAGCCATTTTTGTAGCAAACGACGCATCTCCTCCTCTTTTTTTCTTTTAGTGGCCAGTGTTCATCAGTTGATGTTGATGGAATAGCCTTTGGATTTTCAACTTCGGTTTTTTTAATGAGGCTTCCGATTAAAGTTAATCGAAATTCCCTCTGGCTTTCAGTGCGTTTCGATAGTATGTATGCGTTTAGCACTGACATGTCAAATAAATGAAAAAATAGTTTTTTCGTCCACTTGACAGTCTTTCTTTGGAAAGAGTAACTCGTTGTCATCCGGTCACTTAGGTCTACATATCCCATGTTCTCGTTGTAATCAGCTACGATTGGAGGTTTTTTCATGTCAATAGAATCGCTGCAATTTTCTTGTTTTGTAGGATGATGCATACTACTTAACATATATACATCTCTCTTATCCTTCCAGCGCAGCGCAGTCAGGCCTTGTCCATATCGTGTGCAAATCTCTCCTCGCTTTATCTTGACCTGACAGATATCTTTGGGAAAATTTTTTCTATTGCACCGAACAGTTCCACATGAATTAATCTGTTTTTTATTTAAAAGATCAAAAAACAAATCAGGGGAAGAAAAAAAATTGTCCATATACAATTTATGGCCCTTGCCCTTTACGCATTCTGTCATCGTATTTACTACATTGTACGATGCTGAACAATTTTCTTTTTTGTCTTTTCCCAAATATACCCGCATGTCATATGTATATCCAGTTTTGTCAGTAATTTTGTAAAGTTTTATTCCCCATTGCTTTCTTTTTTTAGGTATATATTGCCTAAAAGCAACGCGACCCTTAAATTTTATAATAACCTCATCCAGGGAAAGGTGCTCTACTGGGTCATATACTTTCTTATATGTCTCATTTAATATTTCAAACAACTTCCTTATCTTCCAAAGTCTGTCGTATTCCGCGGAATCTTTAGAAGGTTTTTCATGATTGTTTGAAAAATGCAAAAACTTCAAAATTGCAAAAAATCTGTCTCGAGGCATTATTTTTCGAAAGACTGGCGTTTCGATCAGTTCATTTGTGGACCAATAATCCTGGAGTCTATCTTTATCTATATGTCCCATCAACAAAATCGTCCCTAGAAACTTCCCAATCTCATTAGGAGTTGTTTTTATCCACTCAGGTGAGTGCTTCCTTTTTCCGGAATCGTCGGGTCGCAGTTCTAATACATTTTCTGCATATCTGTTCATTTCTTCGCAGATTAATTTCAAGATTTCATTGGAAAATAAAAGTTTAAAATAGTCATACGGACTTTGTCCGTCCATATCTATTTTTATTCCGTGCTTTGCTGTGAAATCTAGAATTCTTATCGAATCTTGCTCTTCGGGAACTTTCCATTCAAATATTCTGGGAGAGGCATCCTCGATTGTAACTGCATTACTGCTCTCATCAATAGAATAATTCAATGATATATCATTTTCGCAGTCTGAATCGCTATCAGCATAATTTTCAGAATCGAAATCATTCATGAGTTTTTCAATCTCACTCTGAGAAAGACCCTTAAATTTGGGAGCCATAGTAAATAAAATTGCTGTCGAACGCTACTCAAAACAAAAAGGAAATGAGAAAGAGAAAGAAAATCGAACACTGACACTTAAAAGAAAGACTCAATAAATCGCCAACAAGTAAACAGTTACCTCTTCCTATCGCCAAAGGAGAAAAGTTCGCATCTTCCCCTAAGTGGGTGGGTGTTTCAGTGACCTACGCTCCGTAAATGTCAAGTGATTGATAACACTGGTTTTCAGGAAGGGGAAAAAGAGCTAGGGTACATGAGTTGCACCTTAGCCGTGCTTTGGTCAAAAAATATATTGGGTACAAATGGTGATCCAGCCGGAATGAACAGGTTAAGAACCGATTTGGATGCAACTTCGTTTATACATAGTACATACCAATGTCTCGACAGAGTTCGTTGGCCAGCTTCATCCGCCATCTTGTTTAAAAATGGCGGCCATTTAAATTTTTAAGAAAAATTTTAATTTGAAATGTGGTACCAAAAAATTGAAAAAATATTTTTTTCTTATGTGTTTGACCTTGATAAAAAGATTTGGGAGCAGTTTTTGTTTCGTCTATATCTTAAAAAAAAGGCTGAGTTATAGCATTTTGAATTTCTAGCATGGCTGACATTTTGAAACGTCCTGATTTTTGTCACGTGATAACAGGCGTATTTATGAACCGATTTGGATGTACCTTGGTGTGTACATAGTACATACAAATATCTCGACATAGTTCGTTGTCCAGCTTCATCTGCCATCTTGTTTCAAAATGGCGGCCATTTAAAAAATTTAAAATGAGATACCAAAAAATTAGAAAATGAAAAAGATTTTTTTCGTATGTGTTTGACCTTAATACAAAGATTCCGGAACAGTTTTTGTTTCGTCTATATCTAAAAAAAAATGGCTGAGTTATAGCATTTTGAATTTCTACTGAGGCTGACATTTTAAAACGACCTAATTTTTGTCACACGATATGAGGCATATTTATGAACCGATTTGGATGCAACTTGGTCTGTACATAGTACATACCAATGTCTCGACCGAGTTCGTTGGCCAGCTTCATTCGCCATCTTGTTTCAAAAGGGTTGCCATTAAAAAAAAAAATTAAATTTAAAATGAGGTATTAAAAAATTGGAAAATGAAAAAGATTTTTTTTATGTGTTTGGCCTTGATACAAAGATTCCGGAGCAGTTTTTGTTTCTGAAAATTTGTTCTTTTGTTTATATCTTAAAAAATGGTTGAATTATAGCACTTTGAATTTCTAGAATGGCTAACATTTTGATACAATCTTTTATTTGTCATGCGATAACACACGTATTCGCCTATTTTGATGTAAGAAGGCATGTGGATAGTATACATCAATACCTCGACCAAAAAAAGTTAAAATCTTGTCAATATCTCAACCAAAAAAAAATTATATTTAAAGTGAGGTGCAAAAAAATTAGAAATTGAAAAACGTTTCTTTCTTAAGTATTTGACCTTGATATAAGGATTCAGGAGCATTTTTTGTTTGTCTTTATCTTAAAAAATGGCTCAGATATAGCAATTTTAATATCTAATGTGGGTGACATTTTGAAAAATCTGATTTTTTGCCTGCGAAAGCACTTGTAATATATTAATCGATTCCGATGTGAGTGAGCATGTGCACAGCAATTACTAAGGTCTCGACCAAGTTCACTGGTTAGCCTCATCCACCAGGGTTAAAATGGCACTTTAAGAAATCGCCGAATTTGGCAGCCAAATATAAGTTACTTTAAATAAAAGCAGCTTGGATAAAGCTGACTAATTTCGCGAAATTCTCATTCATAATGATTTAGTATTGATAAAAATTAGTATTGAATCTCCTATATTCGGTTTCCACTAAATTGAGCTTCGTGTGTTTGAATAATATAAGCTGGCTTTTTTAAAAATAAGGAATATGAAAGCTACCTCTTCCTCCCGGCACTGGCCGGAAGGACTTTTTTAATTTTAATGTTTCATAGCAGAAACATTATGAAATATAATCATGTTTTTGTTCAATATTTTTTACATTATGTATCTTAGGTATAAATTAAACATAATTTTTGTTTCCTTTTTCTTTTAATTTTTGTGTAAAAGACTATACCTATTTTACCCCGGTGTATACCCATTTTACCCTGTGGTTCGGGGTAAAATGGGTATGCGCCGGGGTAAAATAGGTATATGCTGGTTAAAGTTTAATTACCTTATAATTAATGTGTAAACCATTTAAAAGTTTTGTACCTTCATCCTCTGAGTCACATATAGGGGAGAGGGGGGCACATGTGAACATTCCATATTTCACTCAGTTAATTTGAAATTCAAAAAATTACCAATTGATGGTAATACTGGTACCATCTTTTGGCTGAATTTTTAGAAGAATAAGCCATTTTGATTCCATTGTGATTTGTTTGTTTTAGAAGGTGTGAAGTAAAAAAATCTTCTAAGTTATTGAAGTAAAAATTCATTCAAGACATTTTTTAAAGAAGAATATCAGCATTGCATTCTATAGTGGCATTAATTGGGTAAGTTTACAAACAGCTTTGTTTCCTTATTTCAATTAAAAATATATTTTTTTTATAAGTTAGGCTGAAGTTGGTAGATGGGGCACTTATGAACAGAACATATGGGGGCAGATGTGAACAGTTCACAAGTGTATTTTTCAAGTCTGTGAATGCATTTTTTTTTTTTTAGTTTAAAATTTAATTACCTTTGTCAAAAATGTTAAATGTTTTTAGGATTGCTTCACAGTTTTAATTTACAGGAAGTTAGATAACAATTAAAAGAGACTCAAAAGGAGTAGGTATATTAGTGTACAATTTTACGAATAACTTCTTGTATCTATGGTAAAACATTTATTGATTGATTCACACAACTAGAAAAAGGGCATCTAATTAGTTTATATCACAGTTTTATTCACAAAAAATTATTTTTATCATATTTATGCATGTGTTCACATGTGCCCCAGCTATGTTCACAACTACCCCTCCACCGGGGCACATGTGAACAAATTTAGACAATTTTTTAAATGATGATATAAGTTAGAAATTCTTGATAAATGCATCCAAAATTTTCACCAAAAGAACAAACAAATTGTAAATATTCATAGAAATCAATTTTTGGTTCAATAGCTCATAACAATTTTGAGAAATAGTCAAAAATGTAAAAATTGTTCACATGTGCCCCCCTCTCCCCTATATAAAGTGGGGCGAGGAGGGAGGGCAAAAACACACGACTTTCAGTTTGTTTACATTTTTCTCTTGACAAATAAAAACACTATTATGAAACTAGTAGAAATAAGATGTAAGTACCGACAAATCCTATCCTATATCCCTCCCACCCTAAACTGCTCCCAACTTTCACTACATCAATTTACATCCATGCTCTGAATAATGTTTCTAACAGTGTTTCATTTTAAAACTTTTATTTTAATTTAATGCAGTTCAAAATCAGATAGATATCAGCATGAGTATCTGTAGGAAAAAATGAGAAATTAAGTTAACTGAAAAATATTTTTAATCAAAACCAATTAATAAAGTTAACCCCGGTAGCAGAAAGTTCCTGACGGGTGACGTGCGTCGCAGATTTTCTTTTCCCTTTTGCAGATTTTTTTTTTCCATTGGATCTTTTTCGAACTCTATATTATGTTTAGTTCTTTATTATTGATTATTAAAACTTAAGATTATTATTAATAAAAATGAGTAAAATGCTTAAAAACAGTAAAAGTAAATGATTAATTAATTAAAGGTTCATTTGTAACATTTTACCTGCAGATTATTTTCAGTCCCTGAAAGATCTGTCGCAGACATTTGGAGAATTTTCTGCTACTGGGAAGTTAACTAGCTATAACTGAATGAAAATTTATGTACAAAATGTATACTGGCAACGAATGGTGCAGCTTGGTTGCGATAGACTTTCTGACAATTCGGAATGCCTGCACATCAGCAATGTCGTCTTTCTCAGGGAAGACAAAATAATCTGGCAGATGACTTTGTTAGAAGCTTCACAGTGTATTCATCTTCATCAGGGATATATCAATAATAAGACTTGTGAATTCTTGATCATACTTCTTTACACTTAATTTCACAAGGGCCCAGTCACCGATCATTAGGCTCACTGCAGCAAGAACCTCTGGTTTAACTTCCATGGGTTGCTTCGACTCTTTTTACTCTTTGTCCTTTTTTAATCCACCCAATTTAATAATATAGTATAGTTAGCACATGTGTCTTAATTTAATTTATGGCCAAAAATATGGTACTTTGATTTAATGTGATTTTTGAGAAATTGTCTGTTAACAGCGATTTTTAATATTTACATTTGAACGTGTAGCACAGATAACTGATGATCGCGACTAATTTGTAGCCTAATTTCATATAACAAAGAATAATTTCAGTTTTAAACTAGGGATGTAACGAATATTTGGCCACTATTCGGTATTCGGCCGGCCGAATATTGAACAGATATTCGGCCGAATACCTGTGGCCGAATAGTGGGACATTTGACCGAATACCTGTAGCCGAATAGTGGCATATTTGGCCGAATATTTTAAGATATTTGGTTAGATATGTTCCAGAAAATCAAAACGAAATATGATTTTAAATATTTTCAACAAACAATATTAAAAAATTATACCTAAATACATTAATTATTATAAGAAAAAGATCTCATTCTGAAATATGGGGTGGAGGAAGTATTATGAGGGGCTTGTTAATTTTGAGAGAAAGAAAAGAGAAAAGTATATCTTGGTAGCAGAAAAGAATATATAATATTTTAATGGAATGAATAATTATATTTTAAGAAAATAACCTTTTTTTTTTTTTGACATACAGAGTGTAAATTTACTAAGTTTAAGTTGCATGAAAAAGGATATAAAAAGACAGAGGACACATGCAAGTTCTTACTTTTAGGGGGTGAAAGGATTTTACTATAAAAAAAGTTTCATTTTTACAGAGGTAATGAGTTCTATTTTAGATAGTATATATATATAAATTACTAGAACTATCTATGGATTAAATAAAAAATTATGAATTAAATTATTATTTACATTTTTAAAAGTCATATGTTATCTTTAAAGTATTTTTTAAGACATTTAAAGTATAACAAAAAATACATTCAGCTGTTATGATTTTTGAAAACTCAAACAAAAAATTAATTTCAATTAGTCCTTAATTTAATTTTTTATTTTAAAATTGAAAAAAAAATTAAACAATTAAAATAAAAGTCGTTTATATTAAAGTCAGTATTCGGCCACCGAATATTTGGTATTCGGCCAAATCACTATTCGTTACATCACTATTTTAAACATAGGATCAATAAAAATTTGTTCTCAAAGGTCTTTCAATTTTGATCAATATTCATACATTCATATATTGACCTCAACTCACACAAAAAAGATGGCCTATACCCATTTTACCCCATGTGACAAAAAATGGTATAAAATTTTTGTGAGTAAACAAATTTACTCATTTTTTGAGTTTTCTATTAGAAAAATCCTTCTTCTTTAAAATCCAAACAGTTTATTTTTTAAATTCTTCCTGTATATTTTTTTGGAAAGAAGTTTATCACCCTCTAAAAACACTTTGTTCTATCTTCTGAAAAACAAAATGGCTGCCAAGACCAGTATATATATATTGATAGTTTGTTTTTACCAAATTTAAATATTGCCAGATATGTGAGCATTTCATTCATATTTTAAATTTTTCAAAAAAATTTGCCTGTTAAAATAATAAAAATAATATATAAAATATACCCATTTTACCCCGTGTCCCCCTACATTATGAACATATTTTCAAAATGAAGGGTTTGAAATTTTAGATAAAAGAGAAAATTTTTAACCATTTGGAAAAATGGTTATTGTCCTCGTCAGGGGAGGAAATCAAAAACATATCTGAAGCTTTTTATTGGTTTAATCAGCATTTTATTCGTTTTCTGATTGGTCTATACAGTAATCTGTATTTCCCTTTACTTTCAACAGAGATGGATACTTCTGCTGCCACTATGACAAAAAAGTAATAAAAACTACAAAAAAAAAAAAAATAATAATAACTCAGAAACAAATTGAGATACAGCTTTCAAACAAATTGCATTTAAAAGTACTTTTTTTCTCTATACGATGGTGTAAAAAGTAATATTGTGGGATGTTTAGAAGTTTATGAATGAAATTTCATTTAAAATTGGTCATCAGATTTCTTGGAAATTGGATGATGGAAAAGCCTTTTCCCGAACAGCCAATGAAATGCTTGGATAATACGTAAGTTTAAGGTGGATAATACGTAAGTTTTAAGAAATCTGACGGGTTGCAGGTGATTTTTGTCACTTGCAATAACACTATTAATGTTTAATTCATGGCATATGTAATGTATGATCAACTCTGTGCAATTTTTTATGTCTTAAATTTTAGTCTTCGAAAAAGTCATTTTCCAAATGGTCACTGTAATTTGTTAAATTACTTTTATATATATATATATTTTTTTTTGAAAGCAGGTAAAATACCCCAGTCCACTATAGTCACTACAGCAATAAAAGGTCAGACTGGAAAGTGTTAAAGCAAAAAATAGGAGAAAGGACACTTTGTTTACTGAGGGGCAAGAAGTGTGCTAATTTTTTTATTAGGAGGCAAGAGTAAGAAGGGTGTTCATTTTTTTTATGAGGGCCAAGGATGGTATTTTGTGAACCAAAGGGCAGGCAGGATGCAGCAAGCACCCTTCTGAAACTGTCTTGGGAAAACTCTGTAATATAATAATTAAAACTAAACCTGATGTGCTACAATTCATTCAGGATCCTGGCCTACAGTGTCCAGCCATATTTTCTTGACCATGCACACTGAGATGCTATGCAGCATATGTCCTGGCCAGACGGTCAGCTTAACAAAGGACCCTCCTCTTAGTTTCCAAGCAAGTCTAATATTGTATATACTCATGTATAAGTCGAGGAATTTTGGACAATTTTCAGTAAGCAAATTTTGGTGGGGAGGACATATGCGAGCCAGTTGCAAAAACAAAAACTTCGAACGCTGCAAAATTATGGCTTTCTATGTGTATGAATAAAAAAATAATATATAAAATATACAAATAATAATAATTTATCATTAAAAAAAATTTCAATGATTTGTTTTTGTTTACTTACTACCTTTTTGCATTTGAAAGTGAAATCTTTGGTTTGATTTTGTGCAAAATTGAAGCAAAAAGTTAGGGGTCGACTTATATATGTGGGTTTTTGGTTTTTTCCAGAATTTGTATTCGAAAGTTAAACAACAACAAAAATAAATTAATCCAAATAAATTAATTTAAAATCGAAGATGATCAACAAAGAAACAAGATGGCGGACGCCGGGCGAATCGCAAGTAATACTGAAAGTTAGGAGGTCGACTTATATGCGAGTATATATGGTACTCATTTTATCGACCCTGAGAGGATAAAAGATTGAGTGAACCTTGACCAGTCCGTAGCCCGGAATCGAACTAGGGACTTGTAGCATGGTAGACACACTGAGCACCATGCTACTGGGCTTTTTAATATATCATTAAGCATGCTTTAAATGGAGGACTTTTCATGCAAAATTAATTCCTTTTGATGCAATCCATGTAAGAAAAATGGAACAGCCACAATGACTAAATGTTAAACGAACTTATCAGAGCCAAACACACAACACTTCTCACACAAGTAATAATTGAAAATGTAAGGAAAAAGAGATACAGCACAACCTAAAAAATCTGCACAGCTCGGAACCAAGAGTTTTACAGATTTCAGAATTTTGCATATTTTAGATCATTGCTTTGTTTAGATTTTAAAACCTCATCAGAATAGTCACATTTTAAAAAATAATTATGTGTATACATAATAAACCGCTAATAAAGATCAATATAGCTAATGAAAATACAAATAATTCATAAAAAACTATTTAATGAATAATTTTGATAAATTATAATCACCCTATTACAAATTATAAGACATTAATTTTATATTTTGAAATATCTTGCAATCTGCAAATAATTATCAGCTCTTATTCAGTCACAAAAGTGTGTCATTAGAAAATTTGGAACAGATGTATTATAATCCTGCATATGCCATCTTGGATTTCTTTCTTGGCGCGAATCAAAAATTGTTTTTTAATTAATAGTTATAATTATTATACTCCAGTTTTTTCAATATTATATTAATCTATCAACAATATTTAACCATTGGCGACATTTACTACTTAGCAAAAAAGGGCTTTTCATGCAATAAAAAAATCCAAGATGGCGGATGCGGGATTATAATACATCTAAGCCAAAAATTCAAATACTTACCTTCATGAGAGTCCCTCTGATTCAGTAGTTGAGTGCTCTGAAGAATGTGTTATACTATTTATATTTCTTATCTGTGAGGTGCTGAGTGACAAGAGCTTCATTAGCACATATTATCTAGCTTAGAATTTACCAATCAAATATGATCATTTAGAAATTTTCCCACTGAATCTTATCTAAAAATTTCTTTTTCACATTGCAAATGATGTCTGATTTTATGTATTTGTATGTTTGGATTTTAGAGAGTTGACAGCAATAGTACAGTTCTTGATGATAAAAGATTTTGTTGTTTTAGGGAGGGGTGGGAAAGGGAATTTGTTAAGCATCAGTCAGCTTTTCACCCAGAAGAGGGATGCATTCAGGGAGGAAGGGTTGATGTTTATCCTTAAATTATTGTTTTCGAACAAGGAAAACGCTGAAAAACTTGCACTTTCAACCCAGCCATGCCGGTACCAAACCCTTGAACATCAGCTCAAGCTTCTCATTTTGTGGTCCAACATGCTAAAACTGGCCTGAGTGGGCACTAAATGTTATTTCAGGGAAAAAACATATTTTTTTCTGAAGTAATTCAAATTGACTAAAATTTCTTAAGTTGTAGAAGAAGGCATTAAAATAAAAGGCAAAATATAAGCTCAAATGATGGTATGCAATTCTTCTAAAAGTTAATAACAATTAAAAAATATTGAATTCAGGGTGAAAGAAAAACCAAGTACATCATGCAAATCACCTACGAATAATTATTGTAAATGAATTACATAAAAAATTAAACTGAACATAAATAGCAGTGGAAAACTTGAAGCATAATATATTATGAATAACCTTGAAATCCTTCATTTGTTTTTTAAATGGTCTAAGAAAATTCTGAAAATCAGAATTTTAAATAGTTACTCAAAAGATATTACCTAAAATTCTTTTTGTTCAATTAGTAACTTTTATTCCATTTTTATACTTCTAAAATCTATTCAACTTCAAGAGAAAAAAATAATAAAATAAAATAGCCTACTTTCAAAATTCGATGATCTACATAAGAAAAATAAATAAATTAATCTTTTCATAAGTTTAAAATATTAATCTCATTTTTAGAAAAATATTGCGATGATAATTGCGTGCAGCATGAGCATTCTATTAATGATCACGGAATACAATAATAGATGAAGATCAAGATAAAAATGCATAGAAATTATTAATTATAGTAACAGATTATTAAAACTAAATTTGAAAGTTTAAAAAAATCTGAAAAAGAAAATATCAGGTGCTGAGTTTTGATAAGAGAAAAATCAGATTTATGTTTAGGTAACTAATCGCTACAGGATATTCCAAAACCGAAACTATGACAAATGTGATTGCATAAATGAGGAAATATGTTTTATTGATCATAAAAACTTTATGCATAAAATAGGACTGAAACATTTGCATAAAACAAAGCAAGGGGAAAGCACATGGGGTGTCACCTTCTGTAGAAGCGTGACACATGTACCTGTTTCCCTGAGATTTCTTGGATTTCGGCTTTCGACGAGTGATCTCAGCTTGAACAGGCATCGACGAAGCATACCCATGTTCAGCTTCTGAAAAATATCGAATAAAAATTCCTTTAAGTGTGGATCTGGTGAAAATGGAGAATCGCACAAAAACATCAACAACAATCAGGCATGGCTATGTCAAAATCAGCTGATTCAACAGCGAACACCATGATGGCAGCAAAAACATCTCAATTTTCGTCTGAAATGCTTATTGAAAATAATGATCATTGCATTTTACCTCTTTCTCTCCTTTCCAGGAATTCAGCTGCTTGTAAAAGAGCAGCAATACTCATGCTGTAAACAGTTTAAAATTTAAGATACCCAGCACGTTCTTACAAAAATGGCGATGTCAAATTTCACATCGACTGTCTTTGCAGCCGAGCGTTTGTTTTGTTCGGTTACTCGCACGTTGCACCCGAATGGAGTCCGAATAATGTCAATACAAAATTTTCGGAAACACTCGGAACAACATCTGTAAATTCATTGGTTCTTGCTAAATCCGATGGTGGCCGAAGCTCATCGGTTTCGAATATTACAACCAATAAGCGTTTGTGTTTATTTAAGTTTCCAAACCTCGCTTCCCACGTGTTTCCGCGCCTGTTTTCTAAGCAAATCCAGATTCCAGGTGCATCTGATGTGACAGCATTAAGGAAACAGATGTCTGATTACGACAACAAAGTGATAGTAATCTCTTCATTCTCATGTGAGATGTTTTAAAGGTTAAATTTCAAATTTAATAATCCAGTTAAGCGTAATAATTAAAAAAATAGTATTTGTGTTCTTTATTTCTAGACGCTTTTTATTATTTTTAAATCTGGCATAATACTGAAGACAGTAGTGGTGTAGTCGTAAAAAAAGCAGAAGACATACGCTCAAGGCAGAGGGTATATCCTACAGTGTATTATACTATAGCTTTTTTGAAAAACAGGGGTTATACGGTGTTCCTTAAAAAAATCCAGAAAGGTATACGGCGTATACTCTCCACTACATCCCTGACTGAGGATCATTTTTACACTGTTCACTTTGTTTACGAAATATTCTTTCATTTAAACTTTGATTAAATAGCATTTATACTTTTTATTTTGTCTCTTTTAATTAATTTAACCTATGCCATTATACTAAAGATTCGTTTTTGCTATTCATTCCCTTTGTTTACCCAAATTTAGTTTCTCTTTCATTTACATTTTGATTATAACTTAAAAATATTGTTCATTTACATTCTAGACCTTTACTGTTATTAAGCAAGCTTAATCTAATTTATTAAAAATAACTTAATAAATATTGTACTTAAATATTTTTCTATAATATATATTGATGTTATTCAGCTTTTTTATCATTTTTATTTCTTCTACCATTTGCTATACTTTTTAATATTGTGCGTGTAATAACTACTAATTTTATGCCAAAAATAGATATGTTTGTTGCTGAATATGAAAGCACACTAATGTTCTGTTTGTGATATATTTAGATGCTCAGTTGCATAAAACAACATTTTTACTTAGTTAAATGAATATCTGCATGAAAAATATTAAAATGTGCTTTCAAATAGACTGCCTCCTAATTAAAAAAAAATGTTAATTACTTCATTTAAAAAGTACTTATTAAAATGTGAATTACTTGATTTGAAAATTACTTATTAAAATGTTTAAAATTTCAACAGATCAATAAGTTTTTTTTTTTTTTTTTTTTTTTTTTTTAAGATAAAGAGAGCCAACTAAAATTGTTATTCTAAATTATGTCAACAAAAAATTGATGAATGAGCATAAACTGCAGAAATGTACCATAGTTATTAATGTATAATGCACATTGTGTTTTCGATAGGGAAAATTGAAAAACTATTTTTGTGTGTGTGTGTTTGTATAATGTGCACCATTCTATTTTAACTGCAGAAAATTGTACAATCCTAGAATCAGCGAAACACCCGACTTGTCGATTTTTATGAAACGTGCTAACATGAAAAGCGAAAATTTTCTCACTCATATCATGCCACAATGCAAGCAGACGATTCATTAACATTTTCTTCACAAAGTAAACATTGAATGCAAAATAGTTTGATTTTTCAGTAACAACCATTCCATCATATTAATTTTGCTCTGTTCTGCGGCGAATTTTTAAAACTCGTAAAAGGATTTTAGTTTAAAACATTTAGCCTAAATATTTTTTTTCTTCCACAATTTTCAATATTTTTAGCATTTTTTCGTGTTCCACGACAATTTTTTAACATTTGTAACAGAAATTGTTTCAAATTTTTTACTCTGATACACTGAATTTTGTCTTCTGGATTTTTAAATTTGTCAAATAGCTCTGGATTTTTAAATTTGTCAAATAGCTCTGGATTTTTAAATTTGTCAAATAGCTCTGGATTTTTAAATTTGTCAAATAGCTCTGGATTTTTAAATCCATCAAATAGCTCTGGATTTTTAAATTTGTCAATAAGCTATGGATTTTTTTAATTTATCAATAGCTCTGGTATTAATTTTCTAGCACAATATATTAAAATTTCTTTATCCGAAATCTTAAAAATGCACAAATGTATCATAGAAATCTTCAGAATGCATGAAACACATTACTTATCAAATAAAATAAATAAAAATTCACTTACTTTCATTTCTCATATTTTGTCCTCACTTAAAATAGACTGCTTATGAAGACTGAAATATACCTGTATATTTCAAAATATACAAAAAAGAAACCAAGAAATACATAACAAACCGTTGTACACATCAAATGAAATATAGCGTTAACCTAACCTTAGTCACAAACAGCAAAATAAAAAACACCTCAACTCAACAAAACACCCATCTCTTCCTCCGTGGAAGAAACCCAACGATCTGAATAAACCAGTTAGTAAATTGCATGATCACTCCACAGTAGGCGTAGCCAAAAATATAGTGCAAAATGATATTGTAAGAATAAGAGATTTATCACCTCATGAAATTGAATGTCGTCAAGTGTCTTGTTTATTCTACTTTTAAGCCCAGAAAATCTGGGAATTTGAGAAATAATCTGTAGAAATCCTGACACATTTTTTAAAACCTAAATTACCGTATTCACTCATGTTTACTTCACCTCCTTTTTAAAAGGCCATAAAATTGAAGTTTCTGCAGTGCATACTTTTCTTTCATTGTAAACTTTTCTTTAAATTATTTATTGACATCAGAAATCCATATCTTATTTTGCTCATAATATGCAAACTACCACTTGAAAGAACAGGATTATTTCACTTACTATTTTTGTATTCAGGGACGCCATTTGAGGATAGCTGGGGGGGCACCCCCCCCCCCCCCCCCCCCCAAGGAATTTGATATTTCAGAAAATTTACCTGTCATTAGGGATGCACCGAATAGCGATTTTGGCCGAGCACCGAATATTCGGCCTACATGTAAACCCAATACCGAATATTCGGCTGGCCGAATTCAAAGTTTAAAGATATTAAAAAATTAAATTTTAAAACAATTTTTCATAATAATTAACACAGATACTTCCATTTTGTTAAACAAGACCTTTTTACAAATAAACTTTATATACACACCTAATTTCCGGCACTTCTTCTCATGATATCATATGTCACAGAAATCAAAGTATCTCTTTTGAAAATATAGTTACGATATCTTCATTATTGTTAAAGTAACAAATGAAAATCTAAGTTTGACCTGAAATGAGATGAGATACACTGTGTTTTTGATTTTGACTGATTAAGCAGATTGCAATACTGGTTTCTTGGACAAAAATGGTCTGTCTTGATGTCTATTATCATATCTGAAAGT
The DNA here is from genome assembly GCA_963932465.1 of Maratus speciosus. Taxonomy (NCBI): domain Eukaryota; kingdom Metazoa; phylum Arthropoda; class Arachnida; order Araneae; family Salticidae; genus Maratus; species Maratus speciosus. The sequence continues at coordinate 329,899,284 of OZ010796.1, read as the reverse complement.
TTTTCCCATTTTCTTTAGAAACACTCTTCTTGCGAAAAAGTAAAAGACAGATTATTTACAAGACATTGTTCAGAAACTTCTATTTATGCATCATTTATTTCTATGCAGGTCATCATTAATGGTTAATTTTTTTAAGTGACACTTATCAAACAGCAAATAAATAATGTAACAGTATTCTCTTTGATTTAAGTCTGATTCTGTTTCCTATTATTCTGAATATCTTTATAAATTGACAGTTAAAAGTAGAAGTTGTGTAAGAATTTAAAAAATATTTTTCAAAAGATATTTTTAAGTATTCGGTTTGGCCGAATAGTTTGATATTCGGCAGACCGAATATTTGGTAGCATGTCCAAATACTGAATAGATACCGAATATTCGATGCATCCCTATCTGTCATCAGAGGTCAGACTCAACATTTTTTTTCATAAATTCCTCAAAAGCTAAAGTACAAATCTTTCGTACGAATTCGTACTTGTAAGATTTTATTACAATAAAAACACATGCTATAAATAAACACATTATGCAATGAAACTAATAATTATCAAAAATATTTTCTAAAGACTTTACTGTTCCAACACTCTCAAGGTGAGACATTTCTCATTGATGAGTATTTGGCTAATTTAAAAAAGATATGTGAGAAAAAATTCTATTAATTGCTTCCCAGTCGTGTGCAAAATGATCAAAGTAAACTCGTCTCCCTCAGGGCTAGAATTTTCGAGGTGAATTTCCCCCTTAGTTGGAAATTTAGAGAGGGTTTTTCTTTTTTTAAGAAAGGGGGTTAATTCAAGTTCTTAATTATTTGAATTTTTTATTTTGCATTATTAGTGTCACATTATATTTAATGCAGTCATTACAATGCTATCAAATCATTTGCTTTATTAAATCATATTATATACAGTATGTTCTTAATAATCTTCTCAGCTTGATACTAGAGTTCTGCAAGGATCTGGTTCTCCCTATCTGAACCTGACAAAAGTCGTTAATGCAAAACACAACTCTAGCTTGACAAACTGCAACATAAACATGAAATATTCATACCCAAACTCAAAGGGGAAGAAAATTAATCTATGTTTAATTACATTTATGGAAAAGTAGTCTACAATTTTATAGCTTATATATAAAAATGAACACATATGCACCCATTAATACTCCGATATATAGCTTTTCCATTTTAAAAATATTCAGATCTTCCTTTTGAAAAATCTGTTCATCCAAAGAGAGACAAAGCATAACCAGAAACGCTTAAAGTTAACCTTACACCAAGAAGAAGAGAAAAAAAAAGCATAAAACTGACTTGATCTGCAACTCGAGTTCGGGTAAAATCAGGTTACCCGATCAGATGAAAGACTGTCAACCTGACCCGAAATGAAAAAAAATCAACCCGCCTCGATATGTGCTTCGGGTCCTGTCGGTTTTGAAAAAATCTGGTTACGCAACCCAATGCAGTAGAGATGAGACTGGCTCAGCCCGAGCCCGACACGGGTTCGGACTCATTCATTCTGAAACCTGAAAATTTTATTTATAAATGAATAGAAAAAATTAAAATAACTTTTTTTCCCCTGAAAAATTACCTATTCCTTTTCAAATCATTGTATTGCTTTTTTGATCAGAATGAAGGGGAAACAGAAAAAGTGTTTTTCTACTTTAGTTATTAGAATAGAATACTATTTTAAAAGAAAATGATTAGTCATATATACAGATTTATGTTTGGCATTGTCGACGATAGTCCTAGGATACGGCACCACGAAAGAAGCGGGAATAATTAATTTGTTTTTAGTTCGATTTTCATTTGTGACAGAGGTTATTTTGCAATTGGATTTATTTTTATTATTATTATTATTTAGAGATCTAACACAAAGAGAATATTTTCTTCTGTTTATAGTTTGTGGTTTGTGAATAATTTAGATTTCTATTGTACACAAGTCGTAATCGCTCTTAAACTCATAACACTACACTAAAACTTGAACTTTGCCACTAAAAGAGCCCAAACTCATCTGTAATGCAGACTCTATCTGATACCAAATGTTTTGTAAATTTCTGAATTGTGTGGAGTTTAGATCATAGTCTGAAAAGGAATTCAGAAAATGATTAGGGAAATTTTTTACTCGCAGAAAATCATTGGTGAAAATTTCCTATCCCAATGAATCACAAAATTTGCAAACTTCTTGCCGTGTTGACTATGTTTATGGGCTGATTATCTCGTGACCGATTGAATTTCACAATTTTTTTCCCCGACGATTTGACGAAATTCGTGATATTTTTCCGTGACTGATTCACGAAATTCACAATTTTTTTCTGTGACCATTTGTCAAAATTCACGATATTTTTTGCGACGATTAACGAGGTTCACTATTTCTATCTGAGATATTTTGATGAAATTTGTGATTCTTTTCTACGATCATTTGTTGAAATTCGTTTTTTTTTTTCTAGCAGCCAACTGATAAAATTTGTGATTCCTTTGCATGATCGTTTGACAGAATTTTTAAATTTTTTGCGCGATTCTTTGACTAAATTAGTGATTTTTATCCGAAACCTTTAACAAAAATCTCGTTTTTTTCCTTAATAGATATTCGAAACTCACAATTTTTTTTGCACGACTTATGAGCAAATTTGATTTTTTGCGACTGAATGTTGAAATCTGCATTTTTATTTTCCACAACCGATTGTCAATAATCGCTGTTTGTTTCCATGATCTTTGCAATATTTTTTCCGCGATTAATTTACCAATTTGACTATTTTTTCCAAGTCCAATTTGCAAAATTTAAGATTTTTTTCCACGCTTGATTGGCGAGTTGATTTCCCGCAGCTCCCCCCCCAAAAAAAAAAAAAATAAAGCGGTTTTCCACGAAAATTAAAAAATGTTCCTGGAAGAATCCCATGGTTTTAAAAGACGTTAAGAGGGCAAAATCCCGTATGCTGTTTCAAGCCTTTCCCCACAAAAAACTTTGTTCCCCCCTCCAAGAACCTCTTGAAATGGCTCCTGGCTGCAACAAAGAAGTCGAAAGGTCAGGGGAAAAAAACTCCATTTTAGACAGGCTTCCGTATTAGCAAGTGTAATTATGTGATGTTTTCTTTTTCAAAGAAACACGATTTTTTTTTTCAGTTTCCGAAATAATTCTTTTTCTGGCAGGTTTCATTTTCACAAGTTTTACAGTAAAAATACCTATGCTCTTCAGAGGTTTACTATAGAAAGGATGTTTTAACACTGTCTTAGTTCGACTTGTAAAATGGAAACTGTCTTAAACGGAAAACCTTAGTCAGTATCTTGAAAGTATACCTGCTAAGATGAAAACCTGCTAAAACAGAATTTTGAATATGTTTTCGTTCGGAGGGAAGAGATATCCCACCCCCGAACCTCGCCCTTGGCTATGCCAGTGCCCTCAAAGAAAACTTTGCCCCCCCCCCCCCCCCCCCCACAAGAAAGTTCTGAAATGGCACCCCTGTTTGTATTCATATAATTTTATTGTGAAATTCACATATTGTATTCAGTAACTTGCTGAAAAACATGGCATCTCAATTCTCAAGTGTTTCTTTTTAAAGCTAAAGATTTGGCAGTATATCTGTGCTGCCTTAGAAAATTTATTGGTTTAAGACTCGCAAAATTTTCAACATTATTTGAGAGAACTTTTGAGGAGAGAAAAGAAATTGTGCAATTTTTGCATGAAGAATTTGTATTCATAAAGTGGGATTCCATATTAGTTAAATCATATGTAGCCTATACATTTTCCTTTTAAATCTATTTTAAAGTCGAATTTGATTTTGATTGTGTAAATTGAGAAAGAGAGATTAGCTTTTTATTCCCTCTTCATCAGGACTAAGAATGTATGGATGTGTTACTATGAATGATAATGCTATATAATCAGCTGTATGACCTGTAAAAGTGTTTTCTGCTACATTGTAAACAACTTAATTTATACTTGCTTAATTTGTTCATGTTCCAAAAGTTAAATGTGTTCAATATGCTTAAGAAAAGTAACAGTTTAGCCATGCTTAAGAAGATAGTCTAATATATATTTAAGCTTAAGGACTTTTATTTAAAATTATTTATTAAAATACAGAATTTCCAATTATCCGTCACTCTATCAACTGCTACCCTCGGTTAGCCACAATCCCTCCCCTCTCTCTTTTAAATTAAGAAAGGAACATTGGCGTAGCATTGTGAAGAGTACACAGGATACACATAGTGATGATTTAGAGATATTGACCTTGGTGCCAAATGTAACATGTTTGAAAAATATTTCTGCAAATTAAATCACAGACTGACTTGATTTTGAGAAGAATAATGTTGATCATCAGAAATTAATGGCTGATGAAATTATGCAAAATATTTTGACTCCAGAGAAACTTGAAGCGGATGAATATGATGAATTGGGGATTGATGATCCAAGAGTCAGTCATCCAGAAGTGAAAACTGCTCTCTAATTACATTAATTGGTTTGAGATGCAAGAGTAAGCCGATGTAACCTAAGTACTTTTATTGCATAGAATTCATAACCTTGCTGCAGAAAAAGCACAAACAAAACTGTATAATGGATTACTTTGGATGAAAACAGGTTTACTAAATATTTATTCTGTAAAATTCTAAATGTGTCCTTAATTGATTTATTTTTATCAATTATGCTTTTTATTAACGAAAGTACATAACAGATTTTCTTTTAAAAAGCCTTTATATATTCTTTTTTTATAAACTGACAAATAGAAATGCATAATTTTTGTAACGGTCTTGTACTGTCTTTCAATTATCTGCCACACTGTCGGTCCAGTGGTTGACGGATAATCAGAAGTTTCCTGTATTATATTTATCTTTAAGGCAGATTCATTTAGCTATTTAAAACTTTCATTCAAGAAATATGAATTTTGTATTCTTAAAGTGCATTTTTGCACTCTTTTTGTTTTTAGTACCAAAGAAAGTACAGTCGTGGAAAAAAAAAAGTAAACACCCCTACTAACTCCTCAACAAATTATCATAGACGAAAGTTACTGGTCAGAACGACTGGAAATAAAGTCTACTTTTAAATTATGTATATAAAATTTGCTTAGGGACCATCTACATATTAAAAAGAATCCAAACTTCATTTTTTTCAATGGCAATACCCAATTTTAATGTGATATTTCAAATCTTCAGTTCAAACTATGCCTAGGCACCAAATTTCAAGTCATTTGAATGATAAGTTTCTGAATTGTAAACATTCAAAATTTAGTGCTTCTAATGTTAAATTACATTTTCATATTTTGATTTATATCTCCTGAAATTATGCTCCTAATGTGCTAAATTTTTGTGCAGCGATAATACTAATATACCCAAACATAAATACGTTGAATTTGTAATTTTTATAATTTTATGATATGAATTATGAAATTAAATATTCGAAAAATTATGAATTGCAGCCTACAATTTTTTGATTGATTTAGATTTATTAAGTCTTGCTTTATGGAAATCCAAAATTTCACATTTTTCTTCCAAGTAGTTTTCAAATTATGCTTAAAAAAATGGCAAAATGATGGTTTAAAGAGACGTCTATGATAGAAGTGACTAGATATTTTGAAATTTCTTATGGTACCCTGTAATCTAGCAGACTTCATTGACTGCTTGAGTGACGTTTAAGGTGCCTTGATCAAGAAGGGGCTCTCTTGGTTAACAGTCGAGTACCAAACTTCAATTTGGATACAGCCTTTAAAATACGCTCATTTTAAAATAATTAACTTCTCGGAAACTTATGGTACGAATTGCATAAAATTTGTTTTTAGGCTAATTAAATGGTGTAGGGTCAGGTGGAGTAAAGTGGTCAGGTGGGGTAAAGTGGTCATAATTCATAAAAAGGCTAAAGTCCTGACTAATATAGATATTTGAATAATTTATTTTAATTTTAGATTTAGTAAGCATTGGTCAAAGTTTCTCACTCAAAAAAAAAACATTTGTAATACATGTTTGAGGCATTGAGCACTCATTTTGTCTGTCTTTGTTACAACTTGTTCTTTTAACTCTTAAATTAACTTTCCTGCTGTATTTTGTTTGTTCCAAATTTTGTTAAATTGTGAGTTCAGAAAGCTTTACACATATCTCAAAAACATATTTTCATTTATAGCTAAGTTATATTTATTACAGATTTTATTTCATAATAGTTCTAGTTACATGGGGTAAAGTGGTCATAGTGTTCGGCTTAACTTATAGATATTTGATCCGAGTTAAACTATTCATTATACACAATACCAATTTATTAAATATTAATAATTATTAAAAACTAACTGCAAATAATTATTATTTAATAATACTTTATAATATGGGAGTTAAAAAAGGTAGGTTCAATTTTTAATAGGTTCAGAATAGTGTTATTTACTGATAGATATTTTAGAGAACTTTTAAAACATAACTATTTTTTGTAGTTTCAACATGCCTAGAACATATGTGAGGAAGAATCATGATAATTACTCCATGGTAGTTTTGAATTAGCATTGCTAGCTGTGAAAAGCGGCAGTCAGTATAGGCTGCTGCACAGCATAAAAATCCAGGAAGAGAATCATGAATCATAAAAGAAGAATCTTGTATTGTTGAAAGCTTGAATTTTCTTTGCACAATATGGATGTCCATTTGATAATTCTGATATATCAAACTTAATTTACACATATTTTAACTATTAAATAACAGAGAAATTCTTTTTGGAAGAAAACCACCAGGATCTGATTATTTCAAAAACTTTGAAAAATGTTGCCACAAAGGAATTAACTAAACGTAAACCCAAATTGCTTACTAAAGCCTGCCTTTTTATGTATGATTGTGATGGAAATAAATGAATTACAATGCTCTGAAAAAAAGCTATTGACAATCACCTTATAATACTCTGCCTGCTACCTCATAGTAGCCATAGTCTACAACCATTAAATCTAGGTGTATTTTCCCCCATTAAAAAAAAAAAAAAAAAAGCCTGGAAAGGAATTTTAAAGAAATAGTATCAAGAAAGCTGATTGCAAAATATGTAAAAAAAAAAAATTAAATAAGGTACATTGACAACATTATCTGCACCCATTTTAGATGTGAATAGAATTCTTAGACATAGTTTTAAAGGAAAAAGTGTCCAGGCCAAGATCGGGGGAGTATTGACAGAAAAAACAATTGCATTACATCTGCAAAATGAAGAAGAAGAAAGAGATACTTAAAAGTTGCATACATTTCAAAGAGGAAAAACAAAGAAAATATCCGTAGTCAACATCCTCTTTTGAATCCATTTATAATTGCCAAAGACGAGAAGATATCTCAAATCATATCTATAGGATCTTGAGTGTTAAGAAATCAACAAAGTAATTTATTGGGAAAAAACTGATTAAAATGGGGGATTTACTTTTCTAAGTTAAAAAAAATCC
>OZ010796.1:329577105-329891725 GCA_963932465.1 Maratus speciosus | reverse complement strand
TACTGACTGCCGCTTTTCACAGCTAGCAATGCTAATTCAAAACTACCATGGAGTAATTATCATGATTCTTCCTCACATATGTTCTAGGCATGTTGAAACTACAAAAAATAGTTATGTTTTAAAAGTTCTCTAAAATATCTATCAGTAAATAACACTATTCTGAACCTATTAAAAATTGAACCTACCTTTTTTAACTCCCATATTATAAAGTATTATTAAATAATAATTATTTGCAGTTAGTTTTTAATAATTATTAATATTTAATAAATTGGTATTGTGTATAATGAATAGTTTAACTCGGATCAAATATCTATAAGTTAAGCCGAACACTATGACCACTTTACCCCATGTAACTAGAACTATTATGAAATAAAATCTGTAATAAATATAACTTAGCTATAAATGAAAATATGTTTTTGAGATATGTGTAAAGCTTTCTGAACTCACAATTTAACAAATTTGGAACAAACAAAATACAGCAGGAAAGTTAATTTAAGAGTTAAAAGAACAAGTTGTAACAAAGACAGACAAAATGAGTGCTCAATGCCTCAAACATGTTATTACAAATGTTTTTTTTTGAGTGAGAAACTTTGACCAATGCTTACTAAATCTAAAATTAAAATAAAATTATTCAAATATCTATATTAGTCAGGACTTTAGCCCTTTTTATGAATTATGACCACTTTACCCCACCTGACCACTTTACTCCACCTGACCCTACACCATTTAATTAGCCTAAAAACAAATTTTTATGCAATTCGTACCATAAGTTTCCGAGAAGTTAATTATTTTAAAATGAGCGTATTTTAAAGGCTGTAATCCAAATTGAAGTTTGGTACTCGGACTGTTAACCAAGAGAGCCCCTTCTTGATCAAGGCACCTTAAACGTCACTCAAGCAGTCAATGAAGTCTGCTAGATTACAGGGTACCATAAGAAATTTCAAAATATCTAGTCACTTCTATCATAGACGTCTCTTTAAACCATCATTTTGCCATTTTTTTAAGCATAATTTGAAAACTACTTGGAAAGAAAAATGTGAAATTTTGGATTTCCATAAAGCAAGACTTAATAAATCTAAATCAATCAAAAAAATTGTAGGCTGCAATTCATAATTTTTTCGAATATTAATTTCATAATTCATATCATAAAATTATAAAAATTACAAATTCAACGTATTTATGTTTGGGTATATTAGTATTATCGCTGCACAAAAATTTAGCACATTAGGAGCATAATTTCAGGAGATATAAATCAAAATATGAAAATGTAATTTAACATTAGAAGCACTAAATTTTGAATGTTTACAATTCAGAAACTTATCATTCAAATGACTTGAAATTTGGTTGCCTAGGCATAGTTTGAACTGAAGATTTGAAATATCACATTAAAATTGGGTGCTGCTATTGAAAAAAACAAAGTTATGGTTCATTTTTAATATGTAGATGGTCCCTAAGCAAATTTTATATACATCATTTAAAAGTAGACTTTATTTCCAGTCGTTCGGTACCAGTAACTTTCGTCTATGATAATTTGTTGAGGAGTTAGTAGGGGTGTTTACTTTTTTTTTCCACGACTGTACAAAACTATGTGAATGTAATATTTGTAAAATTGTGTTGGAATGAATGTGCTTAGTCTAAATTTATCCATAAATTTAGAAAAATTAAATTAAGATGGCAAACGTAAAAATGTACTGTCATTTAATAATTAAACTAATTTTATTCAAATTTTCCTATTACGTTCTAAGATTTTCTTATGTGTGGATTCAAATAATGATAGGAGATGGCCCCCTTACACTATTAAAAAGTAAAATTTCTCTATATCTTGAAAGCTAGCTGTAGTAGTAAACTGTAAATTCACATAGTTATGTTTTCACTATGGTGTGTTTTTTAAATAAAAATTAATGTTGATCATAATTCATAAATTTTTAATATCAATTTATTAATAGATGTAAAAGCATGATTATTAAAGTGATTTGAGGGCTAAAAATGAAAAACACTAAAAGTACCAAATAATCGAAAATCTTTTTTTTTCTTTTTTTTTTACAAAAAAATGTCTTAAGTGCCATACTTAACAAACAGGAGAATGCTTGAAGTGGTAACCCTAGTAGTAATAGTTCAAACAAGTTGGAAATTGTACATTAAATGTGGTGCTTTCGCCTTCTTCTTTTCACTCTCTCCAAAAATTTCCTCTTTTGGAGTTTCACCATTTTTCATTTTTAATCCTCATTTGCAATCAGTTTTTTTTTTTTTTTTTTTTTTTTTTTTATATAAATTAATTACAGCTTGAGTTACAAGTGATTGTTGTCTTAAAACAGCAGTTTTTCCTTTTCCAGTGCTGTCATGTCTAGAAATTCTGTCCAAAATGCCAACTTTGACAGCATTTTAAAAAAGATTTTCTGCTTTTGTAAAAAATTAGGATAATTGTTAGATTACATATTTTCTGAATAAGAGAATCTGCTAATTTCATGCATTTGAGAGCCTTAACTATGCTTTATAATTTAAAAAAATGCATAGATTATTCAATAAGTTTATTTATTTATTTATTTTTTTTTTTTCTGTAGATATTACAGGGGTCGATGCAGGTTTTTATTTTGGGGGCCCATTTTGTGAAAAGTAAAAGTTATTTTTGTGAATTTTAATTATATTTTTGTGAAAAATAACATTTTGTAATGAAAGTTGAAATCCAGTTACTCAAATTCGAACGAGCAATTTTTTTAACAAAAACTTCTTTAAATCCCCTTGCTAAAGTTCTTATTTTTCATGACCTGGTTTTATTTATAAATTACACATTTTAAAACAGTTTTTATGAAAAAGAATGTTATGAAGAATACCTATTTTATTAAAAGGAATTTTGTGAAGGGGCCTGTTTTGTTAAGTTCGTTTTTGTGAAGGGGCCCATTTTATTAAATTTATTTTTGTGAAGGGGCCTATTTTATTAAATTTATTTTTGTGAAGGGGCCTATTTTATTAAATAGATTTTTGTGAAAGGGCCCTAAATAGGCCCCAAATTTTGCCTGGATCGACCCCTGTATTATGAAAATACTGATGCAAAATTTTAATACCTCAATGGTGTGAAATATATTTTGTAAATAAATATGCAGGTTCTTATGTTATTAAAGAGCCTTTTTCTATGAAAATCCCAGAATGTTAGTGTGTACTGGTCACAAATTCCATAAAAATAATATAATCTGTACTATCACACTAAAAGGAGACACTTGTTTGAACATCGAAAGGAAAAGGTCATATTTTAGAAAAATTTGTGACTTTCAATAACAAAGTAAACTGTTGATCGTTTTTTATTAGATTGTTTACATGTTTCGCCTCTATCCAAGCCATTTTCAAATCAAATAAATAAGAATATTATAAAATTGCATGATCTATGATGTAATGATTTGAAATGCCATCATTCAATTTTTCTCGTATTCTATCAGATTATGCACATTACTGCATATTTTTACTTGGATGTTTATTTCCATATTCACAACCATGTAGTAACTCAAGCCATAATTTTGGTAAATTAAATGATGCTGCATCATTACATATTGAATTTTTACATGTTAGAATATCTATGGTTTCTCTAATAATGGATGGGTAGTGTAGACTGGAGGGAAAAATTATCTTACTTTCATTAAAATTTATTTGGATGGTTTCTTCTTGCTATAATCCTTCCAGGGCTGTGGTTTTTCTATTGTATTTTATAACAGTTACATGCTCCTTTTTTCTATATTCCTATTTCTCCTATTTCCTGCTTGTTATGCCAATATATTAAATCTTTGATCCATCTGTTCTAATTAAATGGTATTTCATATGTACTCCTGAATAATTCTCAAAATTGATTGGGTCAATTTTAGTGCAAATGGTATTCTTTAATTTTGGAGGGGGGGGGGGGGTGAACGTTTTAGACTGTGTTTTAATTTCTCAAAAAGCTTGTAAATAGTACAGAGTATAAAGTTTGTATTTCTGTGAATCAAATTTATGTTCTGGCTTCTTATTATTGGCAATATCCACAATTGATCTTTTAATATGCTGTACCTTAAAATCATTATTATAAGCAATTCTATATTCTACTAATATTATCTAATTCATTATTTAAATTATTTTCATTACATACTAAAAAGACTTATGACTTAAAACTTCAACCTAGAGATTTTTCATAAGATGGTCCTTTTTTAGTATATACTGAAAATAATTTGGATAATGAATTATTATAATATTTGTAGAATAGAATTGAATATAATAATGGTTTTAAGATATAACATATTAATAAATTAATTGTGGCTATTGCCAGTAATAAGAAGCCTGGACACAAATTTGATTCTCAGAAATACAAACTTTATACTCTGCAACATTTTCCAAGCTTTTTTGAGAAATTAAAATACAGTAAACTCTGTCTAAGGCAGAATCGATCGGGACTGAGAAAATTTTCCGTGGTAGACAATATTCCGGCTTATGCAAAAAAGCTCCCCCCCCCCCCCCCCTCAAAAAAAAATAAATAAATAAATAAAATAAATATCCCTCGAAGATGATGACCTTTCATTGATTTTCCTGACTCGAAAATCGGTTGAAAACTGAAATTCGGAAAGATCTTTCGTCTTTATAGATAAATGAGAAACGCTATTCAATTTCTTAGTACTGCTGTAATACATGCGAATTGGATGTTTACACACACACACACACACACAAAATAAATAAATAAATAAACTTCGAGAATGAGACAGAACGCTGTAACTTTAATTTGAGTACAACCTTAAAGTATAATATATTGTACTTTCTGAAATATGTATTTTGATGAATGCTCATTCTACCAGAGATATTAACTTTAACTTTTAAATTTTGCAATTTTGTATATGAAAAAATGGCATAAGTATAAATTCCTTAAAATTTAAACAGTTTCTGTTCTTTTCGATTAACTTTTTCAAAGTGTTACGGAATTTAACTAACATGCTCGACATTGAGTATTTGACTTATCAGTTTTAAAGTTTAATAAACAAAATGCCTTTAATTTTTTAATTATCATTTTTTCCGGCTTGTGCAAAATTTTGGTTTCGGTGGAACCATAAAAACCTTTCCGTTTCCGTGTTAGACAGATTCCGCCTTATGCAGCATGAAATAATGTAATTTTCTATGGGTTCGCCGGGACTTGAAAAATTTTCTGCGGTAGACAGATTTCCGGCTTATACAGAGTCCGCCTTAGACAGAATTTACTGTACAGTCTTAATGGTCAATCCCCCTCTAAAATTAAAGAATATTATTTGCACTAAAACTGACCCAGTTCATTTTGAGAATTGTTCAGGAGTATATGAAATAACATGTAATTACAACAGATGGATCAAAGAATTAATATGTTGGCGTGACTAGCAGGAAATTTAAGTATAGAAAAAGGAACATGTATCTGATATAAAATATAATAGAAAAACCACAGTTCTGGCAAGATTATATCAAGAAGAAATCACCCAAATAAATTTCAATGAAAGTAAGGTAATTTTTTCCTCCAGTCTATACTTATCCATCCATTATTAGAGAAACCGTAAAGATTCTAACACACAAAAATTCAATATGGAGCAATTCAGCATCATTTAACTTACCAAAATTATAACTCGAGTTAATCCATGGTTACAACTATGGAAATAAACATCAAAGTAAAAATATGCAGTAACGTGCATAATCTGAAGGAATACGAGAAAATTTGAATGATGGCATTTCAAATCACTACATCATAGATCATGCAATTTTAGAATGTTCTTATATATTTGGTTTGAAAATGACTCGGATAGAGCTAAAACATGTAAACAGTGTAATAAACTATTTTTACTGTTTCTAAAGTTTTCATCTTAAACCTTTCAGCAATTAAAAGAAGTAAATCTTAATGCAATTAATCTTTATTGTATTAGCTATGATGTAGTGTAGCATTTTTCAAAAATTTTAAATATTTGTAAAAATAGCCGTATTTAAAAAAATAATAATGATAACTTGGTCCCATAAAAATGGCTTTAAGTGCTTGTAAAAAAAAGCAACAACTGAAAATATCAAATAAAATCCCATGAAGCACCATAGGGAAAGCAATTCTGAATCTTTGTGTTAAAATTTAAAGGAAATCGATCAAGTGGTTCTCAAGCAATCCAAGTTGGCTGGTAAAAAGTTATTTTAATAAAAATGCATTTTTAATTAAGTTTTGTTTAGTGGCAATCAGTTCAGTAGCATGCAGTATGGAACCGTTTATCCAGAATATTTCCAACTGACTGATTTCAGAATCTTTCCAGAAAACAATATACAATGCATGGAAGTAAGAACTAAGATGGAAGGAAAAAAAGCATATCGTTGCATTGGATCTTTGCTACTAGCTGTTTGCCACTGGATTTTTTCTTTGCTGTTAATTTCCAGGAGCACTTGCAAGAAAAGGGGGGATAGCAACAAAGTCCATTGGATAGTAAGGTGAAGTTATCGTTTAGCGTTAGGGAGGGTTTCTAGCTATAGGTGAAAATTGGCGGTCGCCACGTAGCGATTTAAGTTGTAAAATTGGCGATTAAAAAATCTTTTATCGATCGCCAAGTAAAATATAGCTTTCTTCCTAGAAATATGCATCTCTACTTTGATTACATCTAATTAGCAAACTGGTTACTTTTTTCTACCAGATGCAAGCAGATTACAATGATTTAGCTGTATTTTCAATATTTCGGCTTTTTGCCATTGCCCTTCAGTTGGATTATTTTTTCAAGAAATACAGTTTTATTCTGCAAAATATATTCATCAGCTTTGATTCCACATGCATTTCAAATAATTTATTCCTTTTTTTATTTTATTTTTTTTTTACCGGATGCAAGCGTGTTTTAAGAACATTGCAGTATTTTTAATATTTCAACTCCTGCCACATGCTCACCAGTTAGATTATTTTTCTTCAAGAGATAATGTTTAATCCTGCAAAATATACTCACCAGCTTAGATTTCAGCTGTATGTAATGTGTGTAGTATGTTATTAACACATTTACTTATTAAATAAAACACAAATAACATTTTATTGTGTTTTATTTGATTATTTTTTTTATTGTATACACCTAACTGTTGGAATTTTGATTTAGTTATTTTTTATATAAAAAAAGTAATAGTAATTTGATTGATAATAGTGTTTATGAACATATACAAATAATCATAAATATATTCTAAAAAAATCAATATGATAATAGATTTTGTGGTTTTAAAGTGTAATTTTCTTGAATTTCGACTGCTTCCCTATTCTTATCAAGAATAGTTGGCTGGTATAAAACTCTGATTTATAGAAAAATGCATATATATACAACGATTATAGTTTATCTAGATGTCAAGAAAGTTTGAAATATTATAGTGGCCACTAACTTTAAAAAGTGGCCGCTAATGAAACTGAGTCTACCGGCCACTGGCTACTAACTCAATTTCCCAGTTTTCACCTATATTTCAAGCAATTCGTTGGCATAAAATCCTAGCGTATTTCAGAGCTAATCTGGTTGGGTCGCTTTCTTTCTCGTTCTTGTATAATTCTATGATGCAATGTCAGTTTGACATATGTCTTGCTTGATTCATTACCACATGCATGGTATAACTTTATGCCAACATCTAGGATTCGAAATTTAAGCCTATTTAGTTAGATACTGGGTATTTTGATTTTTATCCAGATTGTTGTTTCGAAGGGATTCCCATAAATTGTCTTCTTTTAAACTCTGATTAATCTTTGATCATGATGGGATCTTTTACTTTCAAACTGGTGTCCTGTTTAACCTGTTAATAAAATATTGTCTTTCCTTATCTTGTAAGCAACAGCTTGCAACTTTGCTGACTAGATAGTCAAGCTGGCTTTTATTTATACCTTATGGAGTTTGACTTTGCTAAACATTTGTGCAATATTATGTATTTCCTTACTGAACTGTACAGTTTTCATCTTTGGAATTTTCCAGGTAAAGGTCCCAAATTTTGTTACCAAAATCTAAATTGGTGCATTGTTGAGAAACTTGCAAAAAAGTTTTTAGGTATAAGGTAAAGAGCAAAATTAGTGCCAGCCACCAGCCCACTAAATGAAAAAAAGTGACTGTTAAAAAATTGTCTGTCAGCAGCCACCTTATGGCCACTTTCCTACAAAGAGCAAATAAAATTTTCTTTCATTCCCATCAATGACTCCATTTTTGCTTATTGCAATATGGTTAATACAGTAGACTCTAAAACTATCTTAAGTTTTATTGTTTTAGTTTATTACTTTACTTATTTTAATATTTTACTATATTATAAGCATTTATTATAATTTTGATTGCATTATTACATTCAAATTACTGTTTAAAAAATGTAAACAAAGCAATGACCAGAAATCCGAAAAATTCTAAAATCCACACAACCTGTGGTTTCAAGCTGTGCAGATTTGAGGGAGTCTAATGTATTAACATATTTAGGTAGTAATTTTATGTTAGCCAGATTCAAATCTTGTCAACATTTTTTCTCACCAGCAACAGCCTTTATTTTTCATGTGTGCAAATTAGAAACAATACTTTGATGATGAAATGAAATGTTTTTCTTTATGGTATTATTAGTTTTCGTATTTTTTTTAATTTTTCTGTATTTTAATTTAAATGAGCGAAAGACATATGTATTTTAAATGTATGTAATCAGTGGTGAAGTCATAAAAAAACCAGAGGGATATACTAGAATTCCCCGCAGGCAGTTTCAGGAGGGTGCTGCACCCCACGTCCTTTGGTTTACAGAATAGCACCCCTCTTGCCCCTCATTCAAAAAATTAGCATCCTTCTTGTCTTGCCCCTCATTCAAAAAATTAGCACCCTTCTTGCCCCCCATTCAAAAAATTAGCACACTTGCCCCTCATCCAAAAAAATTGCACTCTTCCATCTCACTAAAAAAAAAAAAGTACCCTTTCTCATTTTTGTTTTAAAAAATTTGCTTGCATAGTAAAAACTGACTCAATATTGTTTTCAAAGGCTTTAAAAATCAAAAGAATGAATTTAAAAATCAAGAAAGTGCCCCTAAAGAATCCGAAAAATGCCCCTAAAGAATCAGAAAAGTGCCCTTAAGAATTCAAAACATGTCCTTTAGAATTATAAAAGTGCTCTTTCTCACTGGCAGCACCCTGCCCTTTTTTAAACCTTGGGGAAACTCTGCAGTTTGGGCTTAAGAAAATTTGAGAATTTGCCTAACTAACATCATAAACGGCCTCAAAAACAAAAATGACAAAAAATTAAATTAGTGTTTATATTGTTTTATCACTTTTAAGATTGGCCAATTTAAAAGAATTTATAAGTATAAATAAAAACTATGAATAATAGAAAATGTAATAGCTTAACAGAAAAACTAAATTTTATAGTAATGATGGCAAGTACTTTATAGGTTGTATGTATGTGTCTATTTTATTTATATGTATATATAAAGTGTTATTGTTTGTTCATACATACATAATTTCCATTGTGTCTGTTGTTATGTATATTTATATATATAAGTTCTTTCTATGTATCTATATTAAATAAATTGTGAAAATGTTGAACAAATTGTTTGTGTTTATAAAACTGTGAATAGAATGCTAAAAAGTGATTTTGAATATTTTTCTGCTCTTGCCTAAGACATTATAAAAAGGAAGCAGGGCTGCCACTTGCCACTAAAATGCTACTAAAAGCTACTATTTTCAGCATCAGGCTATTATGGCTACTATTTTAGCCCAAACTCCTTCAAAAGTGACTATTTTGGAGGAAAATCAGAAAAAAGGAGACTGTTTTCCAATTCCAGCTACTATTTTGGGAAGAAACTGATTTTTTTTTCATCAACACAGATCTGATAACTCTTCTCTTTTTATTTTTTTTTCTTTAACCCAATATCTGCCCGGGCCTGTGCAGGCCCTGATTATCGCACGGGCACCCGGAGCCTGTGCCCTGGGCACGAAAATTCTGAGAGGCACGAAATTTTTCCTAATTTCATCTAAATTTCCATTTTTAAAAAAATCATAATTGTGCTAACGTTTTTATTTCTGAAAAATTACGGTCAACAAATCTCAGCTGATTTACTTATCATCAGCAGGGACGTAGCTACAGGGGGGGTGTGGGGGGCGCGACACCCCCCCACTTCGGTAAACTCATATACATTCGGTAATTTCACTTTCCTTCAAAAGCTGCATCATTTGGCTCCGATTTTTTTCTTTTTTTAAAGAATTATTAAAAACATATTACAAAATTTATTACAAAACAGAAAACAATTTCAAAGCACATTTAAAATTATTAAATATTTACTAATTAGAAACTTCCTTTCTCTTTGCATTATGTCATTTTTTTTTCGCTCGGAGTCGATTGCAATTTCACTTTTTAGCTATTCCATGGGTGTAAGAAGGGGTGGGAGGGGGAGAGGGGATCCATGATACAGTATCCCTTAGAAGATTAAATATTATATATTTCTTTATATAATATTTAATCCATATTTCCTTTTCGTTAAAATTCATTTTGCTGGACTCTGAAAGCTATGGGGTGTGTATATTTCGCTGTTTTTTCGGGGGACAGGATGTCGCCAGAAGTTTACTGTTGTATTGTCTCAAAAAATAAGAGAAAACCGGGAATTATTTCTTATCAAAGAAAATTAAAACGGTGTAATAAAATTACATCAGATGTACGAATAGTGATTTTGACCGAATACCAAATATTCGGCCTACAAGCGAACCGAATACCGAATATTCGGCTAGCCGAGTAGTAACTATTCGGCCAGATACCAAATATCCGGCTGGTCGAATATTTTAAAATTCTATTAATTAAAAAAGTTTCGTGTTTCATAGCTTCTTCTGGTGAATTAAACCAAGTGAATATTTTTTTTTTTTTTTTTTTTTTTTTTTAAATTCTGAAACAAACAACTTCGCAAAAATAACTTTTCTACCAAATATTCGGCCTGCAGGTGAACCGTATACCGAATATTTGGATAGCCGAATTATCTGTTAGGCCGAATTCCGAATATTAGTCCAGCCGAGTAGTAACTATTAGGCTAAATACCAAGTATTCGGCTGATTGAATACTTTTATATTTCAAAGATTAAAGGCATTAAAATGTTAAATTTTAAAATAATTTTACATAATATTTAATGCAGAAACTTACATATTGATAAACAAGAACTTTTTACAAGTAAACTTTATACATGAAAAAAATCTGCTTTGAGGTATTTAAGAAGAGAATTTTAAAATTTTATTAATTAAAAAAGTTTGATATATCATAGCTTCTTCTGATGAATTAAACCAAGTGAATAATTTTTTTTTTTCATTCTAAAACAGACAACTCAGCAAAAATAACTTTTCTACTGTCTTTGATTTAGCAAGGAAGTTTTTAAATGCATCTTAGATCAGTGTTTCGAATGGCCGATTATTTTTAGAGATTGTAAACATATTGTAAAAGTTTGTTCCTAAAAAAATTGTAACAAACTTTCAACAGAGATAATGTGGTCAAGACAAAAAAATTTTGAACAAGAAACACCTCACTCCATTTATTCCATCAAAATTACAATATATTCAGTGAAAAATTCTGGGTGTGCAACTACAAGCCGAAACTGAATTTTCGTTCACAACTTTATCAGTAAATGAAGATATTTTTGCAAGATTTGTTTCATATTAATTTAGTTTGTATTAAATGTGACGATATCATTGAAAATGACTGAATTTTGGCCAGTGACACAGTATAAATACTATAAATTGCATTCTGAATAAAGGAATGTCTACCTCATAGTTGTTTAAACATGAAAAGTGGCAATTTCCAGCACTTCTCATCATATTATATTTCACAGAAATCAAAGCAAGTTTGTTAAAAATATAGCTATGATATCTTCGTTACGGTTAACAAATGATAATCCAAGTTTGACCTCGCATGAGATGAAATACACTTTATTTATAACTGAATAAGTGGATTGTGATTATGGTTTTCTGAGCAAAAATTGGCTTTCTTGATGTGTATTATCAACGCTGAAAGTTTTTCTGTTTTGATTAGAAGTGTTAGAACTTTTTTGTGAAAAAGCAAAAAACATATTATTTACTAGAAAAGGTTCAGGAACTTGCCTTTTTACATTGTTAATTCCTATGAAAATCCCCATTAATGGTTAATTTTCTTAAGTAATACTTTACAAAAAGCAAATAACGTAAAAACATTCTCATTTACTTAAATATGATTCTGTTTCTAATTATTATGAAAATCTTTATAAGTTGACAGTTAAAAGTAGAAATTGTGTAAGATTTTTAAAAATGTTTTAAAAGTTTTTTTAAGTATTCGGTTTGGCCGAATATCAAGATATTCGGCCTAACCGAATATTCGGTAACATGGCAGAAAAGGCCGAATACAGAATAGATTCCGAATATTCGGTACATCCCTATTAGCTACTATATATAATGGTATATTGTATATTCGAAAAATTAAAAGTTTCTTGAAAAAATTATTTAAAAAAAAAAAAAAATCCTTAAGAGTGCGTTCAAATCAAAAGAGCTACTTTCTGAGACATTTCTGAATTCCTTTTTGTTCGGAAATTGGCAGGTGTTGTTATTCAGAAATTATATAGACGAAAGACGTTTTCCATTTTTTGGTAAACGCAAAAGGTTTTCCAGAAAATATTGTCAAAGTTGGCGTTTTGAACCGAATTCCAAACACGGCAGCTCGAGAAAGGCAAAAAACTTGTCGTCATGTGACCCCAATCGCTTATAACGCGATAAGTAATTTTATCAAAAAATGTAAAACTAGTTTCCATTGTCTTCCGCTTCAACAGTCAGGCCTGCCAGTATGCTTAAAAATGAGACAGAAAATGTGTCAGAAAATTTTGCGTTGTTCAGTAGGAAGCTCGAGAACCGCTTTAAAGAAAAATAATAATAAGATAGAGAACTACAAAATATTGGATTTTTTCCTTTGTAACCTAATATAAACCGACGATATGTTTTAAGATCTGGATCTGTTCTTGTCACGGGGTAGTGAGTGGAGGATACGGAGATATACGCCGTATACCCTCTCTCTGGATTTTTTAAAGAAGCTCCGCATACCCTCTGCTTCTCAAATAAAGCATTAGCGTATACTGTATCCATGAATGCTCATGATTTTAGAGTATACTCTTTGTTTTTTTACGACTGCAACACTGGTTCTTGTCATTCAGTTCGAAAAGATATTTTTTATTTATGTTTTTGAACTTGTTTTAAAATCATCAGTTGTATTGATATATAAAGACAAGTGCATTGATGATAAGCATTAATCTTTCTTCTAATTGGCGTTTTGAGACATACATTTACTTTCTGCTGCAAAAACTGAAAGCAATTTTTTTCTTTGTTTTCTGAAATGAAGAGATCTCAAAGTTAATTTAAATTAATTTAAAAAAATCCTTTGTTTTGAATCAGGTTCATTCATGTAACAGAATCA
This sequence comes from Maratus speciosus, assembly GCA_963932465.1. Classification (NCBI taxonomy): domain Eukaryota; kingdom Metazoa; phylum Arthropoda; class Arachnida; order Araneae; family Salticidae; genus Maratus; species Maratus speciosus. The sequence goes on along the minus strand of OZ010796.1, from coordinate 329,878,349 downwards.
ACGCTACAGCTCAAAAAAAAAAAAAAAAAAAAAAAAAAATGAAAGCAAAGTAATTTTGCAGAAAATAAAATAATTTTCCACACTGTCTACCCTCTTTCCTTAAAAAAATGTTTTTGTGTTCAACGCTCTTTTTTTTTATTATTGCAAATTAAAATAACAATATTTAATTTTTTTATACTTATGCTCAGTTGCTCTACATGATATTTGACTATTTCAATTCTGATAACTTTCTATATTACGAGTTCCAGCTTGAAAATTCAACAGAAAAAATATCCTACAAATAAAGTTCAGCTTTGATCAGCCACATTTTGTGGTTTTTATAAACTATTTAAAGCTGTTCTGAAATCGTAACTTGCATCTTTTTTTACACTTTCGTAAAGAAATTTTCATTTTTAAATGCACGAAATTTGTAGATGGTGCCAAAGTTGACGTTTGGAACAATTTTTTTTTAAACGTGACAATCGTCAAAATATCATTATGAGGTAGCAATTGGTTATAACTTAATATGTAATACATTTATCAGAAAATTTAAAAGTGTTATTTGATTTCAAAGCACTTGATGCCTAATACCTGCTGATTATATGCTTCTGGATTTAAAAAAAAAAATGTCTACTTAAATGAGTTAGTAATAAATAATTTTGGCAAAATATAAATTAGGCCTGACCAGGCCTAATTAATGTTTTCTGTACCGAGCCGGGACTGGTTTCATTCTTCCAAGTCTTCACGGGCCAAAATTTTCAGTCCCGGTTTTCACCAAACCCGTATGAAAGTCATTGTCTCAGCGTGGCCTGGTAGCAAAATACAGCTAAATTAAAATATAGTAATACGTGTGAAAAAGAACCTGCCTATGACGGAATCCTGTTTTTAACTGAAAAATGTGTTGATCCATGCGAAATTCCTATAATAGTATGTGAGAAAAGAATATATAACACATTTAAACCTAATAAAAAGGGAACTTGTCTATAATGCATTCTTTTACTTTACTGTGCGATTCCGCCTTAGAAGATTTTACTGTAAAGCATTTTTTAGATTTTTAAGTCTCCAATACATGGAATATGGATTAACAAAATTAATGATAATCGAAACATTTGCAATAACAAATAGAGATTTATTTAAAAAAAAAATAAATATCGCAGCCTACGGCATTTCTATAAAAATAAAGATTACAAAAAAAATAATAATAATCTTAGCTTTTTTCTTTCTTTCTTATTATTAAATATTTTTGATCAGAATTCCTCGTACAGACAAATTTTTAACCAAATCGACGTAAAAATCAATGTTTTGTAAAAATTCACTCGGGCCGTGCCAGGCTCGGGTCGAGATTTTCATTTTTTTTCCGGCCAGGATGGTCTTAGGCGGAACTTTTTGCTGCTATAACGCCGGGCCAGGCCAATAATATTTTTCGACAAGCCTGGCCGAGTTCAGGCCTATCTTTTATAATGGGCCGGGTCGAATTTTTTTCTATGGGTCGGCCTGGCCCAGGGCTGAAAATTTCTACCCGTACAGATTTCTAACTTAAAATTTAAAAATTATTACATATTTCAAACTTTGAATTATAAATCAAAGAAAAAAAGAATTATTTTTTAAATATTTTCTATTGAATTTATTTTTATTGTAATAGTAAATAATCAATCTAAATCTGTCTTTTTACACCTCACCCCAAATTATTGATTTTACCTTTGAATCCTCCCCCCTCACTGGAGTATAAGCTTAAACCTTAAGTGATGTGGTGATTTTTTTTTTGAGGTGGTGTGTATGCAAACCCAAAAATTTGATTTCTTACACAAAATGTAGCGAATTAAAATAAGAAAATCTGCTGTGAATTTTGCATTATTTACTTGAATGAAAACAACTAAAAAAGCACTGTAAGTGTACATACATATACATATAAATACATGTATCTGAATACCACAAAAAAAAATTTCTTCATAATTGAAATTTCTCTGGGGTGGAAAACACCTCACCTAATCAGTTAAGGGTTAAAGTCTTTAAAATTACTTTTTACCTCTGCTTTATTCGTAACTGTGCAATACGATAAATAAATCAGCAGTTATCTCAGTGATGGAACAGCTGCGCCAATTGCTCCAAATCGATAATGCTGCGCATTTCTGCGCCAAAACGATCATTTTTCAACAAAATTGCATCCAACTGCGCCAATTCAATAATAATTCTTGAGCCAAATCCATCATTTTCCACCCGAATTTCGCCAAAAGATTGCGAAAAACATGCGAATTTGGTCAAAAGCGCGCGAAGTTTCTCAAATGATCGCGAAGAAAAAGTGAATTTTAACAAAGGATCATTAATTTCGTCAAAATGTGGTCAAAAGACCATGAAAACACGAAATTTCGTTAAAAGATCGCGAATTAAACGCAAATTTCGTCTGAAGTTCGCGAAAACACGCAAATTTTGTCGAAAGATCGCAAAAAACACGCGAATTTTGTCAAAAGATCGCGAAAAGCACGCGAATTTCGTCAAAAAATCCCAAGAAAAACATGAATTTTGTCGAAAGATCGTTAATGTCGTCAAAAAATGAACAAAACACGGTCAAAAGAACGTGAAAAAATGCTAATTTATTTAAAAAATAGAGAAAAAACCCGGAAATTTCGTCAAAAGGTCTCAAATTTCAACAAAAGATCGCGAAAAACACGAGATTTTCGTCGAAAGATCGCAAAAACACGCGAATTTTGTCAAAAGATCGCGAAAAACATGCGAATTTTGTCAAAAAATCCCAAGAAAAACATGAATTTTGTCCAAAGATCGTTAATGTCGTCAAAAAATGAACAAAACACGGTCAAAAGAACGTGAAAAAAATGCTAATTTATTTAAAAAATAGAGAAAAAAACCCGGAAATTTCGTCAAAAGGTCTCAAATTTCAACAAAAGATCGCGAAAAACACGAGATTTTCGTCAAAAGATCGCGAAAAACAGGCGAATTTCGTCAAAAGATCACGAATAACACGCGAATTTTGTCAAAGAGTCGCGAAAAAAACGTGAATTTTGTCAAAGGAGCGCTAACTTCATGAAAAAAAACACAATCAAAAGATCGCGAAAAAATGCTGCTTTCGTAAAATTGCGAAAACACGCAAATTTCATCAAAAGGTCGCAAAAAACACGCGAATTTCGTCAAAGGATCACGAAAAAAGTGAATTTTGTCAAAAGATCGCTCGCCAATAAAAGAACAAAACGGGGTAAGATCGTGAAAAAACGCTACTTTCGTTAAAATATCTGGAAAAAACCCGAAAATTTCATCAAAAGATCACGAAAAACACACGAATTTCGTCAATGGATCACGAAAATAAACGTAAATTTTCCGTAAAACTACGTCAAAGAACGAACAAAAGATCGTGAAAAAACGCTACTTTCGTTAAGATATTGCAAAAAACCGCTCAAATTTCATCAAAAGGTCGCAAAAAACACGCAAATTTCGTCAAAAGATCGCGAAAAACACGCCAATTTTGTCAAAGGATCGCGAGAAAAAACGTGAATTTTGTCAAACGATCGCTAATTTCGTCAAAAAACGAACAAAACGGGGTCAAAAGATCGTGAAAAAACGCTACTTTCTTTAAAATATCGCGAAGAAAACCGCAAATTTCATCAAAAGATCGCGACAAACACACGAATTTCGTCAATGGATCACGAAAAATGAACGTAAATTTTGCCAAGCGATAGCTAACTTCGTCAAAAAACGAACAAAACACGGTCAAAAGATCGTGAAAAAACGCTACTTTTGTTAAAATATCGCGAAGAAACCCGGAAATTTCATCAAAAGGTTGCAAAAAAACACACGATTTTCGTCAAAAGATCGCGAAAAACACGCGAATTTTGTCAAGGGATCGCGAGAAAAAACGTGAATTTTGTCAAACGATCGCTAATTTCGTCAAAAAACGAACAAAACGGGGTCAAAAGATCGTGAAAAAACGCCTTTTCGTTAAAATATCGCGAAAAAAACCCGCAAATTTCATCAAAGATCGCGAATAAAACGCAAATTTCGTCAAAAGATCGCGAAAAACACGCGAATTTCGTCAAAGGATCACAAAAAAAAACCGTGAATTTTTCCAAAAGATTGCTAACTTCGTCAAAAAACGAACAAAACACGGTCAAAAGATCATGAAAAAACACCACTTGCGTTAAAATTTCATCAAAAGGTCGCAAAAAACGCGAATTTCGTCAAAAGATCGCGAAAAAGACGAATTTTATGAAAAGATCACGAAAAAGACGAATTTTATGAAAAGATCGCGGAAAAAATCACAAATTTCTTCAAAAGGTCGCAAAAAACCGCAAATTTTGTCAAAAGATCGCGAAAAACCGCAAATTTCGTCAAAAAAATTCGAAAAACACGCTAATTTCGTCAAAAGATAGCGAAAAACACGCTGGTTTCAACAAAGGGTCTCAATAACACGCAAAAAAAGCGCGAATTTCATCAAATGATTGCGAAAAAAATGTGAATTTTGTGAAAGAGTCGCGGGAAAAACGCGAATTTAATCAAAGAATCGCAGAAAAAACGCGACTTTCGTCAATGAATTGCAGAAAAAACGTGAATTTCGTCAAAGAATACCAAAATTACATGTTGATGCTCCAAAACAGTTATTTTCTGCTGCAAAATGAGCATTTTTGCTGCTCTAAAATAGTTATTATATACCCCAAAGTGGATTTTTGCTGCTTCAAAATAGTTATTTTCTGCTCCAAAATGAGCGTTTTTGCTGCTCCAAAATGGCTTTTTGCTGCTGCAAAATGAGGTTCATGCTGTTCCATCACTGTATTATCTACTTCACTCCCTCCATTCATAATTTCTACTACCCTCGCTTCCCACAGTTTGTAAAATTTTAAATGGTTTGAAATTATTTAATTTTTTGGTCTGTTTATTTATATATTGCTGAAATAATAAATAAATGTCTAATCCCCCCCCCCCCTCGCCCAAAAGAAAATAATGCGAAAAAATACAGAATAAAAAAAAATACAAAATTTACTATGAACATTCGGTAAATTCGATCTCCACATCCCCCCCCCCCCAAACGAAATGCTCTAGCTACGCCACTGATCATCAGCCAATTAAAACTGCCCGTTTGACCTCCAGTCGCGTCCATAATCCTCTCAGTTACCAATCACAGCTGCCGTTCGACGATTGTTTGATCAATTTGTGACGTCATATGAAACTGCCCGTTCCTTCTTGTCTTAGCTCTATGGTTTTGCCAAGAAGGTGCTTAGCTTATGGTTTTGCCTGCATTTCGTGAAAATGCAGGCTTCTGATTGGTCAATCTCGTTGCGCTAACAGCGAAGAATCTATCTGGATTCCGGCCTTTCTGATTGGTGGATAACCTTTTACCAAAGAGTGGCAACATCAAGTTATCAACATCTTGTTTTGCGTTTGGAGTTCGTTCAATTCTGTTCCTTATTACACGTGCCTACCTAAATTACCTATTTCTTTAGTGTAAGTTTTTTATTTTGTGATGAGTTCCATTTGTTGAAAACGGAAAAACATCGAAGGTATTCATGAAATTATCATAATCTGAATTACAAGTGCCTATTTAATGTACTTTTTGTTGTTTGAGTAATTCAAACGTAAGACGCCTTATCCTTTTTCCGAATTTGCGATGTCAAAAAATTATTATAAACAGCTCTCTGGGGCCAAAAAACGAGAACTTAAAAGAAAAAGAGAAGAAAATTTAAAATCTTGTAGAGGTTCTATTGAACAATATGTAAAAAATGATGCTGACTTGCAATTTTTTTCTAAGGAAAAGAAAATTTGTAGGGAAGAAAATCAAGACATATGTACGGATAAAAAAATAGAAAATCCCACAAGTGAAAATACAGAAATATCTGCAAGTGAAAATAAAAACATAATTACAGATGAAAATACTGAAATACCTCTAATTGAAAATATAGAAATGTCTGCATCTGAAAATATAGAAATGTCTACATCTGAAATTATAAAAATGTCTACATCAAAAAATATAGAAATGTCTACTGAAAATACAGAAATGTCTGCAGGTAAAAATATTAGAAATAAAGAAACATTTGATTTACCATGTGATGACACACAAATGCTGAAATCCTACGTACTTGCATCAAAGGACATTGGTTTATGGCCTGAAGAAATTGATGATGAATTTAGAGAATACTTCATGCACAATAAACCTAATCAAAATATTGATAAAATATCTTCCGCAAAGACTGTTATATTAGATAAAAGCCACTCATTAAATGAATCGAATTTTTATGGAAGGACAAAAACTGATAAACTTATCATGCGCGAGTGGCTAATATATTCACCGTGTAAGAACTCTGTCGTTTGCTATGTGTGCAAATTATTTAGTTTAAGTAATCAAGCTTTACGCAAAGGAGGATTTTCTTACTGGAAAAACACATCTGAAAGACTGCAGGAACATGAAAATTCTGCAGTGCACAGAAATTCTGTGCTTTGCTTATCTCGACGATTATCATCTGCAGCTCGGGTTGATTCCAAATTGGTCGAAGAGTATGAAGCCAAGTGCTTTTACTGGAGAAAAGTTTTGAGACGTGTGGTAGCCTGCATTAAATTTCTTGCTATTCGTGGACTAGCTTTTTATGGTGATGATGAAACTATTAATTCTTCACATAATGGCAACTTTCTAGCTTGTTTAGAGCTTCTTAGCCTATTTGACTCATTCATATCTGGTCACTTGGAAAAATATAGTAATCCTGGAACTGGTAACGTAAATTATTCAGAATTAATAGAAATCATGGGTCAAAAAGTTTTAGATGTCATTATAGCTGATGTTAAGAAAGCCAGGTAATTTGGTCTGTACGGAGGTATTCTAAATTAAAAGAGAAATTAGCAGACTGTTAACATAAATATTTTAATGAAGGTTAATGGCGACTTGTTGCCGCAGAGGTTGTTCCTCTTACACTGATGCGTACTCAACCCATGATCCGGGTTCAACGAAAGGGTTACATTAAAAGGATTGATTGCCAATTGGCATAGATGCGGGGGGGGGGGGGTGTTCCGTCGCCAAAGGTGAATTACAATGTTTGTTACAGGTACGGAACATCCTGCCCGGCGTTGAAATATTATATTTCAATATGTATAAATGCAATACAGATAAAAAAAACCCAAAAAAAACACAACATAGTACAGATTATAAGCAAAGAAATAAAATAAACACAATTAATACACAATGAAACACAATTACAGTCCAGATTTTTGTTAATTATTGTCATTTATGGGTAATATGCTTATTTGGTTAACAGAACGTTTAAAATTGCCCTTAGCGGTGCGTAGTTCTACTACTCTGACCATTCCGTCAGCACCTGGGATTACCTTAGTAATGCGACCTAGAGACCAGGTGCAAAGTGGGAGTTGAGTGTCCTTTAATAGGACCAACATGCCTGGCAAAATATTTTGTTTTTTAAACATCCATTTGTTTCTCTCCTGTAAATTACTGAGATAATTGTTTTGCCAGCGTTTCCAAATCGTTTGGGTTAATTTTTGAGTCCTTTGCCACTTGTTAAGCAAGTTATCCTTTACCTCCATCAAATTAGGTTCAGGAATTAAATTAAGGGGCCTGCCTATGAGAAAGTGGCCTGGAGTTAACATCTGAAGATCGTCAGCATCTGTGGACAAGGGACAAAGCGGTCGCGAATTTAAAATCGCTTCGATCTGTGTTATTACGGTTAGAAATTCTTCGATCGTGAGATGAGTGGAACCTACTGCTCTTTTTAAATGGTATTTGAAGGCCTTAACTCCTGCCTCCCAAAGTCCACCAAAGTTGGGTGCTCTAGGAGGGGAGAATTTCCAGTTAATGCCTTCTGAAGCTAAAAAGTTACAAACTTCATCACTGGCTACAAGTTTACGTAAACGCTTCAGTTCTGCTGAAGCCCCAACAAAATTAGTAGCGTTATCGCTAAAAATTACCGAACTCCTCCCACGACGAGCAAAGAAGCTCTTTAGCGTTGCTATTATCGCCTCGGATGTCAAGTCGGAGACAAAATCCAAGTGTATAGCTTTAGAGGCTATACACACGAAAATGGCAACGTATATTTTTTGGAAGGTACCCTTTCTCTGACCCTTATATTTTATTTCAAAGGGGCCACACAGATCTAATCCTACTCTGGAAAATGGTGAACTGGGCGTTATTCTTTCAGGAGGGAGATCTCCCATTACTTGATTAGCCAGTATAGGCTTAATTTTAAAACATTGTACACATTCATGTACTACCTTGCGAGCTGTGTTTCTACCACTAAGAGGCCAATATTTTTGACGCACAGTGTTCAAAAGAGCCTGGGGCCCGACATGAAAATCTCGTACATGATAATACTGGAATATGATTCTCGTTAATCGACAGCTCGCTGGTAGCACTATAGGAAATTTGTGATCAAATGGTAAGTTAGATTTAGCCAATCTACCTCCCACCCTTATATTTTATTTCAAAGGGGCCACACAGATCTAATCCTACTCTGGAAAATGGTGAACTGGGCGTTATTCTTTCAGGAGGGAGATCTCCCATTACTTGATTAGCCAGTATAGGCTTAATTTTAAAACATTGTACACATTCATGTACTACCTTGCGAGCTGTGTTTCTACCGCTAAGAGGCCAATATTTTTGACGCACAGTGTTCAAAAGAGCCTGGGGCCCGACATGAAAATCTCGTACATGATAATACTGGAATATGATTCTCGTTAAGCGACAGCTCGCTGGTAGCACTATAGGAAATTTGTGATCAAATGGTAAGTTAGATTTAGCCAATCTACCTCCCATCCTTATCAAGCCATTCGAATCAATAAAGGGGTTCAAAAATTTTAACTTACTTGAACCATGCACCGAAGATCCCCCTTTCAGGGCGGAGATTTCCTTGGAAAAATACATTACCTGCACATGCTTAATCAAGCACACTTCTGCCCCCATTAATTCCTCCAGTAACAGAGGGCCTGTTGCAGTTGCTATCTTTTTACACCTTAAGAAAAACCTAAAAATATAGGCTACAATTCTAATTAATTTAAGAAAATTATTTGTTAAAGTCAACAAATTATCAAAAAAATTAATGTCCATATTGTTGATTAAAGTCACTTGTCTACTGGCTTTGAGTTCATTGGAATAATAACTGTTCGAGCAGTCAGTAAGACTAGAAATAGGTTTCTCTATTGCTTCTTTAAGAATTTGAAGTGACGGCCCATTCCACCATAGTTCACACTGGAGGCAAGGTTTTTCACATCCATTCCTCTGGATATCAGGTCTGCGGGGTTATGCTCCGATGGTATATGGTGCCATGGAATGTTCCTTGAAATGTCCTTTATTTGCTCTACACGGTTGCCGACAAAAGTTTTCAATGAATGTGGAGCAGTGTCCATCCAAGCTAAGGCAATGGTCGAGTCTGAAAATAGTCGCACAGCATTCACCTGTTGGTTTAAAGCAACTAAGACCTTACAGGTTAATTTTGCAAGAAGAAGACACGCTGATAGTTCCAAGCGGGGTACGGTTATCACCTTTGTAGGGGCCACTCGTGACTTGCTGCAAAGACGGTGACTAACCGTTTCGTTGGAGTTAGATATAGTTTGCACATAAATAACTGCACCGTATGCCTTTGAAGAAGCATCGGCGAAGCCATTAAGTACCACTGATTGGACGTGCACCTTTAAGAAGAATCTCGGTACGTTGATGGACTCGAGTTCTGGTAATGTTGCGATGAAGGTTTCCCATTTTTTGGAAATTTGCGAAGGTAAAGTATCGTTCCATTGTAATTTAAGCAACCACAATTGTTGCATGAATATCTTTGCCTTTGCAATCACTGGCCCTAAGAGACCAAGAGGGTCATAAAGCCGGGCAATTTGCGATAGCATCTCTCGTTTGGTGAAAGTACTTGTTATTTTAACGTTGACTTTGTATGTAAATGTATCGCTAGAACTGTTCCAAAGCATGCCTAAAGTTTTAACCATTATTTCTTCTGAATTTCTATCCAAGGGAAATATCTGATTGTCAGTAGATTGGACCTTATTAGTACACCATTTATGGAAAATCATTCCCCCCCCTCTGAAGGAGTTGTGTTAATTCTGCTTGCATTAAATTAAATTCCTCTAAATTGGATGACCCCGACAAGCAATCATCCATATAGAAATCTTTCAGTACAATATTGGAAGCTAATGGAAAAGCCTTTTGCTCATTTAAGGCGAGTTGTTGCAAGACCTTGGTGGCCAAAAATGGGGCGCAAGCTATTCCATACGTGACCGTTGATAATTGAAAGACCTTAACCGGGGATGATGCACTGTCTTTCCACAGAATTTTTAGGAATTTGTATTGGGACGGATTTATCTCTATCATTCGAAACATTTGTTTGATGTCGGCAGTAAATGCATAAATATGCTTTCTAAATCGAACCAATATCGAAAAGAGATCATCCTGTAGCACACCACCCTTGCACAATAAATCATTCAATGAGTATCCATTACTACTTTTTGTGCTTGCGTCATATACGACGCGCAATTTAGTTGTCGCGCTAGATGGTCGTAAAATTCCGTGATGGGGTAAATAATAGCCGTCCTCAAATTCATTAGTTTCCTCTATTTCATGCATGTGATTAAGAAACTGATATTCATTAAGAAATTGTGTATATAAATTCCGCATTATAGGGTCACGATCTAGACGTTGCCATAGATAATTTAATCTTTTCAATGCAACGATTTTTGAATTTCCTAAATTGGGCTCAGAAATTTCCGGTTTGAAAGGCATTTCTACGACATATCTGCCATCCGGATTTCTAAAATGCGTTTTATCGAAGTGCCTATTGCAATATTCTAACTCTTTGCTATCACAAGGTTTTAAATTTCCCACCTCTTCTATCTCCCAAAAAGATTTCAATGTGTTATCTAAAGCTTCTAAATTTTTCGTTAAGAAACAATATTTTTTCGTATTGTTTACTACATTGTTATACACAACCAGAAATTAGATAACCAAACACACTTTCCTGTAAATATAAGTGCTTTCCTAACTTTATTTTGTCTACCTTTAATAATTCAAAGAACAGTTCCGCACCTAATAAAATTTCAACCTTATTTGGAATAAAAAACTGTGGGTCAGCTAAACAGATGTTCGAAGGAATGTTTAATTTATTTATGTTTATTTCCTTTCCAGGAGTGAAATCTGTGATTCTCGGGATGATCAACAAGTCCAGATTCCATCGCAAATCGCCTCTCTTATTATTAGAAACACACGCCTTCACTTTAGATTTCAAGGACATCGGTGAATTATTAAGACCTGAAACGGGAATGTTAATTGATTGTTTTTTCAAACCTAAAGTTTCAGCTGCTCTTAAACTTATAAAATTATTCTGTGAGGCACTATCCAAGATTGTACGAAAAGGCTTATTTATACCATTAATGTCTGCTATATAAACAATCGCAGTATTTATTAAGACAGATTTATGGCTCTTTTCATGTGAAAAAAATGAATGAACTACATTTTCATTTTGCGCTGAATCTTCGGGAGCTAAATTTTTATTAATTGCCTCTTCAGCAGCCAAATTGTTTATAGATTTTGACGGCTCATAAATTCGAACATCTGGTGATGAGTAATTATGCAACGAAGTATGATGTTTGGAGCTGCAAACAAGACATCTGCTCTTTGAAGTACATTGATGAATTATATGAAAAAAACTAAGGCAATTAAAACAAAGCTTATTTTTCTTTACAATGTTTAGACGATCACTTAGTTTCATACTTTTATACTTCTCGCAATGATATATTGGGTGACTTTCTGTTTTACATAAAATGCTCATTTTATTTTGTGATTTGGTGGTACGGATAAATAAAGATTTATTGGTGGTTTTTGAAGCATTCGCAGAAGTAATACTACTTAAAATTTGGCATCTACACTCTAAAAATTCTAAAATTCATCGAAATTAGGCACTTCCTTATCCTTAAGTGTTAATTCAAATTGCTTACAAGTTTCTCGATCAATTTTTCCTAATATTATGTTCAACAAAATAGCGTTTGAAAAGGTGTCTCTATCGAATTCCAAGACCTTTAACGCTCTCAAATTCTTTTTTACCTGATCTAAAAGGTTTCTCAGTTCTTTTGCTGACTCTTGTTTGATTACATAAAGATTTAATATATTTTTAATGTGGCAATCCACAATAATTCTTTTGTTTTCATAGCGCTCTTCCAGCTCTCTGAAGAGTGAGCTAAAGGTGTCATCTGAGGTTTGTAAACCTTTCAGTTCACCCGTTAATGCTCCTCTGAGATAAAACAGTTTTTCGTTGTCTGTTAAATGAGGATTGCTATTGATCAATTCGTTGAAGGTGGTCTTAAATGTAGACCATTCTTCAAATTTGCCACTAAAAATCGGAAGTGGAATTTTAGGGAGCTTTATGCTGACCCCTCTGGCAATAACTTGATCATGGGATTTTGATTCAGACGTGCTGTCTATTTTACTATTTTTTTCTTCATTTTGTTTGTGAAAAGATGATTTAAGGCTTACCTCTAATTTCTGTATCTCCTCATCCAATTGCGAGAGTTGTTCTTCCGCTTCCTCAATCTTTTCTTCGTCCATAATTTTGTAGTATTCATGTTTGATCACTTCGAATTTTTCTTCGATTTTGTGAAGGAGCTCTAGTTGAGCCTTGGTTTCCGCAATTGAGAAACTTTTACCCTTGGTGGCGTTTACGATCTTCGTTAGCTGGGCCTTGATCTTGCCACGCCGCCGATTCAGTGCTGTAATGTCCGAGTCTGCCATCCTTTCGTCTTGTTGACGAAATTGACATAAATTAAATTAAATTAGTTTGCGCTGGTCTTACCTCCGGGTCGCTAGGACCAAAATGTACGGAGGTGTTCTAAATTAAAAGAGAAATTAGCGGACTGTTAACATAAATATTTTAATGAAGGTTAATGGCGACTTGTTGCCGCAGAGGTTGTTCCTCTTACACTGATGCGTACTCAACCCGTGATCCGGGCTCAACGAAAGGGTTACATTAAAAGGATTGATTGCCAATTGGCATAGATGCGGGGGAGGTGTTCCGTCGCCAAAGGCGAATTACAATGTTTGTTACAGGTACGGAACATGGTCTAATTGTAGACTCTACTCAAGACATCACACATAATGATCAGTTAGCTGTTGTACTGAGGTATGTAAATGTGGCAGGTGAGCCAGTCGAACAATTTATTAAATTTATACATATTCATAGTCACCAAGCTAGTCATCTAACCAATGATGTTACTTGTCTTTTGAAAGAACTTGACATTGATATTAGTATTTGTCGAGGACAGTCATACGACAACGCAAGTAACATGTCAGGGAAATATTCTGGACTTCAGTCTGAAATAAAAGAGTTGAGTCCCTTAGCTGAATATATACCATGTTCAGCACATTCGCTGAATCTTGTTGGACACAATTCTGTTAAATGTTGTGAAAAGGCAACATCATTTTTCGTCTTAGTACAAAATCTGTCTTTTTTTCCTGTTCTACTCATAGATGGGAAATAATATTAACAAAATTATCAGGAGGACTAACTTTGAAAGCCCTTTCTGCAACAAGATGGTCTGCAGCCGCAGATGCAGTAAAGTGTTTGCGAAGTAATTATAGTAACATTATAAGTGCTTTGCAACTTATAACAGATGATGAATGTGAAAAACCTTCTGTCAGGCATGAAGCAAAAACTTTAAAAAAGAAACTAGGAAAATTTGAAACTGCAATTTTAGCCATTGTTTGGGACACTATTTTGCAACGTTTAAATGGTGTTAACAAAACTCTTCAAGCAACAGAAGGACATATATCTGTCTTTAAACCGCTCTTTGCCTCACTAATAAATTTTGTACAGTCAGTGCGAGATAATTTTGAACAATATGAATTGAAAGCATCTAATTTAGTTGAAAAATGCTATGAGGAGAAAAGAAAAATTCCGAACAATAAATTTCTTGATGAAAGTAAAAGTTCACCTGTAGATTTAACAGCTAGAGATACTTTCATATATCAGTGTCATTATGTCATATGTGATGCATTATTAGCAGAACTTAATAAGAGAAAATCTGCATACATACACGTAGAAAATAACTTTGGTTTTCTCATTAAAAAGTGCTCTGAAGAAGAAATGAAAGAAGAAGCAAAAAAATTTCAAGTTTTATATAATTCCGATATTGATGAAGAATTTATCGATGAAATTTTGCAATTTTTTTTTTTTTTTTTTTTTTTTTCTGATGAACTAAGTTCAGCAGAAAAATTGAGATTTATTAGAAGTCAAAACATAGTACATACATTCCCGAATGTAGATACTGCTTTGCAGTTATTACTCACATTACCAATATCAAATTGTGCTAGTGAAAGATCATTTTCTGTTTTGAAACACATAAAAACAGGTTACGATCTACAGTTAAACAAGAAAAACTTGCTGCTTTGAGCATTTTATCAATAGAAAGAAGTATAACTGCAGAGTTAGATTTTGAAGATGTCATAAATACTTTTACTTCTAAAAAAGCAAGGAAAAAGCCTCTGACAAGTAAATAATCTATTTTTACACATCTGTTGTTATACTGCAAAATTTCTGAACATAACTGTTAATTGTATTCAACTGACCATATCTTTCTATTATATCTTATAGTATCATCTGAATTAAGCGTAAATTTAATTTCTAATTTAATATTAATTTAAATAACTAAGCAGAAAATTGATATCAATACTGTATTTTTCAAGCTCATACATTGTAGTTGAAATTTTAATATTTATATTTTGCATTTAGTTTAATATTTACTAATAAAAATTAGTAGCAATTCCCATTTGTTGCATTAATGTTAAATATGGAAATAAAATTTTGTTTTCACAATTTTTAGCATTCATAGTGAAGATGTTTTTGCCCTCTATACATTCAAATTGATAAAGCTATTTATTAATACTAAAAATGGTATTCCTTTTAAGAAAAGTTTTTTTTTTTATTATTTTCTGTAGGTTCATAAGAAAATAAAAGGTTCACAGTTTATGTTTAAAATAGAAGTTTTTTTTTAATACTTTTATAATTTTGTTTGTACTCAGTATCAGTTTGGTTTTATCATTTAATATCAATAATATCATTAATAAGTAGACTTTTTAAAATTATTTTCTGGTAATTGATGTACTGTATTTATCAAGACATTCAATTTTATTATATTGCACATTTATTCGATAAGTGACATAACTGAAAAAATACAGGAATTTTGCAGAATACCAAATATTCTGTCAAAGACTATACCAAATATTCAGTATTCGGCATATATTGAACTTTATAGACTATTATTAAGTATAAGGATTGTCAGAAAAGCAAAAGTTCACTCAAATAAAAAAGAACTGGATATTATTATAAGCCGATTTACTGATTGTCTATGTCTAATCATAAACACGTGGAATAGAAATGTTCTTAATTACAAAAGCCACATATCAATTGGTACATTTAACTATTTTCTGTCAATTTATTATTTTAAATTTGAATTATTTGAGTAATAATGATTGAAAAAATTTTGCAATTTTAATTGGTATGTAAAAGCTATAGGATATGCATGTGTGTGTATATTAAAGAAAATAAATGTAAATTAAAAAAGTAATGTAGAAGTAATTAAAATGATAAGAGAAAGATGCCTCATCTTCCTTACTAATTTTTCGCATATCAATTATCTTTCTTTACAGTTTTTTTTAAACCATATATATATATAGATTATTTTAGGAAAGAAAAAGGTTCACTCTCTTATAATGTTTATTTTCTGAAGCCATGCAGATTTATGAACAGAAAAAAAAAATTACAACCAGATAATGCTGAAAAACTCTTATTTTTAACAGCATAATTTTACATACCGAACCAACTCTGTATTCAGTCAATTCCTAGTTTAAAAAAACATTTCAATAAATAGAAAAAATATTTTATTTTATTCTTGGAACATTTTTTTTTTGATTAACTTTACATCTATAACAATATCAATTTTTTAGCAATTTTGGACTCCCCTACCCCTTATCATGATATACTTATCATTCTTCAACCCCTTCCCCTGCTCTAATGATATCGTTATCAGCATCCAAAAATTGTTTTTATTTTTACAATTTTTTATTTTCATGCTTTTATAATGGTATACAGATATGTTTATACATTTATTATTTGATTGCTTTACTGATTTAAATAAAGAGAAGTTAATAAAATATCACTGTTATAATATAAAATAACATATCAAATAACACTTTAAAGAACTACTTAAAAGTATTTTATAACAGCTTTTTGTTGCATAATGCATTCAGCAGTTCTTACATTTGCTTCCTGAACGGAGGTAAGCAGAACTTATTAACATTCTTTCCCATTTTTTACTAGCAAATATAACAAATTTCATTTTGAATCTGGTTTCTCAAACAACGAATTATATGCGCATGTTGCTGAAAAGAATGGCAAAAGTTGGGTTATTCCATATTTTGAAATGAAATGATTTGATAATCATTTAATGGTTTTAATATTAACTTTCTATTTTCATAAAAATAGAAAAAAAGATTATATTGATGTCAAGAAACAAAGAAAATTTAACACTAGAACACCCGGAAATTTTACTCAAGTTTCATAAAAATATTTGACACCAGAATTTTTATTTTAAAATTATTTGACTGATTTATTTAACGTAAATATGCGTGGTTTTAATTTAACTTATTTGATGAAAGAATTTCTGGTTCCAGTGGACATTTAATCAGATGGTCGGAGTCGGATTGACTCCTTCTGGGCGTTTTAGTGTTAAATTTGGATAAACAATGACAACGATATCAAAAACCCCTCCCCCCTGCTATCACTGATATCTTACGATATCAAATGATAGACTCCTTCTCTCTAAAATGATTACATTATATATGTACAGCCACTAAGTGTGTAATATGTAAAAAAACTAGTAGTATCGGTAAAAACCAATCTAAGGGGGGCACGAAAAATTAAAAGTGCCCTGGGCACAGAAACTTGTTAGTCGGTCCCTGGGCCTGTGATAATATTCTTAAATGAACAATAACCCTTTAAGACCTGACCTATACAATTATGTAGGTGATCCTAAGGAAAATGTTAAAACATTTTCCTCTTTTTATGTGATTTAAAGTCATGCCTGCAGAATTGCGTGGATCCTTCCTTGGCATAACTTGACATTGGGTATTTTTTAAATTTTTTTTTTCAATCAAATATGATCCTATTAAATAAGGAAAAACACCAAAACTGTTGATTTCTACCAAAAACTTTCTGGTCTTCAATGGTTAAATTTATATTTTTAACTCAAAATTGATTTTGTCTCAAATATGTGCTTGCTGACTGTGGGAAAAATTGGTTTTAAAAAAAATAAAATAATAAAAATCCCGATATTTAGTAGTAAAAAGATTCTAGATAACGTCCTATTAATTAGGGGAAATCATCAAAACTTTTGATTTCTACCAAAAACTTTCCAGTCTTAAAGGGTTAAATTTGTATTTCATATTTTTAACTCGAAATTGATTTTCTGTCAAATACGTGCTCGCTGACTGTAAGAAAAATCAGTTTAAAAAATATAAAAATAAAATAATAAAAACCCTGATATTTAGTAGTAAAAAGGTTCCACAGGAAATGAAAGGGGGTCAGGTGTCGGTATGTTTCCAACGACTACGTAATTTTTGTGCTAAAATATTGATAATTAACTGTAAAACTCACTGACTTATGCATAACAATTTTTTTCACATCGAAATTCTGAGTGAAATCTTTTTGATTTTCAAATTGATTATTGATGAAAATCTTGTATTTCCACTGCCAGGGAGAAGCAATATGTTGTATATGAATATCTG
This sequence comes from Maratus speciosus, assembly GCA_963932465.1. NCBI lineage: Eukaryota > Metazoa > Arthropoda > Arachnida > Araneae > Salticidae > Maratus > Maratus speciosus. The sequence goes on along the minus strand of OZ010796.1, from coordinate 329,860,600 downwards.
ACACTGGTCCCCACTGCCTGTGGCACCGTATAACAGGTGTTCTGTGCACGCTGTGTAAAACCTGTTAGTTCCACGCTGCTAGGGGACACACTTTGTTCTAAACAAACCACTTTCCAAACAAAATGTCGACACATGTCCCGGCTGCTTGTGGTACCATATAACAGGTGCGTTGCACATGCTCTGTCAATTCTGGTAGTTCGAATTTCCATCTCCGGGAGGGGGGGGGGGGGCACTATATTCTAAACAAACCATCTTCAGAACGAAGCCATCGAAAACAAAGTTGAATGAACCAAACCACATTATGACTGACCGGGCTCATAGGATCCGAGATAGGGAAGTGCCCCTGGTGGAAAAAAGGAACTTAAATATGTAATCCATCAATATCAAGTCGAATGAACCAAACCCCATCATCATTTGGCGCATAGAACTTAAACTTTATACAAACATATAATTTAAAATGAAATTAAACATGTGGGTAAGTGTGATCACAGATCACACAGAGGATTTCATTTAATATTCCTTTCAAAACACTTTATACTTTTGCAAAAACTGTTAGTTCCACATTTCGCAACTAGGGGATGCACTCTATTCTACAAAAACCTCTATCCGAACGAAACTCTGTTTTGCAACTTATCCATAGATATATTAGTCAAGGGAATCAGGCCCATAGCACCTGAGATAAGTAGGCGTCTCCTGGTGGTAAAAAGTGAAACTAAAATATGTAAGGCTATGTCTATAATATAAAAGAGTGGTCAAAGGTGTGTTGGCAAAAGTTAGAAAAGTACTCAATGGGGGGTGCAATGGGGGAGGTTAGAAAAATTGCTTAAAATACACAAGTTAGAGCCCGGAGAGGTCTTTTTCAAAATTTTATGATTTGTCATTTGATGTGAGGCGTTCAGCTATAAGTATGCAAAATTTCAAGTCTTCAACTTAATTAGGGGCTCACTTAGAACAAAAAAATTAAAATACACAAGTTAGACCCCAGAGGGTTAAATATAAGACTTTTTCAAAATTTTATGATTTGTCGTTTGGTGTGAGGTGTTCAGCTATAAGTATGCAAAATTTCAAGTCTCCAATATATAGAGTTTCTGAGAACGGGCTCTGTGACGGACGGACAGACAGACAGAGGAGTGAGACGAATAGGGTTTCGTCAGATGAACAAAACCCTAAAAAATACTAGATAGTACCCATCAAGATTTGATGGTATGAATGTTTCATTAGAAAAATTCCTGAATTTTTAATTAGTTGCTTTTAAATTAATTATTGAAATCGTGACGAATTTCTATATTTCATAAGTGATTCCTATTTCTTTAAGGCGATAGATGGTGCTGTCCATCTAACCTATTCAATGAAGTGAAAAAAAATTTAAGTTTATGATTTACAACCAATTAATGTTTGCTTTTTATCAGAAATTTACCTAAAAATACTGGGTAGAGCATTTATTTTTACTTACTACGGTCTCTCTCTCTCTCTTTTTTTAATAACAATATTTATTTGTATGTTAATTTATTTTTTTTAGCTACACGACCATTAAAAGCTGCCATGAATTTTATTTTTATCAGTCTCATTCTCTAAAAGCCCAAATTTGAAACTTGGTGCAGTTAACGATTATATATATTTTTTATTACTTGAATTTTATTTTAAATTTTTATATAATTTTTTAAATATTAAACCATGGATATCGAGGTAATTTCTTTTATAGTTAGTATTTTAAATATAATAATATTATTTTTTTTTCAAAATATTGATAAGCGTTAAATTTTATTTAATTACAAACTGTTCAAATAATAATTAATAATAATAAAATTAAAATCATATTTCTCCTCTTAATGAAGTATGTCATTATTGAAATCAATTATCACCAGAAATATTACAAAATCATTTTGATAAACGTTGGGATCGAACCTGCATTCTCTACAAAATCCAGATATTTAAACCGCGGCACCAGTAGGAACTCGTATTTTGCTAAACGTTGGGATCGAACCTGCATTCTCTACAAAATCCAGATATTTAAACCGCGGCACCAGTAGGAACTCGTTTTACATTCCTCTAAATTAAAGAGGTTCGAAAAAGAGTTGAAACATGCACACATGTGTCAGTTTCGAACTTCTAAACTGAATTTACCTTTGCGTTTTAATAGATATACTATCTTGAATTATTATTCGAAAATAGTGATATATCATATTCACCTATACTCATCATCACCTATACTCATCATCACCTATACTCATCATCACCTATACTCATAATTTTACTTACTTCAATGTTATAGAGTGTCATTATTAAGTTTATTATGTTTGGAATCAGTTTCTATTACAATATCTGTCATGTGGACTAATTGTGATATTTAATCAACTCATTCACACTCCTCCTCATCCCCACAAATATGACAAATTGGGAGAGGGTAGGGGTAAGGGAAGTTCATAATGTGAAAGAGTGTTTAAAGGGCTTTCCAATGATATATCACATGAGGAATTCACAAAAAGTTAAAATATTGCCCACCCAAGAGACTAATGTCACGCCCCTGGAATACACCCCTCCCCCCTTTTGAAATTTTTATATTTTATAAATGATATTTATCGGAGGGCTCCATAAAAAAAAAAATCGGATCTAAAATGATATTGTAGAAAATGCTACGATTTTAGTTTTTTATAACTGTAACCTAAATAGCAGGCGAAACCCACTTGTCAATATCATAATATATTTTAAATATGTTTATATATTTTATAATAAAAAATCTGACTTAAAATTTATGATAATTAGTGAAGAAATGCTAAGATTTAAATAATGTGCTGTGGTAAAGCATTTCTTTTTTTTCCTTTAAAAAATGATTTTTTGATAAAATAAAAAATCCTTCATAGATTTTTACAAAAATTACATATTTGGATTCAGTGTTAAAAAAATATGCAAAGATACATAAATTTCAAATCTACAAATGCAATATTTGTAAAAAAAGTTTTCCACTATTCCACAAAACAATATCCCACTGCCACTACAAAAATTATTGTTTTGTACCTCTCCCCTTTTCTGCTGATAAGAAAATGAAAGCATTTATTTTTCATTTTAAAAAATTGATTTTTGTAATAATTAATTTTCTAATTAAGCAATTTTAAAGAAAATTACATACTTGGAAAATCAGCATAACAAAATACCCATGGATGCATAAATTTAAATCTATAAATGCAGTATTTGTAAAAATTATTATACCCCGTGAAACAATCCCAGTATAAAGTTTGTGGTTTTTATCACCCTGGCAACCCTTCTCCCTCTTATGAAGTTTGAGAAAGAATTTTCTTTGTGGTCTGATTAAAATCCATGCTTTAGTTGAATTATGAATACTTTTCCATTCTTTTAATTGGGGTTTTTAATTAATAACTTGGCTAATTATTAGAAATTTAAAATTCTGAGTCTCAGGTGCAGCAGGAAAGTCCTTTAACTACCCTCACAAAATTTTTCAGCTTTGTAGGTGTGGTAGCTTTCGCTAGCCATTGCAGACAAACACACACACAGAGTGAAACTTTCTTTTATTCGTATATATGTAATAATAAAAAAATTTCGCCCTTTTACCTTAATTTATTCCAAATTCTATCTACCCTTTTTTACATGTCTTTTTAACCTTTTAAGTATAAGTACCACTCATTCTAAACTTTAATCCCATAGTGAATATTACTAATATTCTAATGGTACTTTGCAAAAACACTCTTTTTAACTCCACTTTATCCGGATACATGGCAGCAATAATTCTAGTTTTTGTTATTTTAGCGAGGAAAAAAGGTAACTTTGAAACAGTCGATGTGTTTTGTGCCGACATTTTCTGCAGATTGTCACGCTTGTCTTTTTATTGCTGCAAACAGAGTAAAGGATATAAGATAAGTGTTGGAATTTTTTGTGTGTGTGTGTTTATTATGCTCTTAGAATAACAATTTGACTAGCTATTTTAGGTGAATGGTGTATGTATTTGATTTGACAGTTGAATTACTCGGTGGTACTTATAAGTACCGTCAGTACACTGGGTGTTGGTGAAAAACTTCTTGTTTACTTTTCGTCTGTGTAGTTATCGATCGTTTTCATCTGCTTTAAAATGTAATTACTAAAACGTAATGTAGTAATAATTTTCCTAGTATTTCTTTTCTGTTTCATTATTATTTTTCATAGGAAATCGAAAACATTGTGGCACTGGCTCTTTTTTGCTATGCTAGAAATGGCATATGTAAATTCATATGTTAAATATGTGGAGATGCGAGAGAACATGTTGTCACCGGAATATAGACATTGCATAACTAAAGGACTGCTAACAAGATCGAAACCTAAAAAAAAGTTTTTTTTAGCCCTTTCAGGGACAAAGCATTTTCAATGCTAAAGTGTTGAAATAAATGATTGGCACTGGAATTTGCCAAAAATGTTATTTGTAAATACGAAAAAGGTTATATTTCACATGCTTATCAAATCGAAAATATTTTATCACATTTCTTGTGCCATTTGAATATCTTGTGGTTTTTCTGTTACGATATTTTAGTCATAGTGTACTGGTGGTACTTTAAAGTAACACTTTAATTACCTCTAATTAATTAAATTTCTCATGGGTGAGTATTATTTTATGTTTATCCTTTAATTTTCATTGTAGTAACTGGAAAAAAAATTACATGAAAAAAAGGCAATAGATAAAGGGTTAATAATATCTTAAATATATTTCTTATTCTAAAAACCTTAATCTGTTAAAAACCCTCTAATTTATTTTATTCTTTCATATTTTGAGACATTAAATTCTTATTTTTTTTTCGAATGTTTATTAGTACCATTTTACCTTTTATTAAAATATCATTCGATATCCCATGGTGCCTTGCAAGTATTTACCGCCCTAATTCTTTTTCCTGTTTAAAGTTCCACTTTTAGTAATGAGTCCTGTCTCTACGTCAAGCTTTTCTGCCGTCTTCCTGGGTTTTAGTCCTATCCAGGGTACTTACATTCGGAAAAGGTTTGTAAGATCCTTACAAGGTGCTTATTTTCTTTGCCTGTCAAAAATCGCGAATTCGGAAAAAATATCACGATGTCGAAACATCGCAGCAATAGATAATTTCGTCAATCAGCGGCTGAAAACAAAACAAGAAATTTTGCAATCGGTTGCGCAAGAAAATTGCGAAATTCGTCAAACGATCGAACAAAATAAATTGCTAATTTCGTCAAAAAATCTGGGAAAAAAATCTGGGAAAAAAATCACGATTTTTATCAAAAGATAAGAATTTTGTCCGTATGTCACTGAAAATAATAATCGCTAATTTGGTTAAACGATCTTGAAAATGATCGCTATTTTTATCAATCGGTTTACAGAAAAAAATTGTGAATTTCGTCAATTGATTATTTTAAAAAATCGGGAATTTCGTCAAACGATCGCGGGATGAAAATCGCATTTTTTGTCAAAATCACGGAAATGGGAAATTTTGAGTTTGTCACCGAAAATAATCATGAATTTCATCAAAGAATTACGGGAAAACGCGAATTTCGTCAAAAGATCGCGAAAAAACAACATTTCGCCAAAAGGTCGCGGAAAGTTCCGCAAATTTCGTCAAAGGGGTGCGAAAAAAACCCAGTTAGTGCCGGGAGTGAATTCCCCCCTCTGTTGTAACCTTTCAGAATTTTATTTTTTTACTCAATCACCCCTGATTTTTCTATAGGTGAAAATATTTGTGTTTTCGCCTTACCAACGAGACTGATTTATCTATTTTGTGTAACCATATTTTTTCACATGCTTATTATCTTCCCCTATATTTTTAAAGATGCGGATAATCTGAGGTTTTGTTACTTAAAACACATTAGGGTGATCAGGTGTCTTTATTTTCTGTGGGTAGTGCTTACTTATATTGAAGACAGTTTACCCATTTTTGAAAATTTTAAATGATACATTAGCATAATCTGACCTGGTGGCCAGCTTGATCCAATTAGCTATCCTGTCAGGTATAGCTATGTCTTAGAATTGAACATTTTTCAAAAATGAGGAAATTTTCTGGTCACCGTATATCCATTGGCCACTACATGAAGCTCTTGGACTAAATTTTGAGTTTAGATATATAAAACTATCAATCAATACTTTATGAATATTGTGCAATTTTTCTGTTTTTCTCCCAAATGAATTAGCAAGTTGAATAAATGTGTTGTATGAGGAAGCAGCATACATTAAAAAATACTGTATATGTATCGTTAATAATGGAAATCGGGGAGATCTGATAAAGATAGTTAAGGAAAAATCAGGGAACTTTTTTTTTTTTTGCAATTTCTGTAGCCACTCTGTAGTCTGGGTTGCCTCGAGCAGTGTACCTTTCCGCTACAATTGAAAAGCATTTCAATTTTTCCTGCATCTCTAACTTCTCTAACATCCAAAAGAAAGGTTAGTGGTTGAATAAGATATGTAGTAGGATTTCTAGACAACATGTCAGCTTCGACATTTGTTGAACCCTTTTCATATACAATATCATACTCAAACGTAGATAACTTTGATGACCATCTGAATAATCTTTCTCTTAGATGTTTAACATTTTTTAACCATACAAGAACAGTGTGAATGTTAAATTTAACACTATGAAAATAATGGTAAATAGGGTTTAATCTAGAGCTAGCCAAAAAGCTAACAGGAAGTGCTTTTTGCCTCCAAAGCATTTAGTGAATTAGCCAAATAGCGACAGCCAAAGAAATGTGTTATATCGTTCCCATTTTGTAAAGCTGCTGCTGTTGCACAAAAACGAAAAAAAAAAAATCTCATACTGCATCCGCGCTGCGGCAACACTTCAAAATTTGTCTCGTGCTCTCTATGCATGCATCTTCAAACAGTGTGACGTCATTTGCATGTGCATCAGACACGACTCCAGCATACGGCGAAAACGAAAATCACAGATTGTATAAGCATGGGATATGATGTGCACTAGCTTTGAATCATTAATGTGCCAGATGCATGTCGTATAAACTTTTCAGCATGGGCGTAATCTGGCGGGGGCAAGGAGGGGCATATGCCCCCCCCCCCCTAGTTTTTTAAGAGCAAGGGCAAAGTCATGTTTTTGCCCCTCCAGTTTTTTTGTCTTGTTTTCTAGTAAAAAAAAATATTTTGTATTTATTTTTTCTCCTTTTTTACCCCAAATAATTTACATATTGTGGCTGTAAATTAGAATTGGATAAATCACATTCAAAACTGCCAGAATTAAAGTTTACATGTTGACATAAGTAATTTCTGTTTTACGTCTTAACAAAACATTCTGCCGTAGTAACAGTTTAAGTAAAAATGTTTTCTGTTTCCCTTTTTTTCTCTTTGTACAAAGTAGAAAGACTATTTTCCATTTTCATTCTCAGGGATGTTTGTTTAGATGCACGTGTGGAAAAAGATTTCATGATTACCCTGTCTTGACTCTGAACATTGTCATTTTTTCTCATACTTATGTTCTCTCGGAATATGAAAAATATTACGAGCATTTCGTTTTTGATAGACATTAACATACATGTGTCGTATTAGTAATACGCAGTTTATTGTACACAATAAACATGATACGTGTGTGTAGATTATGATGGAGGATGCTATTCTGAAATAAAAGTGTACAAGCACATATAAGTGTGTTACTAAAAAGTGTCCGCTAAATAGAGGTGTCTGTTTTGGAGATCATATTGTATATAGATTTTTTTACCAGAAAAAATATTTTGGACATTCTTTTGAAAAAAATGGGTCAACTCAAATCCGACCCGCAAGAGTCAACACTGAGCCCGAAATCGACTCGAATTCGAAACAATGACAGTCAACCAGAGCCAAATCCGACTCGCAGCAAAATAAAGAAGGCACGCAACGGAAAAATGTAAGGCCAACCCGACACTAAACGAACCGCGGGTAGGCTTGGGTACGGTTTGGCGCTATATATATATTTTTTTGTAATAAGTATCAGAAAATTGACATTTCTTTCTTTCACAATCGTTCTTCCAAATACTATAAATTATATAAAAATCCGCATTTAATCTATACTAATATTATAAAGAAGTAAAAATTGATTGTTTGTTAGAGGTAATCTCTGAAGCTACCGAACCAACTTCAAAAGTAATTGTATCAAAATGATGGTGTTAGTCCAACTTAGAACATAGGCTACAGTTTTTGTCGGTGCCACACCCCAAAGGGGGTGCAGGAGCAAAAAACGTTCTAAAAATGCAATTTTTGTGTTATGGAAGGGCCTAGCAGGGGTGAAGAATATGTCCGATCCGGTGATCTAGGATCGGGGGAAATTTTAACCTCCTGGGGAAATTTTGCAGAAACATAAATCAATTGATTTCGATTGTAACGACAAATGCCATAATTCCCTGAGATAGAAAATTTTCATTACAAATAGAAAGATCATATGGTGACCTTCACAAAATCGATCTCAAAATAATATGTACCGTAATCAGAATCAGAGATGATTCTGTTCCGAATTTTCCAAAAAAAAATAAGGCATTCGGTTCCGAAAATTTAAAAAAAAATCGTTCACCAATCTGAAAATTCGGACATAAAAATACAGCGACGTCTGTCCAAGAATAACGGAAAAAACGCCACAAAATTCGTCACAAGATATAAAAAAAACCCCGCAAATTTCATCAAAAGATCGCGTAAAAACCGCAAATTTCATCAAAAGATTGTGAAAAACCGCAAATTTCATCAAAAGATTGCGAAACAACCGCAAATTTCGTCTAAAGGTGTGAAATAATCAATATTTTCGTCAAACCATGGCGAAATAATCGCGAATTTCATCAAAGGAACGTGAAAAATTCGCAAATTTTGTCAAATGATCGCGAAATGAACGCAAATTTCGTCTAAAGATCATGAAACAACCACAAATTTCGTCAAAAGATCACAAAAAACTTCAAATTTTGTCAAAAGATCACAAAACAACCGCAAATTTCACCAAACGATCGCAAAACAACTGCAAATTTCTTCAAAAGAGGGTGAAGTAAGCGCGAATTTCGTCAAAAGGAAGCCGAAATAACCACAAAATTCTTCAAAATATCGTTACAAAACGCAAATTTCGTCAAAAGATAGCGAAAAAAGCGAATTTCGTCAAAGGGCCGTGAAAAAAAACAATGCTGGGAGTAGATTTCCCCCCCACTCTGCTGTAACCTTTCAGAAAATTTGCTATGAATTTCAGAATTTTTTTTCTCACTCAGAATCACCCCTGCCATATATACTCGCGGATAAGTTCAGAAATATTGGAAAAATAAATTTCCACACCTACGATAATACAGCATTTACTTATAACACACCGTAAAATTTTGGGGAAATTTTCATGTGGATTGGGGGAAATGCTGGAAGTGGAAACATTTTCTGCACCCCTGGGGCCTAGAATCATGAAATTTCGAATGGTAGTTACTTATAAGATATAAATAATATCTAAGAACATTTTCTAAACAATTCGAAATTTAAAAGGGGTGAAAATGCGAAAAAAGCGTTCTAAAAAACGTTCTAAATGGTGGTTTCTACACAATCTCCAGGAAATACCAAACCGATTTAAAAAATAATGGTGTCAAAATGATGGTGACAACCCTTGCTCTTACATAGGTTATGTTTTATGTCGGGGCCACTACCCCAAAGGTGGTGCAGGAGCAAATAACGTTCTAAATTACAGTTTTTGCGTTACTGAAGGGCCTAGAAATATGAAATTTGAAATATTAGTTACTTATTAGATATAAAGGTTTTCTAAGTACAGTTCTTAAAAAATTCGAAATTTAAAAGGGGTGAAAATGTGCGAAAAGCGTTCTAAAACGTGTTCTAAATGGGGGTTTCTACACAATCTCGGGAAATATCAAACCGATTTAAAAAATAATGGTGTCAAAATGATAGTGACAACTCTTGCTCTAACATAGGCTAATGTCGGTGCCATTACCCCAAAGGTGGTGCAGGAGCAAAAAACGCTCTAAATTACGGTTTTTGCGTTACTGAAGGGCGTAGTAATATGAAATTTGAAATATTAGTTATTTATTATAAAGGATTTTTAAGAACAGTTCTTAAAAAATTCGAAATTTAAAAGGAGTGAAAATGTACAAAAAGCGTTCTAAAAAACGTTCTAAATGGTGGTTTCTACACAATCTCTGGAAATACCAAACCGATGTAAAAAATAACGGTATCAAAATGATGGTGACAACCCTTGCTCCAAGATAGGCCATATTTCATGTCGGTGCCACTACCCCAAAGTGGGTGCAGTAGCAAAAAACGTTCTAAAAATGATATTTTTGCATAACTGAAGGGCCTAGAAATATGAAATTTGAAATATTAGTTATTTATTATAAAGGATTTTTAAGAACAGTTCTTAAAAAATTCGAAATTTAAAAGGAGTGAAAATGTACAAAAAGCGTTCTAAAAAACGTTCTAAATGGTGGTTTCTACACAATCTCTGGAAATACCAAACCGATGTAAAAAATAACGGTATCAAAATGATGGTGACACCCCTTGCTCCAAGATAGGCCATATTTCATGTCGGTGCCACTACCCCAAAGTGGGTGCAGTAGCAAAAAACGTTCTAAAAATGATATTTTTGCATAACTGAAGGGCCTAGAAATATGAAATTTGAAATATTAGTTATTTATTATAAAGGATTTTTAAGAACAGTTCTTAAAAAATTCGAAATTTAAAAGGAGTGAAAATGTACAAAAAGCGTTCTAAAAAACGTTCTAAATGGTGGTTTCTACACAATCTCTGGAAATACCAAACCGATGTAAAAAATAATGGTATCAAAATGATGGTGACAACCCTTGCTCCAAGATAGGCCATATTTCATGTCGGTGCCACTACCCCAAAGTGGGTGCAGTAGCAAAAAACGTCCTAAAAATGATATTTTTGCATAACTGAAGGGCCTAGAAATATGAAATTTGAAATATTACTTACTTATTAGATATAAAGGATTTCTAAGAACAGTTATTAAAACATTCGAAATTTAAAAGGGGTAATAAAGCACGAAGTGGGTTCTAAAAAACATTCTAAATGGTGATTTCTACTCTATTTTAGGAAGTATCAAATCGATTTCAAAAGTAATGGTTGTAAATTGATGATGATAGACCTTGCTCTAACATGGCTCTGTTTTATTTTTGTATCACTACCACATTGGGGTTGCAGGAGAAAAAAATGTTCTAAATTGCGGTTTTGTGTTATGGAAGGGCCTAGAATCATGAAATTTGGAATGGTAGTTACTTATAAGATATCAATGATCTGTAAGAACATTTCCTAAAAAAAAATCGAAATTTAAAAAGGGTGAAAATGCGCGAAAAGCGTTGTAAAAAACATTCTAAATTGCGATTTCTATGCAACGTCAGGAAGTACTGGACCGATTTCAAATATAATGGCGTGAAAATGATGGTGACAGCTCTTGCTCCAAGATGGGCTATATTTTATGTCTGTTTCTACTACCTCAGAGGAGATGCAGGAACTAGAAATGTTCTAAAAATGCGATTTTTGAATTATGGAAGGACCTAGATTCATGAATTTTGCATAGTATATATTTATTAGATATAAATGATCTCTAAAAACATTTCATTAAAAATTTTTAATTTAAAAGGGGTGAAAATGCGCGAAAAGCATTCTAAAAACGTTCTAAATGCCGATTTGTGAGCAATCTCAGGAAGAATCAAACTCATTTCAAAAGTAATGGTAGGCAAATTGATGCTGACAACCTCTGCTATAACATAGACGCTATTTCATGTCGGTGTCACTATCATCTGGAGGTTGCAGGAGCAAAAAACGTTCTAAATTTCGATTTTTGTGGGGCTGGCAACTTGAAATTAGGCAAGGTACATATTTATTAGATATAAATGATCTTTAAGAACAGTTTCGAAAAAATTGAAAATCCAAAATCGGTGAAAATGCGCGAAAAGCGTTCTAAAAACCTTCTAAATTGCGATTTCTACTCAATCTCAGGTAATACCAAACCTATTTTAAAAGCAATGGTTGCAAATTGATGGTGACAGTTCCTGCTCCAACATAAGCGATATTTTATATTGCTGTCACTACCATCTGGAGGTTGCAAGAGCAAAACATGTTCTAATTTGCGTTTTTTGCATAACTGAGGGGTCTAACATTTTGAAATATGGCATGGTATTTACTTACAAGATGCAACAGCTTTCCAAGAACAGTCGAAAGAAAGTTCCAAATTTAAAAGGATGAAGTGAGCGAAAAGCGTTCTAAAAAGTTTTAAATTACAATTTTTATGCAATTTCTTATCAAATACCAAACCGATTTAAAAAATAATCGTGACAAATTGTTTGTGATAGAACCTGCTCAAACATAAGCTATATTTTATGTCTGCGTCACTACCACCAGAGGGTTGCAGGAGCAAAAAACTTTCTAAATTGCGATTTCTGTGATACTGAAGAGGCTAGAAACTTTAAATATGGCATGGTAGTTACTTATAAAATATAAATGCCATCGAAGGACAGTCGACAATAAATTCGAATTAAATAGGGGTGAAGCGAAGGGGGGGGGGGTGCGAAAAGCGTTCTAAAAAAGTCCTAAATTACGATTTCTATGCAATTTCAGGGAATATAAACCGATTGTAAAAGTAATAATAGCGAATCAACGGTAACAATCGCTGATCCTAAGCAGGCTATATTTTATGCGGATGATTCCACCACCTGGGGTTCACAGGAACAACAAACGTTGTAAAAAAGGCCTTTAAAAGCTTTCTAAATTACGTTTTGTGGAATATTAGAAAATAACAAACCGATTTCAAAATTAATGTTGGCAAATTAATGGTGACAGTTCCTGTCTCAACATAGCCCTTTATGTTGAGAGAGGTGGTAGGACTTGGAATTTGATATGATGGTTAATTTTAAGATGTAAGAAGATGGTTTCTAAAAAATTCAAAACTTCAAATGGATACTGAAATAAGCGTGTTAATTGAGCATAAATGTTTCAAAATATTTTCTAAATTATAATTTATTTTATTTCTTTTTATTAATTTAAGTCTAATTTCTGCCTAATGCATAATAATGAAGTTTAGTCAAACTATGTTTTAAATAGTAATTTTTGAATTATTCCTAAAAGTATAATTTCTTTTAATAAAAATTAGACATATAAATATCACTTGGCATATTTCAAATATTACGCGAGCAAAGCCGCGGGATTTTCTAGTAATTTATAAAGTAAAAACACTATAAAAAAAACTCAATATTTTTATTTGAGTCTTAAGGGAAATCCACTATGAAAATGTGTAAAATTAAAAGCATTTCAATGAAGACAAACAAATTAAAACCAGTATTTGATTTAATATTTTGTATTGATAAATTATCTGGATGCATCTTAAACCAGTATGAGTGCGATTTAAATCCAATTAAATTTTCGACTTAATATTACAATTTTACATAGTTTTAACAAGAAGAGGGCCAACCCTGATAATCACAGATTTTGATTATTTTTATATATCTTGTAGAGTAGAAGCCCCTTAGTCTCAGGTTCAACGGATTTTATACAACGCTCCTTAGTTCTCGAGAAACAGAGGGGAGGGGGTATTATAACACAACTTAAATACTTACTCAGAAACAAAATTACTGCGGTGGTCATAGCACGATCGGTACGGCGTCTGTTTAATGTTCGGAGTACTCGGGCTCGATACCGGTTTGATTTTCACATTTTTTGTTTTATAAATATACTTGTATTTATAACTTAATAATCTCATTGTCTAAAATTGCATATCGCGATTTCGCCAAGAGATCGTGTAAAAAATCGAAACTTTCGTCGAACAAGGGCAGAAATTAATCGCGAATTTCGTGAAACGATTTTGAAATAAAATCCCCAATTTCAGCAAACGAACTCGAAAAAATCGGCAAACAATCCCGGAAAAAATCGCGAATTTCGGCAAACGATCGCGGAAAAAAAATCGGAAATTTTGGAAAACGATTGCGGAGACAAATCGTGTATTTCGGTAAGCGAGCGCGGAATAAAATCGCGAATTTCGTCGAACGATTGCGGTAAAATATCGCGATTTTATCAACAGGTCGCGTAAAAAAATCACGAAATTCGTTGAACAAGGAAATCACGAACTTCGTGAAATGATTGTAAAATAAAATCGCGAATTTCGATTAAAGGTCGCAGGAGAAAATTACGAATTTCGGCAAACGATCGCTGACAAAAGCACGAACATCGGCAAACGATCCCAGAAAAAAATCGTGAATTTAGACAAATGATCGCGAAAAAAATCGAGAATTTCTGCAAGTGATCGCGGAAGAAAATCGCGAATTCCGGAAAACAATCGTGGAAAAATAATCGCGCGAATTTCAGTAAATGATCGCGGAAAAAATCGTGAATGTCGGCACACGACTGCAGAAATACACAATTTTTATAGTTGGCAGTGAAAAAAATCGTAAATTTCGGTAATAGGTAGTGGTGAAAAAATCGTCAAATAATCGCTGAATAAAATCGCGAATTTCGTCGAATCATTGCGGGAAAATATCGCGATTTCATGTAGAGGTCGCGTAAAAAATCGCGAATTTTGTGAAATGATTGTGAAATAAAATTGCAAATTTCGTCGAACGATCGCGGAATAAAATCGCAAATTTCGGCAAACGATCGCGGAAAAATCACGAATTTAGACACACGACCACGGAATAAACGCGCGAATTTCTGCAAACGATCGCGGAAAAAAATCGCAAAAATTTTCCGTTACATTATGGCCTTCGGGGGGAAAATCGTAAAATTCTATTGATCAAATACATAGCTACACGAAAGAAATCATTAAGCATGCTAGTTTTTAGGGGTGAATTCCTATAGTGTGTTTGTCATTTTTTAGCTGAACTACAGTGTGACTTCAAAAATTCTGCATTCAGAAATCCGGCAACTTCAAAAATTCGACATCAAAACATCTCTTTCCCTTCCTTTTCTTTTACACTTTCAAGTTATGGTAGAAGAAAAATAGCAATTGTTTATGAATTAAAAACTTCAAGATTGAAAGTAAAAATAAAAAAAGAATAATATTTGACATTTGTTTCATTTGTCAGAGGCGATTATTTTGTGATCAAATTTTCTGGGAGATGCACTGTTGCTCAGCAACGACATGGATACTAGCACACAAGTTCTTTGGAGTCTCTCTTCTGACGCTGTGCTAAAACAAACTGCCGATAGCGCTAATAAAGCTCCGAAGACGAGGATGAACAACAGGCAGAAGAAAAGGTATCACTAGAAAAATGCATAAATTTGACTGGAGAATTAATATCTGCTTTAGAGAACAGGACTGTATTTCTGAAATAGATCCATAAAAGAAATTCTTCATTTGTATAAAATACATGAAGAACTTGTGAAAGAGCGGGGAAAAAAATGAAGCAAACAAATTTACTATCAATGTTTCCGAACTTTCACGAGAAGAAATAATTTCACTCTTTATTAGATTTTTTTTTTTTTTTTCTGTAACATAGAAAATATCAATTAATGTAAATTTATATTTAATTTTCTCTTTTTCTCACATGATTATCACTTAATAATGAAATAAATTATGGATAAAGGCACCATTAAGAATATAGTACTACTAGATTTGGTATTCCTAGTTACTACTTTTGGCATTCCTTCAAAAATCCAGAATTTTCAAATATCCGGCGTAGTCTCGGTCCCGATGATGCTGGATTTTTGAAGTTATACTGTATATCTTATTATACAGAAAAATGCTTGTAGAATATGAATAATTTCATACGGCTGTGCTAAAGAAATCATATGTATTACCTCTTATGGATGGTGATTACTGTATATTACACGTTTTCCAGCTCAGGTAAATTTTAGTATATATGTGATATGCAAATAAATACAGGTTTACTACCAAAAATTCGTATTAATGTCTATGAAAGGGTTTACAAAAAATGCACTTTCTATATTTATGCCTTTTATTTTTTTTCTGCTGAACCAAATATGATGTACATGGCTGAACAAAAGTATATTTTATACCTTGTCAACTGAAAAATGATAATTCCCTAGAAAAACCTTTTTAGTTGTTTCCTGCATTTTCCAGCTATTGAGTTTCGCTATGTGGAATGAGTAAAGCTCTATAGATCGTATACAAGGTTGCACAAAAGAATTCGCATACATTATCTGCTATGGAAAGCAATTCTTCAAAATGGATTTTTAACTGCGTTCTGAGTTTTTAAATAGTTTTAGGCTCATTTCATCGAATGAAAGAAGAAAATTTCTTAACAGTACATTGATAATGTTGAAAAATGTTTCATATTCTATAACTGATGCATATTTCGTTCTTGCTCTTCTTAATTTGAAACTTGAACAAATAGTTTAAAATTTTTTATATTTAAGGGTAATATCAGTTTTTAAATTCGTAAGCTAAAATTCTCCTGTTTACCCTACAAAAAAGCATCGCAGTAAAATTTCCGAGTCATTTCAATCAGAACGCAAGCTGCAGATTTTCTTTTGTTGTTGTTTTGTTTTAATAAACTTTTATTATTTGTTGCCCTCTGACAGAAAGCGCTAAACATATTTATCTCAATCACCTTCCTCATCATTTTAAAAATTCTTAAAAAGCCAAAGCTTTGATACATTTTTAGCTCCCAGACTATCAAAGCCTGAGAGCTTATGTGCCCGCCGGTTCTGTATGTACGTACGTAACGCGATAACTCTTGATAGAAACATCCTATTTGCTTCAATTTTTTTTTCTAGTTTCGTTCTGATAAGGCGCTTCCCTGATTAGTTTTGGGGGTTCATTTGTTAAGGATAAAGGGGGTTAGTCCACCCCCCTCCCTCTTAATTCAGATAAATGAGTTTTTCATGCAGAATTATTCGATTTGCTCCGAAGTTGGTATACCGGTTTATTATGTTAAGGAACTTCCCCGATTAGTTTTGGGGATTGATTGGTTAAGGATAAAGGGGAAAAAATGGGGGTTAGTCCCCCCCCCCTTAATTCAGATAAATTGTTTTTCATGCAGAATTATTCGATTTGCTCCGAAGTTGGTATACCGGTTTATTATGTTAAGGAACTTCCCTGATTAGTTTTGGGGGTTCATTGGTTAAGAATAAAAATGGAAAAGGGGGGGTAGTCCACCCCCCTTAATTTAGATAAATGGATTTTTCATGCAGAATTATTCGATTTGCTCCAAATTTGGTATACCGGTTTATTATGTTAAGGAGCTTCCTTGATTAGATTTGGAGGTTCATTGGTTAAGTATAAAGGGGGAAACGGGGCTAATCCCCCTTCACTTATTTTTTTGAGAGGCATTATTCTTTAAAATAAGAGTATAATACAATTAGTGCGGATAGCCTGTGAGCTCAAGGCCATCTGTTTAGCTGGACACTTTTCTTTTTTATTAATAAGTTTGTTTGAACCCTTTTCTAATTGAACTTTTCATCAGATGTAATAAGAGATGTATAACTGTTGTGCAATCAATATTTTTAAATATTTCTTTAAAATGTGAAATGCTTAGTTTGTGATTTCTCCTTTTTTTTTCGTATATTACTAAGTTTAAAATTTATTTAAGTATTAAAAGTCTGACGTATTTAATTTAATTGTGTGTATGTGTGTGTACATGGTTATAGAAGGGGTCGGGGGTGCATAAATTTTTTCAAAAGCGCCTCCAGATTTTTGCCCCCCTAGTTTTAGAGCCCAAGTTACGCCTATGCTTTTCAGACTTGGATTTATGCGGGTTCTGGCTACAACGTGTAAAGAAATAAAACTAGCTTATTATATTTTTTTTTCATAAAAATGGCATTACTGGCATGTTTCGCAATGTGCCTTCTTTGTATGAATTTGTAGCATCACTTTTGTTGTCTACAGACGACTGTGAAGGGGGATTCAGTCTCATGAATATAACAAAACTGACTTGAGAAACAAACTGATAATCAATAATTTAAGTAACTTAATGATGATTAATTTGGAAGGAGAATTTTGAAAAGAATTTCCATTAAAAAAAATATTTGCTGTGTGGTATACAATCAAATCTCGAAGGGTCAATCTTACAGAGTGATGTATTTGCTTGTATATTGCATAACTAAAAATAATACTCAGGTATATAGAAATGTTGTCTAAATAAAACTTTTTTTTTTTCCTTGGCTAAAGCTATTTTTATTTGGCTAGAAGTTATTGGCTGCAATTATCCAAAAAGCTAAAAATCCCTTTTTCCTAGATTAAACCCTAGTAAAATCTGTCTAATGTGTCCATGATGGCAAGACACTCTAATTCGGTAATAAAATACTTCTTTTCATAACGTCTCAATCCCCTAGAATAGTATGCAATTGGTTGTAAAAAATTATTACTATTTAGCTGTTTAAGAACTGCACCTACGGCCACTTTTGAGGCATCAACAAACATATGGAGGGGTAAATTAGGGTCATAAAATTTCAAAAAAGGTTTAGCAATTAAGGCATCTTTTAATTTTTGGAATGAATTTTGACAATCTGAATTCCATTCCAATATGGTATTTTTCTTAAGTAATTTATTGAGGGGGTGTCTGATTTCTGCATATTTATCTATAAATTTATGATAGACATTAATATGACGGGTGTATATTCACTACTTATTTTCAACATGTTTTACCCTACAATTGAAAAGCGTTTCAATTAGTCAACAGAATTTACAGGAGAGGTTCATCTGTGTGTCCCTGTACAATGATACTTTCACACAACTGTAATTTTCTACCCACTTCAACCTTTTTATAAAAATATTTCTCTAATTCATTTAGGTCATTTAATTTTAAAGCTGCAAATCTAGGAACACAAATACTAATGAATTTCTCAGTGAGAAGCCCAGAAATTTTTTCAAAATCTATGTCACCGAGAGAGCTGATTTTCGTCAAGTCGCAATGTCGCTTCTAATCAATTAACATCTTTTACAATTTGTTAACATTTCAATATTCGGTTTTTTTTTTTTTTTTTTTTTTTTTTTTTTTTTTTTTTTTTAATCTACAAAAGCTTCCATTTGAAACAGAATAATCACGCTTTTCTATCCATAAATGTAGCTCAATGATGTCAATCATCCAAATTTCGGGGGAAACTACTGATTTTCTGGTTGACTCCTACTCATACGTTTTAGAGTGTATCTCTCCCAAATTTTTGTTGCTTTTAAAAATATTTAAATTTTTAACTGGTATATTAATTTTATGCGATTAATATTAGATTTGTTCAGTGTGCTGTATGCATTTGATTTGTTCCTAGTCTTTTCACTCATAGCATAAATATATTTCATACCTGAAATTTAATAACCAATCTCAAATTTTGGAACATTCTGGTGGTCAACATGTTAATCTTTGTCAATGGTGTACTGCTGTGCTGATCAACATGGCATAATTTGCTGTGTTCAATCTTTATCTGATCACAACATCCATGTGATAGTTACTTCATTAAAATCTTAAGACCAAAAATAAAATCTCACAATACTTTGAACATATCATTGTTCTATAATTTTTACAGTGATGTTTATGCGGCAAATGTTTTTCTTTTATATTTATTATTGAAAAGATCAAAAAGATGTTAGATTTATTGAATTTGTTGCTGTTCTTTTCCTACATAAATTTAAAATTTTTATTAAATAAAATTTCTAGTAAAATTGGCATATGAAATGGAAGACTTTAAAATTATCAAAATTTGGTACTGAATTGATAACAAAATGTAAATTAGCAAGGCTCAGGGATCTCAAAATTTTTCACATTCTGGTAGTCAGCAATTTTATCTTTGCCAATGATCTACCACCGTGTTGACTGGCATGGCATAATTTGCTGTGTTTAATCTTTCTTTGATTACAACAAAAATGTCAACATCCATGGGAGTCCGATTAAGACAAAATAGCAGGCTAGTATTCCTTAGGGCCTTCTTCTTATACCATCACCAAACTTAAAAATCGATGGATTAGAATACATGTGAAAACATATAAATGCATAGTTAGATTAATGTATATATACATCTTTTTGTTTTTAACCTCTTCCCATTCTAAAAGTCCAAAATGTTGATTATTACAGGATCAAAAACTGATTAAAAGATACTTTTTTTAAGCACATTAAATTGGTATTCCCAGAAATCAATGGACCCAGAACCTTTGACCTACACTGGCCTCCAAAGTTAATGTACAGGGACTGGATGCTTTCGATTGCACACGTTTGGTCGAATATCTACCAACATTATTGGCGAATTGTTCTTGAACTTCTAGGATGTAAAGAACATGTTTGATGTTATATTTCTCGGTGAAGATTTATCGGGGGGGGGGGGGTACAATTAGGGGCGCTAATAATAAATTTAATAATAAATATTTGCGATCACCTATGTAACAGAAAAGGCTGGAAATGGTTTGTCACTGTGGTAGATGACTATTTGGGTCTTGATCAACATTTGTATGCATTTGTGTTATGCATAGCACTCATATTCATGAAGATGTTAACGTTTTTGTGAAAAATTCAAAAGTTTTTTGTTTATAGCATACAGAGTTTTCAACCAAATTTAACACAACTTTCCGAAAACTTGCCAAAGAATAGTAGCAACAGTATACTGCAATTAAAACATGAATATATTGACTATTTGATGAGGTATGGGCATTTTTATGAGAGAGTTTTTAACTGCGCATGCGCGGAAGATTTCAAAATTTTTATTTCATAATTTGGTAGTCAGTGTTTTGGGGCAACTTCTATAAAAAGTCCAGTCAAATGTTGTGAAAACTTAGAAAGATATAGTGAGCTGATTGAAAAGTTGTGGAAAATCTCTTATAACAAAGCTATTTTTAGGAAGCAACTCACTATATCGACCCTGTCTTTGTGAATTTTCGCATATTTGACTGGATTTTTTTTATATTTGACAATATACTGTTGCTACTCTTCTTTGTCAGGTTTTTGGAAAGTTGTGTTAAATTTGGTTGAAAACTCTGTATGCTATAAACAAAAAACTTTTGAATTTTTACAAAAACGTTAACATCTTCACGAATATGAGTGCTATGCTTACACAAATGCATACAAACGTTGAACAAGACCCAAATAGTCATTTACTACAGTGACAAACCATTTCCAGCCTTTTCTGTTACATAGGGGATCGCAAATATTATTTTATTATTAAATTTATAATTAGCCCCCTAATTGTACCCCCCGATAAATCTTCACCAAGAAATATAAAATCAAATATGTTCTTTACATCCTAGAAGTTCAAGAACAATTCGCCAATAATGTTGGTAGATACTCGACAAAACGTGTGCAATCGAAAGCATCCAGTCCCTGTACCTTAACTTTTGGAGGTTGTTTACACAGTTTTTAAATATAATAATAGATTTAAAATGTTGATAATAACAATTTAGAATATTGGTTATTTCTTGTTTAACTCATTGGTGGCTATAAAATCCAGCTTTGTGACAATTTTGCCATTTTACATAACTTTCTTGTAAAGGTTATTTCTTGTTTAACTCATTGGTGGCTATAAAATCCAGCTTTGTGACAATTTTGCCATTTTACATAAATTTCTTGTAAAGGTTAGATCAGTGTAGCACACAAAAGTTACACATGCCTGTTCTTTATCAAATGCATCTTTTCTGATAAAGCTATTTTTTATAGGCACATTTTTTGCTTTAATTCATTAAAATTGTAGCTAACACATTTAAAGTTGTAGCTTATAACAAGATTTTCTTTTAGAATAAAGGCTTGATTAAAGCAGAAGCCATTGAGTTTGTGTCTCTTGATGTATGGGAACGCAAATTTGGGGTGTTAAAAAAAAAAAAAAAAAAAAGTGTATATTTTTAGTAAGTTTCTGATCTTGTACTGATTATAACAAACGAAAAAAGTTTTTTGTTTCCAGTTGCTTCACAGTAATGTCAAGCAAATATTCAGTTTAGTTTGGAGAAACTGAACTGCATTCTTTATAAAATAATAATTAATGTGGGATTTTATATTAAAAGTGCAAAAAGGGGGAAAATTAGGGTGGAAACATAAAGTGTAAAATAAGATGTGAATTTTCGTGAAACAGTTTTGTTTATTTTTATGACAAATAAGGATTCTTCCCTTATCCCCCCCCCCCCGCCTTTTTTTTTTTAAAGTAAGCATGCAACTATTTTGGCTGCTATTTTTGTCAGAGGCGTATTACCCATTAGGCTGAAGCCTAGGGGCCCGGGGAAAAGGGGGCCTCGGAATTAAGGCTTTCTTTCGGGTTTTATTTTTATATTGGGCTAATATATAATGAAACAGAGATATGATGTGCAATATTCTTTATTGCACTCATTTATAAAATTTTGCAAGTTATTAACACGCAGATTGTATTCCAAACTCTACTCCATTTTAATTTCTTCTATATCCATAAAACGACTTGAACTGTTTCGGCTTCCAATTAGGGATAGATTTCCAGAGAGCAGCGGCCGGCAAGGCAAGATTTTGTAAGCAACGTAATAATATCTTTTAAAAAAGCTTCTAAGTTTTAATCAAGCATTTTGTATATTTTCGCCCCTTAGTTTTTAACACCCTGGTCAATCGCTTGAACACGACCCCCCCCCCCCCCCTCCTTAAATGCCAGTCCTAGGTTTACACGTTTCGGGATATCCTAAATATGATTTTGACTGCCTTTTACAAAGATTTCTGTCTCTGTGTTAAAAGTTTGAGAGCTACTATAATGCAAGAACTATTCCACAAAATTCAAAGAAACTTTATATTTTGTTAGACCTAGTCAAATGATTAGTGATTAGACACTGATACTTATTAGAGTTCGCTGGTAATCCAGATAAAAAGGTAATTTATGTCATGAGGAAGAAGTTTTCAAAGTCCTGAGGTGCGCGATATTTTGTATCATTTGCAATTCAATATTAAAGCGAATTATTGAAATAGGTCTGAAATTTAAGGATCCGCAGCTTGATTTAAATGTAGGGATAAAACTCTTAGATCTTTACATAAATACTCATCAGAGCTTTGATTTAATGTTTCTTTTCAGGATTTTGAAGTAGAAGAAATTTCACAATCTGGCACTCCATCATATAAAGAACAAAGAAAACGTAAAATAATATGCAATAATGAAAATACTGAAAAAAAAAAAAAAACCACACAAACTCACACATTTTAATAATTTCTAAATAAATTGTTATGTGTGGATTTTAGATAATTTCTTGATACAAATAAACAATAGCCTTATGGAATGCAAATCTGCATGCAGTTTCTTTAGATTTCTATCCCATCATTTTTACATGAATGTACAGAAAGTTGAAAAAGTTATAACCAAAAAGTACCCTGAGGTCTTTGATGATACACTTTCTGAAATATAACCAAGAAGGAAATATTTTGTGTTTTAGCGCAAAGCAAACTTCTTTTTTACCCGACTGAAAAGAAGGGTTATGTGTTTCACGCGTATCTGTGTATGTGGATTTCCTTATACCCTCGAAACATCGCAACGGCTGGATGGATTTTAGTGAATGAGGCCTCTATCAATTCATCATAACGGCCCGATGGTTATAAGCTAGGTTTTGTTTTTATAAATTCAAAATGGCGGCCGTAAAATACAAAAAGGCGGTACAGACGAAAACAAATTACGCGCCCAATTGAGTGGCATATCATTGGATAGGTCTTTCAAAATGAAGACGATGTTTCATTGACTACTTTACAGTCAGAAGCTCCGTTAAAATATTATACAACCTGGAAGTTGTGTAAGTAGGATCTCTAGCTTTACTGCAACTCTAACCATCATAGACATCTATAGACCTCATCAAAACAGTGTTTATAGAAAGGAACTAACAATTAAACACAACTTAAAAGTCATCAATACAAGTAAATGAAAAAAAAAAAATAGGTAAGTAATATAAACAAGTAATATAAAAAAAAAATATTTTAAATCAATTCCTACTTAGGTGAATAAGAGAATTTTTTTTTCTCCCATTCTTTCCTCATGAGTGGCGCTTAAAATGCCTTGATCAAGAAGGGTGCTCTCTCGGTCTTAAAATACCTTGATCAAGAAGAAGGCTCTCTCGATTATTGAAAATTGATTTAATTTAATTAATGAATTAATATTTGAAAATAACTGGATTAACATCAAGTGTCATCCCCTACAAGTTTAAAAAAAATTTATTTGAGCTTGATTGGATGAATAATAAATATTTTAATAACGATTGAAAATTTGAACAAAATATATATAGCAAGAGTGTGAGCTAATAGTAGGAATTGAAAAAAAAAAAATAGTTTCACATTGATGAGAAATAATTAATTAGTTCGCTTTTTACGCAGTCGGGTTTTATGATTTTTTTAATTTAATTGTTTATTTATATATCTAAAATGTTCCACTCAAAGGTAAGGGAGAAAAAATTAAAAATGCTAGCAACAATCTGCAATAAAGCAAAGTTGCAGTTAAAGCAGTTCTCAAATTCTCTGGTCAACAACCGAAACTTTTGACACATTTTCTTATTTATTACCAAACGTAAACTATAAAATTGGCAAGCCCGAGTATTGAAGCGGTTTGAGATCGAATGTCATTTTCCAACTATTTATAAATAATTATTTATCGAGTTATAGACAGGTTTTTCTCCTTTCTCGCGGTGTCGCGTCCGCAAATTCTGTTTCAAAACGTCAACTTTGACAGTATTTTCTGAAAATTCTTCTGCCTTTACCGAAAAATGGAAAACGCCATTCGATTACATTGTTTTTTAATAAGAACATGCATGCGTTTCGGAACAAAAATAAATTCGGAAATGTGTCAGAAAGTAGCTTCTTTGTATTTGAGAACAGCGAAATTTACTCTTGTAAAATTCATTGTTAAACTAAGAAAGTTCTTTTGAAGTTAGATACATAAATGTTTATATGAAAATACTATATTAATTTGAAAGTTTTTCTTACTGTAAATTCATTCTTAAAAAAAAAATTAAAAAGCTTAAAACTAATCTTAGACACCGGTTAATTCCAAATACTCGATTATCTTTTACATCATGATGATAGAAGCATATTTTCAGTTACAAAAAGTATACAAAGGAAGTACAGGTTTTAGATAGAATATTTGTTTTAAGGGGTTATATACATATTAACATGAAATTTCTTTTTTATATGGGTTCTTATTCCTAAAAACTGTTCTCCATCTAATAAGGACATTTTAAAAAAATGCCATTCTTTTATGACTAAAACATAAAGAATTACATTTTGAATTTTAGAAATTTATATTTTTATATGCACTTTGTTTTTAGTGCCAGAAAATAATAAAACTACATTAAATTTATAATTCGGTAATTTTTTGTTGAAAAAGTTTTTTTTTTTAAATCTCTCTCCGAGACAAAGGGCAACGTTTTTCTAAATACAATTTATAAGAGTACAAAATCGTATAAAATTTAAATTTCGTATTTTAATACGTATATAGCCCCTTGTACAACAAATGCTATATTTAAAAGCTGTACGTAATTTCTATGCTTTTGTAATTGGAAGTAGATTTCTATCATCAGTAATTTATGAAATAATTGAACAGACATGTATTTTGAATTACCGATATATATATTTTTGGAGGAAGTGAGGGGGCCAGCAAAAAGCCAAGCCTAGGGGCCCGGGAGGTAGTTAATCCGCCTCTGATTGTTGTACAAATGCTACTATTTTGGATACTACTTTTTTCATTGTAGGCTACTAAAGATACTATTTTTGATGCCATTTGGCAGTGGCAGCTCTGGGAAGGGTCTTTTTTTTTATCTTCATTATCAATAAACCATTATGTACAATTGAGTTTATATGTTGCATACCAGTGGCGCAGCCAGAATTCGGCTTTAGGGGTGTTTTGAGTTGTTAATAACGGTGGTCGCCGGTTAATTGAATCGCTTTCTAATTGAATCAGCCTATTTAATGAGTGAAATCATAGCGCTTTTTTTCATCGGATGTTAGAATCAGCAATTACGCTGTTTATGACTCATTTAAACAGCGTTTACAGCGTATTAGAGTTACAAAATTAAAAATACATCAGTAATGAAATGACACTAAACTATGTTAGATTTATATAAAGTATTTAAAAAACCATGGACAAATTTTAAAAGATGGAAGAACACAGTACAACAAACATTTTTTGTATCCAAAATCAGGGATGTAATCCAATTTTTCAGTCAAAAATACACAGGGCTTCACCGCAAGCCAATCCCGCTTTCTAACTTTAATAATGAAACAATTTTAGCAAAATTTTCAATAGACTTATCTTGTTTTGTGTCAGTGTAATAATATAGCAAAAATTGGAGGAATTTATGATTATTCACGTCCAAACAGTGCTGAATTAGGTATTCTATATTTTGAAATGTAGTTAACATTAAACACGGTATAGTTAACTGAATTACTGTGCACTACCATCACATTAAGGGGATATTTCACTCACTAATGTTAACCCTATGAAAATATATTTTTTAAATATTTCGTTTGCAGTGCCGTATTTTTAAATGATTTTTCTTGCATTGGATAGCTGAGCTCGATCTCTACAAAACCGTTTTTTATTTTCGATTTTGTTTGCATGTTTTTCTAATGAGGATACTTTCACTTTTAAAACCGGTTCCGAAAGGGAAAGTATCACGATTAAAAAAAAAAAAAAAAAAAAAAAAAAAAGACCTGCAAACAAAATCGAAAAAGTAAAAAACGGCTTTGTAGAGATCGACCTCAGCTACCGAATGCAACAGAAATCACTTGAAAATATAAAAATGAAAACGAGATATTTTAAAAAGTTTCTCCCATCCAATTAAAATTAGCGAGCGGGTGTTTTCGCGTGAGTGAAATAGCCTCTTCAGTCACATCGAATTTCGCATAAAGGGAAAGCAATGTAAATTTATTGACATTTTCGTTAAAATAATTTTATTATCGTTACATTTCTCAAAAAATATCTGGGCTCGACTTATCTAAACTAATATTATACAGAGGCAACGTTTGTTTGTATGTTCGTAGGTGGTAATCTCTAACTACCGAACCGAGTTCAAAAGTAATTGTTGCAAATAGATGGCAACAGTCCCTGTTTCAACATTGGTTATACTTTATGTCGGTGGCACCACCCCGAAGGGGGTGCAGAAGTTAGAAAGTTCTAAAAAATGAGATCAGTTTCTAAAGAATTCGAAATTTAAAAGAATGAAAATGCGCAAAAAGAATTCTAAAAGCGCTCTAAATTACAATTTCTATGTAATATCAGGAAATACTAAACCGGTTTCAAAAGTAATGGTTGCAAATTCATAGAAGATGTAAATGCTGTCTAAAAACAGTTTTTAAAAAATTCAAAATTTAAAAAGGTTACATTTGCGAAAAGCGTTCTACAAATGTTTTAAATTACAATTTCTATGGAATCTCGAAATATCTAATTACTATTATCTCGAAATACTATAAGTAATTAGATACGATTAGGGGAGACCAGGGCACATTTTCCACAGGGGCAAGTTTTTCAACTCTCTTTAGTTTTTAAATGAGCCGCTAGGTGACGCTAGCGAGTGAACGGGCTGAAGTGGCAACATCTTAATCTTACACACCATCTACAAAAGTTTTAGCTTAATGGCTGCTGTCACTTCGTCAGAAGAGCTGTTTTTTTTTTCTTTTTTTTCAACGGTGAGTAATTTTAGGTCTTTATTAAAACATAAAAAAAACGAACTAGCGTTATAAACTTACTGTTTTGACATTGCATGCACTAAAAAGGGGTTTCTTTCTTCAGGTAACTATTCGTTTGTTTCGCAAATAACTTACATTGCTGTTCGTCCAGGTAGTGTAAAATTTCAAATATGACGGCGGGGCAGGTTTTCCAACATGTTTCTCGTTTAAAACGTTCCCCCTCCTAAATCAGCTAGTCTTATTGTATACAAAATGTATTTATCGTGTAGTAAAATCGGCCAAATAACCATATATACTACGAACCCGTTTGATAATTTAGTCATTTCAGTAGAACTATCAATATAAAAAACAAGGTAAATTCAAAAATATAATAAAATGTCAATTTTTTTTTAAAAAATGGGTTCATTTAATGAATCCATTTTATGTTAATTATGCCTTTATAGTCATAAGTTACAACACTGAGTTCGCAGTGTGTGTGGACCCCTCAAAAAGCAAATTAACCGTGCTTAGAGCTGCTCCACTGGCGTTAATCCACAGTCAATATTATGACGGGTTTTAAACGTTAGAAAATTTCCCTACTGAATCCTGAAATATTTACAGACTCTGCTTTTATGCCATGCTACTTTTCTGACAGGCCAGCTCCTGCCGCACGAAATATTGAAAGCACCAACAATCCTGAAAAGATTTCAAACTTTCCTCAATAATCGATTCCTCCCCCCCCCCCCAAAAAAAAAAAAACCCACCGAAAGCATCTAATCCTTCTACACCAACGCAGGCTAGCACTTCCAAAGAAGCTGTTCCTTAAGTTCTACTCAAAATTTCCCTATTGCTTATGAAAAAGGCGTTCCTTCCACATCCAAACGAACTTTGCCTACACCAGAAGTTAGTACTTTTGCGAACGCTGCACTAAGGAGACAAACACGGCGTGGAAAGAAAAATAGGAAATATTGCACTGACTGATTCTCCTGTTAAAAATCAACTGAAAATGGAAAAAACGATTCATCTAAAAAAATGGAAACTGCAAAAGGAATCGGATTAAAGGGGCGAGAAAAAAACAAAATCCAATCCCAGCCAGGGAGCTGTTTGGACCTTCGTCTTGAAATGTTAAATGGATTAAAACTTTTTTATGTTACTGTGCATTTAGTTCACAATAAAAGATACTTATTAATTAACAAGCAAGATTTATTACCTGTGTTTTACGATTTAAAGTACAGTTGGAAAACTTGCCCTTGACCATTTTTAGTAGGCTGGAAAACTTGCCCCGCATACGGGGCACATTTTTTAACGTAACATGATTAGACTTAACCATTTTTGTGAAAAAGTATATTTAATTTTTTGAAAAATGATTGTGCCAGTTTGTACAGAAAGGTCTAGAGAATAAAATAACCTATAGATATCAAAATAGTTAAAAATAAAAAGTACAAAAATAAAATTATAAAAAGTTGGAAAACTTGCCCTGGTCTCCCCTACTAATAGCAATCGTAGTAAATTGATAGGGGCACTCTCTGCTCTAACATAGGCAAAGTTCTGTGTCGGTGTCACTATACCAGCAAAACACTTCCTACAATTACGATTTTTGTGATACTGAAAGGTCTATAGAAACTTGAAATTTGGCATGGTTATTACTTATAAGATGTAAACGCTCTCTAAGAACAGTTTGTAAAAATATTGAAATTTAAAAAGGGATAAAAATGAACGGAAAGAGTTCTAAAAACTTTCAAAATTACGATTTCTAAATTTCTATTGAATTGTTAAAGAAACTTGAAATTTGGCGTGGTAGGTACTTATAAGATGTAAATGATCTTTAAAACCAGTTTCTAAAAAATTCCAAATTTAAAAGAGTGAAATGAGCTAAAAGCTTTCTAAAATACGATTTCTATAGAATCTCAAGGAATACCAAAGCGATTTCAAATGTAATGGTAGCAAATTGATGGTAACAGTCCCAGCTCGGATATAGATTATATTTTATGTCGGTGCCACTACACCATGGGGTTGCAGGAGAAAAAATTGATCTAAAATTGCGATTTTTGTGACATTGTAGGCACTAGAAACTATCAATTTGGCATGATAAATATTTTTAAGATGTAAACGCTATCTAAGAACAGTTTTAAAAAGAATTCGAAATTTAAAAGGGTGAAAGAAACGAAAAGCGTTCTAAAAATGCTCTAAATTAAGATTTCTGTGGAATTGATAAAGATAGAAACTTGAAATTTGGCATAATAGATACTTATAAGATGTAAATGATCTCCAAGAACAGTTTGTAAAAATTTCGAAATTTAAAAGGGTGAAATGAGCGAAAACATTCTAAAAACTTTCCAAATTATGATTTCTATGGAATCTCAGAAAATACCAAACTAATTTCAGAAGTAATGTTGGCAAATTGATGGTGACGGTCCCTGTTACAGCATAAGCTATATTTTATGTTGGTGCCACCAGATAGGTGGTAAACCGTTAGACGTGGAAGCTTGGAATATACCACATGATAGTTGCTTTTTAGATGTAAATGCTTGCTAAAAATGTTTTCTAAAAAATTCAAACTTCAAATGAAAGCTGAAATGGGTGTTAAAGCTTCAAAATACTAAATTATCATTTATTTAGCATTAGTTTTAGTTATTCTCATTAAATTAAGTCTCATTTTCACCTAATGCTGCGTAATAATGAAATTTAGTTCAACTGTGGCTTATTTAGTAACTTTTGAATTATCCGTACAGTGGTGGTCAGAATTATAAGAACAATTGAAAATTGCACAGAAAAAATTTATTTCCGAACTACATAAAGTGAAATTTATACATAAAATACTTTTTTATTCTAGAAATCATTGCAGAATGCAAAACATTGGAAAATGCAAAATATGAATGTTTTGCCATAATTAACAAAATATATCATTGTAAAAATTGGACAAAATTATAAGAACAATGAATGTTTTTGCCTCAAACACACTAATAATTAATAATCTTCCCCTTCTGCTCAATCACATTTATCAGTCTTGACGTCATGGAGTTTGACAATTCCTTAAGAAATTTTTGAACAGGCTTTTTCAATGGAGGACATAAGCTCTTCCTTGTTTTCATATTGTATAAAATTTTTGTATACTTCGTGTGCCAATACCCCACAGATTTTCTATTAGATTCAGATCAGGTCTTCTGGCCCGCCAATGAAGTAGTTTCACGAAATTAGCAGCAAACCACGATTTTGAAATTTGAGAAACATGTACTGAGGCATTGTTCTGCTGGAAAAAATAGTCTCCACTCGTTATTAACTGTGCTTCTGGTAAAATATTATCGCCCAATACATCAAAATAACTCTTGGAATTCATTCTACCCTGCACAAAATCTATTGGAGTAGTTACACGAGTTCCGAAACCTCACCAGACCATTACTGAGCCACCTTCAAATGCACGCTTTGAAAAAAATTCTTTTTATCTATGGAAATCATACCAAAAGTAGCGAAAACCATCTGGTCCATCCAAATTAAACTTTTTCTCATCGGAAAAGACAACATCATCCCACTTTTTTTCACATAGTAATGCATTTTTTGGCAAACTCCATCCTCAGTCTCTTATGAACTTTTGTAAGAGGCGGTCGGGACATATGTTTACCATAGTGAACCTTTTTTGTCTTTTTGTAAAACACGTCGAACAGTTCAAGCACTACATTCTAAGTTTAATTCACGTTTTATTTCTGTTCACATTTGTTTTTTGCAGCAATCTCGCTTTATTATCATTCTTTTCTGCCGTACAGAAGCAGAAAATGGCCTACTTGTATGCCTTTTCCGTCCATATTTACCGGGATTTTTAAGATAATCGTAAATAACCGTTCTTGATCTATTGAACTTTGTCGCAATTTGGCGTACAGAAAGTCTTGAACTTTTAAATGCATCCACTTTCCCTTTCTCAAACTCCGAAATCTTTGTACCTAGCGGCATGACTGAAAAACAGAATATGGCGATCCCAAACGCTTACTACGTATTTATATCGTCCGGGAGTTCCATGTGCAGAACAAAAAACATGCAAGTTTTGCTTTTTAGAACTCACAAATACAATTGTTCTTATAATTTTGTCCATATCACATGGTTGTATAAATCCATAATACATTTTATGAATATAAATTTTCTTCATATTTACACAAAAACTTATAAAAATATTCTTCATTTTTCATTGGTTTCCCGCCATTAAATTTGCATAAGTTTCCGGCCAAATGTAGCCAAGATTTGGCGATTTTTGCCTTGTCCTTATAATTTTGACCACCACTGTAGTAGTATAATTTCGTCTAATAAAAATAGGCGCACAAACACCTCTTGGCATATTTCAATTATTACACGATCAAAGCCACGGGTTTTGCTAGTACCCTACATTTTTCGCTGGATAAATGGTTTGCGACCTGGTTTCCTACACAAATGTTGCTAATCTCTGCCACCTCTTAAACATTGTCCTATCTTTTTTTAAACACCTTTATATGTCACACTTTTTTTAAAGAAAAAATGTATGTATGCTTTCTATTTTTTTTATGGTTTTACGTAGTATTTAGATATATTTAATTTTTTGTTAGGTATACCTATAGCAGAATGAAAGATAGGTGGTATCTACCTCCTGCCGTCAAAGAAACAAGCGAAAAGTTCAATAACATTTTCGTAAAAAGGAGGAGGTGTGCTTTCTCTTTCAGTTCCACGAAATAGTTGGGATATCTACTTATATATACTTTTAGTTATATGAAAGGCATTGCAGTTAAACTCCTATACGATAAGCCCCCCCCCCTCCCCTCCAAATGATATTTTGTAATTTTTACGTCCTATGTAATTTAAACAGTGACTGAAAATTTTCCCTCGCGAAAAAAATAATAGGTCATAATTTTAATGATACACAGGTTGCATCACTTACGATTAACAAGAGTAAATCAAGGTATAACTAATTTATTGTTTATTAATTTAAGTTGATGCATAATTAGCATAAGTTTGTGTGTAAGATATTTGTAATTTTTATTTGCTCTAAGGAAAATGCTTCGCATTTACTGTCTGTTTTTTGGAAACCTTACTCATAGCATGTATCTGTAAGTCTGTGCAATTGCAATCAGTGTTTCTTTCCTAGGGGGAACGGGTGACAGTACCTCCCTGAAAGCAAGACTTCCTGCGGAAAATTTCAAGCTACATTACCAACTAATAAACTGCAATCTTTAAGTTTATGTACCCTCACCCTGGAACAAATGGTTCAAAAGAAACACTGATTGCAATAATCTGTTCAATCATAATCAAAAACATCTTTTTATGTTAATATATTTATAGTACTGTTTTTTTATTTCTTACTTCTTTTCCAAAGGTTTTTACGTACAAAACTTGGTATTAGAGATAACAGAGCAAAAACGCAAAACGAGACGTTTGAAACTGAGAGAAATCAAGAAAGGGTGTGTTTTACGTTTTTCTCTGGAATTTAATGGTCCCTTATCGTTTCGAACATTGAACAAAGACAGAAATGCAGTTTAAAAAACTGACCAGTGTATAATACTCTAACTCAAAGCGTCTGTGCGGCAAGAAGCCGCAGCCTAAGTCGCATACCACACTTAAAAGGCGACAAGCGACATGTAGTCGCAACATGTAGCGCAAAAACCGGTCGAAACAAAAGACGAAGTTGTTTTAAACCAGTTTTTCCAGCGACACGTCTTATGTGTCATGCCGCTAAGACGTCTCGAAAATGTGACCGCTGCCTTTTTTCAAAACAAATGACCAGTTTTCATTTAACTAATGCATGTAACGGTGCTTTCACAGTTTTAAATACAATATTTACTGTTTAATTGAATCACTTTGTTGAGTAGAATTTTACTCAACAATGCCGCGGATTCTGAATAAACCAAAGAAAATTATTCTTAACTTTGGTGTTGATTCATAAAAGCGGCTAATTTTCTTAATTACTGGTTCATATAAGCGGCGATTACACTAATTATTGTACCTCTGGGAGGGGTTTTAACCCCGAAAAACCCCTTCGCTGCGTCAGTGTGTCTGTGTATACTTAAATTAAAACAAGTATTTTTATTGAAAAAAATCTCTTGAGTTTTGGCTTTCAGAGCATAGCAACTCTGATAAAAATAAAAATTATAAATTAGGCAATTTTTTTAAATTCTGAACTGTCTCTTTTTGATGTTTTTCCCCTTATTTGTAAATATGTGTTGTGATCCAAAAGTTCCCACAATGTATTTAGTATAACACATGGATCAAATAAACTTGTTTCAACTGATAAATTTTAATTTGTGTGTGAAGTCAAACATGTAACATAAATGAATAAGTTACCTTTTATTAAATGTAATTCCATGTTCTAAGTAAGTTTATATGCATTTCAAGAACTTTTTGATCACATTGCATATTAATACAAGTGTACATTAAATAAAAATGAAATATTTCTACATGCATTTGAATGTATGATTGAGCAAAAATAATTTGTAAAAAGCAGGGACGAGAGCACTCCGACCCAAATGACCGAATGTTACCACTAAAATTTTATAATATTTCTTGCGGTATTTAATGACAGAATTTCTGAGATTTAATAAAGCAAAGAATACTATTAAGATTTAGTGGTGAAAACCAACCATTTGGGTCGGAGCGCTCTCATCCCTGAAAAAGTTTTTTTTTTTTTTTTTAATAGTCTAAAATCATTCCTAAATTTATTTGTATAATTTTCTTATCTAAAATGTAGTATCTTAAGACAAGCCATTTCACCTGACTTTTGAACTTATTTCAATGATTTACACCGGGTATTTTCAATCAATAGACTACACTGTATTCTGGCATATAACATGCGCTTATAACCTGAAACTACATTTTTCTATTTTTATATATGTTCACTGTATTACGTCTTTTCTGTACAGAAACCTTCATAAGATACGTAGTACGAAAATATAGTAAAGAACATTAAAAAGTATAATAACTAATACTAACATAAATAAAATAAAACAAGTGAGTAAGTTTGATTGAAGATTCCACAGAGGACTTCGTTTAATATTCCTTTCAAAATACTTTATCGTTTAATTAATTAATCTAAATTGTTAATTTCTAGTTAATAAATCCTTAATCATTTTCAATAAGAACATAGATGCAGCACCATTAAATTTAATTTTAAAATTATTAGAATTTAAGATATTTTTTTAATCAAACTAAAAATATTCAAGAACTGCTTTTCATACAATTGTAACAGTGTGTGTTTGTATATCTGAAAAGCATGATTTAATTTTAGCTAAAAAATAAAAAATAAAAAACCCTTAAATAGAAAAAAAAAAATTTTTTTTTAATTGAATCCACCAGACAATAACATGCAGTCAATTTCAAATTTCGCAATTTCTCAAAAAAAGAATTTTTGAATTAAAAAAGTAATTGATGAAATATTTTACAACAACATTTGGCCTTAAAATAGCAAAAAGAATTACAAAAAATCTGTAAAATTGAATATATTAGATAATGAAATCTATTCAAGGGAAAATTTTCAACCTCCGATGCCAAGCATAGAGCTTGAGTAGCAGGCAGATGCGCTATCTAGTCTACACGAAAAAGACTGAAATTAAGGTTCTGTTTAAAAATCTAAATCGCAAAAATAGTCGAATGTCATTGAATTAATTCATATAATTAAAATAATATGAGACACTCTCAAAATTTTATGTTTTTTTGGGCGTGAGTAGGGGTATTCAGCAATTAGTATGCAAAATTTCAAATTTATATAGTTTCTGAGAATGAACTCTGTGACGGACAGATAGACAAATAGAGGAGTGAGACGAATACGATTTTAAAAAGCAGAAAAACCAACATTTAAAAATGCACAAATAATACATGAAAAGCAGCAAACAGCTGTTTCGAATCTACTAGCGAGATTCTTCTTCAGTGCAAGATAGGGAAAAAGGAACAGCGTGCTAGAAAAAGCAAGGCTGAGCCAACAGATGATTCGAAACAGCTGTTTGCTGCTTTTCATGTATTATTTGTGCATTTTTAAACGTTGGTTTTTCTGCTTTTTAATATTGTTGCACAAAGGCTTTATTTGCTAATTTTAAATACGATTTTGTCAGATGACCGAAACCCTAAAAAAGAAATTCGGAGCGAGAACATATCATTCATATAATCTTCATGAATATACAAATCTCAATTCTTATGTTCACCTTTGTTAATTTATAATCTTTCATTTTTATACCCAGCATATAATGTACACTTGTAATTTTTAATAAATTTTCTCTTATCAAAAGTGCACGCTATATGTGACATCGGAATATACAGTATTTATTTATTCTATAATAAGCCTTTCTTTTGAAAATGAAAGGTGCTCAGTTGAAGCAAAAAGAAAAAATACATGCAAATTCAATTATTTCTTTTAGCGACGAGCGTCTTTTACAGAATTTTTATTCTTTTACCACCGATATTTCAAAACAGAAATTTTCGCCTACTGAATCGTAGAAATGCTATGATTAAATAATGAAAAGTTTACAATAAAAAGTAACTGGTGGGAATAATCAGCGATTCTGAGCATCTTATTCGGCACGTATGCGTGAGGCTCCTCCCCAAGGGGTTAATAGTAACGCATTATTATTATACATGATAATAATAATAACGTACTTTTTCTATTATTGTAAGCTTCATATTTATAAAATTTTTGATTAATAGTTGATATGACCCGTGGGCAAGTCAAATAGCATTCAGCTCAGTTTACATTGCTCCTTTAGAAATTCACAATTTTCCATCATTTTATATAAAAAATTAATACCAATTTTTAAGCATTAAAACTAATATTATATATGGATTAATGTTTATGTAGATTGAAATATGAAAATAATGATGAAAAATATTTATAATGGTATGTTAAAATATATTAGTGAACAGTTTTAAGAAATGGATTTTGCTTAAAAAAAAAAATCATCGAAAATTGTCACCTTTGGCACTATTTCTTTAGGAATAATGTTAGGTTGAATGCTAGTGTTTTCCAAGTAAGTATAGGGTAGGGGAGTACACAGTGAGACATGGTACACAGTGAGACAGCAGCCACTTTGACATATAGTTGTAACTTTTTCTGCAAGCTGGCACACACACATAACGACCTCATCTTATGCAACACGTGGATGTAGTTTCGGCACTTCAGTTACTTGTCCGACAACATAGTAAATAATTCCTTATTTTATAGTGGTTAAAGTTACATAACCGTCTATTTTAGAGTTTATTTCCTTCAATATGACATATATTTACTTAACCAAACCTAGCTATATCTAATAATAGACTATTTCGGCAAAACGACATAAACTTTTTAAAGCGATGAAACAGATGTGTCATCCATTTTGTTACAACGCGACGAAAGTACGCAGTGAGATACACAGTTGTGGTACACAGTGAGACGTGTCTTATTGTGTATCTACTATGTGATTATGGTGTTAAAAAAGTTATTTATTAATAAAAGAAGTTTTCTCTCTGTGTTTGTGGAAGTGCGATAGCTAGGGAAATTTACTAAACGTAAGAGGCTGAAAATTTGCATGAAGGTAGCACAAGGTCTGCCATTGTCCAGCTGAGGCTCATATTTTTAATATTTCGAAAATCTAGAAGTATTAATTAGAAATCATAAACTGCAGAAAATTATTAATATAGAGTGTAAAAATGTACGATTTATAAAAATATATACATTGTCTCAATGTCTACTATTTGTGGGCAGTGAGACAATTTTCAATACTCCGTTATGCTGTTTCTGTGCTTTTATACATAACTTTTTTAAAACCATTTATACATTAATGTGTAGCGCATTTGTGTAGCTTAAAGATGTAGCAAAAATTTTTTCAAAAGAATAAAATTCGTCGCCATTTATTACGTAATAATAATTTTCGTCTCACTGTATATTACCCCTCCCCTATAGATAGTGTGGATTTCGTGTTAACACCATTTAAATACTTTGTTCTGAATATTTCTTCAAGCTAAAATGCATGCAAGCACTGAAAGAGCAGAAGATGTATATGTATAATTGCATTTTGCACTTGCTTTCTTCACCTTTTATTAGTAAATTATAAAAAGATATGATTTTAAGTAATGAAAACTGGAGATGAAAAATAGAAGTTTTTCTAGAGAGTTGTCAATAATAGACTTTATTTAGAAGATAAAAATTTCAGATAAAGCCAAAAATGTCAATTTTCTAGAGGAAGAGGATGTTTGCAATATGGCTCAGTGTTGAATTCAGGGGGGGGGGGGGGCATTCCCCCCGGAGCAACGAAATATGCTCCCCCCTCCAGAAAATTTGAGATTTTGCGTTTTCAGTGGTGAAAAAGTGCAATTCCCCCTCCCCCAGAACTCTATAATCTCCCCCCCCCCCCCGAGAAAAGCGTCTGAATTCAGTACTCAATGGCTAGTTTGAAATTCTCCAGGGAAAGCTATTATACTTATCTTACACAATCAGTTTAGTCAATTATATTATCACTTCTTCGATTAATATACGAGCTACCAAAAAATTAGTTTAGCTAAAATATTATTATACGAGTGACAGGGGCATCCACAGAGGGGCAAAAGGGGGTACCGTTGTATCGGGCTCCTTGAGGGACCGATTTTGTATTAAGTGTATGCATAGTATCATCAGGTCGGAGTCTGATCTGTTAAAATTCCCGGAGTCGTCCATTTTACGAGCAGGTGTGCATTGTCAGAGTCGTCCATTTTTCCCACCGACTCCGCAGCCCTGGTATATACAGGGCATGCATGTGAGCCCATCTCACCTATGTTCCTGGCCTCCAATTTCTGCTGGTACTTCTGACGAGCGAGCTTAAACTTAAACCATTATTATACAGGGAAAAAAAGAAAGAAAAACTCTGAAAAGAGAAATACTTTAGTATATTTTTCTACATTTTGAAATATCACATTCGCTTATAACTTCCTTTAATCTATTCTTATGAATCCAAATTTTTAAACTTGTTATGAATGATTGGAATTCAGAATGAGTTGATGTGCCTTTATTTCCCTCATTGATTTTAAGGCACCAGTAAATCTCAGTCCACATTTTCAACTATCAACAAAAATTTGGGTAATTTCATGAGCTTTACAGATAATCAGGTTCCATTATTTTTCTACGCACTACTTACTTTTTTAGACTGAAACTATTTGCCAATTCTTTGCTGTAACTTTTTTAGATCGAGCTTTACTTTTCTCGCTGGTTCCACCAGTTTTTTATATCATAAAAGATTCATCCTGGATGCATCCTTTGTATTCGACTGATAACAAAAAAGTTCTAGGGAAATTTAAAGACGAACTTAACGGTGAATTAGCGTTTGAGTTTGTCGGGTTAAAGGTGAAAATGTACTCCTTGAAATCAGAAACAGAAGAAAAAAACGAGCGAAGGGTGTCACTCACAACACATATCGTCCGAAAAAAGTTGAAGCACGAAGATTACCTGGAGTATCTTCAACAACTAAAGACCAGTAAAGTGAAACAAGTGCGAATTGGGCAAGAGAACCACCAGTTGTTTACAATACAACAAAACAAGGATGGTTTGAGCCCATTCGATGATAAAAGATTCATCCTGGAAGATGGAATTACAAGTCTCGCATACAGGCACTATGACATGTAAAAATTGTAAACAGCTCTTCCCCTTATGGACAATGCGCATTATTTACATTGCATAAAGAAAAAAAATTATATATTTTTCATCATTCAACTTTTGGAGAATGTGCACCGTTTCCATCACAAAAGAAAATTTTTGTATATATTTATAGTATCAAGTTTATTGTGTACAGATATGATATATTTTTATTATTCAACTTATGGACAATGACCCTTATTTCCATTGCGTAAGAAAAATTTTGTATATACAGGGTGCAATATGTTATCTATCGCCGACCTTTAATTTGTCAACCGTTGGTAGTAGACATACAGTTCCAATTACAAAAACGTTTCAAATGAGGTAAATATTCATGTTGTGGCATTATTTAAAGTAAAAAATCAATTTTATAAAAGTTACGAAATCTAACTTTTTATATGGTCCCACAGTCCCTATAGTTATATTTATTAAATGATTACGCATATCATAACAGATATAACACAAAAAGTTTGAAATCTGTACTAAAAAAATTGACCCAGTTCAAAGTTTGAGATTTTTGCACATGATTTTGTCTTTCATTGAGGGATCAGTTAAAGGATGAATTAAAGTAATTCGAGATCAAAATCAGGGTGCACTGTCCTTTTTACGGCGAAACCACCTTTAGCCGGTATCGCCAAATCGGGGTATCACCAAAGAGGGTTATTTCATCTAAAATTTTGAGCTGACTTTTAGGGGTCGTATACAAAGCGAAGGATGAAATACTGAAATTAAACAGAAAAATAAATATCAATTTATCGTAATATCAGAACGTAATATCGAATGCGTGACAGTACTGAGTCCTGGACACGTTAGAGCGTAGCAGGTGTGCAGGACTCAGCACTGTCACGCATTCAATTGCGCATTGCCACCAATGGAGAACACTTTGAGCAGTATCTCTAGTAGATTCCGGCGTTTGATGTATTCATTTTTTATAGTAGGCCGTTTTCTGATATTACGATAAATTGATATTTATTTTTCTGTTTAATTTCAATATTTTATCCTTCGCTTTGTATACGACCCCTAAAAGTCAGCTCAAAATTTTAGATGACATAACCCTCTTTAGTGATACCCCGATTTGGCGATATTTACTAAAGGTAGTTTCGCCGTGCAAAAGACAGTGCACCCTGATTTTGATCTCGAATTACTTTCATTCATCTTTTAACTAATCCCTCGATGACAGAGAAAATCATATGCAAAAATATCAAACTTTGAAATTTAATAACTGTGTCAATTTTTGTAGTACAGATTTCAAACTTTTTGTGTTATATCTGTTGTGATATGTGTAAACATTTACTAAATATAACTATAGGGGACTGGGGGACCGTATAAAAAGTTAGATTTCGTAATTTTTATAAAATTGATTTTTTACATTAAATAAAGGCACAACATGAATATGCCTCATAATATTGCCTCATTTTACCTCATTTGAAACGTTTTTGTAATTTGAACTATATATCTACGACCAACGATTGAGAAATTAAGGGTCGGCGATAGATAACATATTGCACCCTGTATATATTTATAGTATCAAGTTTATTGTGTACAGAGAAGATATATTTTATTATTCAACTTATAGACAATGAGCATTTTTCCATTGCATAAGAAAAAATTGTATATATTTATAAGTTTATTTTTGTATAGAGAAGAATTTTTGTTTTCATCGTGAATTTGTAAATATGTTAGAGCGCGGTGGGACACAAAGGAGACTTACGTCCTCAGCATGTGTCCTGTAAACAATATGTAAGGTTAGTTCACTCAAAATTAACAACTCATTGTGAACTAAGCTTATGTTTTGGCTAAAAGTCTCAAATGATAATGATTAAACAGAAACATCGTTATCATTTCACTCATTAGGCTTTAAATTAATTGAAAACTTGTTTCGGAAATTAACAAATGATTAAACAAAAAAATAATAGTAATTACAACTTATTTCGTTAAAAAAACTAACAAATAAAAAATGTATTTACATCTTTATTTCAACAGCTCCTTCTAAAAATAGGATGACATCATCTCAGGTGAGTTAAAAATCCTATCGAGAGATGGCGCTCGTGTTCATCCCCTCAGGCAAGTCCACCATCTGCTCCTTCTAGTGATCCTCTTACCCAATCAGAAGAGAGTAGAGGGCGCTCGTGTCGACACCACCTAACCGGATTCCTGATAACCCCACGCTCAGTTGTCTTGTGGACGTTGGATGGTTCGG
Source organism: Maratus speciosus (assembly GCA_963932465.1). Lineage (NCBI taxonomy): Eukaryota > Metazoa > Arthropoda > Arachnida > Araneae > Salticidae > Maratus > Maratus speciosus. Next base: position 329,819,411 of record OZ010796.1, on the reverse strand, counting down.
ACGTGTCTTCATGCTGCTCCGTGCTAAGTTTTTTAACGGTTTGCACGCGATCTTTTCTAAACCCTTCTCTTCCAATAAACTTTTCCTGTTCATTACTTTTTTCCTTTGTTCTATCCTCCTCTCACAGTAGACTCTTCATTAATAACCTTCACTTAGAGTATTAATCAACTCACACTATCTTTTCCTTTTCTCTAACCCTTGTCTTACAGTAAACTTCCTTCATTAATAACCTTCTCTTAGAATAGTCTTTTCGTTGATTCATTATTTTTTCCTTTGTTCTAACCCTTCTCTTAGAGTATGCTTTTCATTATCTGGTCTTTGTTTTAACTCTTCTCTTAGAATACGCCGCCAGGCAGTGGGCGCCATTGTGTCTCGACTCCGACATCTTGTCAGTCATTCGACCACTCCCCTGGCATCCCACTGTCACGACCCCGCCCACCTGTCAATCATTCGTCCACGCCTCCTGTCAATCATCCTTGGCTACGTCCACCACCTCCGCTCAACGCATGACGCCTGCTGTCAGAGAACCCCCATTTTCCTTCTACTTACATATATTGCAGTACACGTAGACACATGTAGTTAAATATAACTTGAGTGTTAAAGCATATAAATTAAATATTTGGTATTAAAATATATACCCCCCCCCCCCCCACCGCAATATCTCGCTCTTTCTTTTTTTAAAAAAAACTTTAAAGAAATTATATTTCAAATTTACTATCTTATGATGTCATAGCATTAAATGAAAATTTTATGAGTAGTCACAGAAAGGACGTATTATGATAATAATAATTATTTTTATTGTTATTTCAGAATACTAAGAAGAATGTTTTTAATTCATTGCTAAAAAGACAAAATTAATGTAAAATTAATTTCAAGAACAACTCCAGGATCTTTTTTTAAAGGATTAGACCGTAGAGGGCGCTCGTTTCTAGTGTGAGAGCTCAGTGGTGCAGGACCGGGAGGAGCCTTCACTTTGTTTATCACAGAGCATTGTGCGATTTAACGCAACGTGTTGTTTAGCGCCGACTCAACAGATAGCAATGTGAAATTGTACCGCTTTACAAGAGATAGTGTAGTCCTGCTTTCGACATCACTTGCCGACACGCAGTGGCAGCGCTCTCTATTGGCCGGTAATTTAACCAGTCCGGGAAATTTTGGGACGGGCTGTGTGCGCCTGTTCACGTTTGCGATTTAGTCAATGGAGGATATTCCATCTCCGTTTTGATCACGTGGTCAAGGTAAAAAACTTCTAGCATAAAGAAGGGAAGGCTCCGTAGACGTGTAATGTAAATCCCCGCTAGCCAATGAAACAGTTCATGAGGCAAAGCAGTAGTATCTTCCTTTCTTATCAGTTAGAAGTTCCTTGGGTAAATTACCGATATCACGTGACTTTTTCAGCCTCGAACCCATATTTGGAATATCCTCCATTAGCAGTGCACACGATGATGAATGATTACCCAGTAGTTTTAAAAGTCTCCAAATAGGCCTATTTTGGGGTGGTATTAGTATGCTATTGCTGTGGAGTAGATTAGGATGTATTTAAACTAAAGTTATAACATGCTAAAAGGAAGCAAAAATACATTTAAAGGTATATAAGTACCTTTTTAATAAACTGGTCTCAGAATATGGAAAGAAATGCTTTACAAAATAAAAACAACATGATAAAATCCTTCACGTTCACAGATGACCATTTTTATTACATTATTTCATTGTACCTGTGATCTCGAGATTTTTATTTTACCATGTTCATTTTTAAAATTTTTGTTAAATATTTCTTTTATGAAGGTTGAAATTGATAAAGTCACCGATTGTGTGTACGAAACACCTTGATTAGTTTATTAAAATGTATTTATAAGCTTTTAAATGTACAGTCGTGGAAAAAAAGTAAACACCCTTATTAACTCTGTAACAAATTATCGTAGAAGAAAGTTATTGGTGCCAAACGATTGGAAATTAAGTCTACTTTTAACTTATGTATTTAAAATTAGCTTAGAGGGCCATCTACAAATCAAAACCAGCCGAACATTGTTTTTTCAATGACAACACAATTTTGACAAGACATTTTAAATCTTATGTTCAAACTATGCCTAGATACGAAATTTCAAGTCATTTGGATGATTGCAACTTATCCACCTTTTTTGATGGATTTATATTTATTATGTCTTGCTTTATGCGCCTCCAAAATTTCAAATTTCTCTTCCAAGTACTTTTCAAATTATGCTTTAAAAACGTCAAGATACTGATTTAAGGAGCCGTCTATGATGTGCAAAAAAGCATAATTTAAAAATATATTTTACTCCTTTTATATAAATATTTAGACTGGGATTACAGTGCCCCGCTTAAGATCAACTTAGAGCGTAAGTCTGTCTTAGGATGTCTTACAAAGCGTAAACCGATTTCAGTGCCTTGCGATCTTACGCTAACCTGAATCCTTTCTATGTTCAAATTTTTATAATTCAAATAATTACGTTCAGAATCTACAGCTTATCAAATTATTCAAAGAGATCCTGATATTGTTAACAGTCTCATTGAATCAATGACATGGAGATATTACAAGAAGTTCTTGATAAAAATGGTTGCTATACATCATATTAACAGATTCGCCCCTCCCCTCCTTTTTTAAAATTTAAGACACAACATGTGGCTTATTAGTGGGGGGAGGGGATTTTTTTTCCTTCTAATATTTTGTATACTAATCTGCCTATAATTTTCTGCTACTCTTTTGTTAAAATTCTATCATATGAAATAATTTTTCTTTGGCGTAATCGTATTTTTTTATTTAGATAAATTCCAATATTTTAAAATTTTGGTTAGAAGTTGCTACCACTGGTGATTTTTAAGTTTCATTATGTGGACCCGTTTGTACTTCTATACCATGTTTGCGTTTGGTCGATGTTTAATTTTGATGAAAGAATCTGGGAAGATCAGATTAACATGGAATTTCAGAGAGCAAATCTAATTTAATGGTGTAAACATGAAATTATTCATTTCGATGTATTCTATACAAAATGAAAGGACTAGTGAAACATTTCCTTTTAAATAGATGCCGATGACATATTTAAAGCAAATGATTAACCCCTTAACCTACGACTTACTTTTAACAGCTCCACGGTTTGTCAAATCCATAGCTACCACTAAAATTTAATAGAGATTTTCGTCTTGTTTAATCATGGAATTTCGACGATTAAATTAAACTATATTTACTGTGAAATTTTAGTGGTAAGAAGAATTTACATTTGGCTCGATCATCGTACGCGGGCTATGCCCGTCATTGTAGGTTAAGGGGTTAATATAATTCTTACATTTTATATCTACAATACTTTGGTCAAAAATCTTTTACATCATTTAAACCATTATTAAATCCACAATGTAGTCACTGAGATAATTATCCTTATTAACTCAATTTACTCAAATCTTGTAATTTTTTTACACTATTACACTGAATGTCTGTTAGATAACATATTCCCACGAAAGTATTTGATTGTTATTTAAAAAGGCTAATTTAATCTTTTACTAACTTTTGCATATCAATCAAAAAGTATAGATGTTCAATTTTTAAACCATTAATAACGAGCTTTAAATAATTAAACTTTTTCTTCTATAACTTGCTTATTTTTTATTTAGAACTATTCGAGTACACATATTAATTGAAAAAAATTACAAGTTATTTTTATGACTTTCTGATAGGCAATTTTTCGGCATTAATGGGTTTATTGCAATGTTTCGAATGAAATAGCAGAATAAGTTTAATCATAGAATTATTAATCCTATTTCAAAGGATAATAACGAATGTAAAGTTATTCTGATTTTTTTTTTTTTTTTTAACATAGATTTAGTTTTAGTGCTACATATAAATCGGAATATCAACCATGCGAACATATCTGAGAAGGTCTAACAAGACACATCATACCACCCTCAAAAAGAGTGATGTCGAAAAATTGTCTTAAAAATATTCCATTAGCAGTCGACTTGGGATTTATATTCAGACTAAAAAGGAATTTGGTCTGGGTTTTTTATACATTGTTATTGTTTCCTTATTTTGTATTCGCCGATATTCTTCACATTTCTGCCAATAAATTTACAAAAGAGCGAGTTAAATAAATTCAAAGTCTGAAAAGGAGCATTATAAAACGCCTATAAAATTCCAATCACATTCACATATACGAGTATTTTAATTACAGATACCTTAAATATTTTAAAATCGGATAATTGAACACTTGTAAACATTATAAATAAATATTGAAGAGGATTTTGCCGTATATAACAATAGTCAAAACATATTAAACGAGCAAAACGGTCATATTGGCAAAAAATAATACATTAATTTAAGTTACTTAGCCATTTTGTATCATTTCAACAATCGAGTACCGAACTTCATTTTGGACACAGCCCCTAAAATATGCTCATTTAAAAATAATTAATTCTCTGAAAGTAATCGTATGGATTTCAGAAAATTTTGTATTTAGGATAATTGAAGGGTGTAGAATTTATTTATGATGTCAACGTTGGGTTTTGTCATGGAAAAAAAAAGGTTTGGGTTTGTTTTAATATGTAGATGGCCCCTTAAGCCAATTTTATATACTTCATTTAAAAGTAGACTTTATTTCCAATTATTTGGTACCAGTAACTTTATTCTACCATAATTTTTTGCAGAGTTAGTAGGGGATGTTTACTTTTTTTTTTCCACGACTGTACATTTTTTTCACTTTAAGCATGTTATAACTTTAGTTTAATGATAGTAAGTGATTTTCTTACAGAATTTTATAGGATCTATTTAGATAAGATCTTACATCTAAATATTATAGAATGACCATCAAAGCTGTTTTTCGGAAACAAAAATTGTAAAAACATTAGATTTCTAAATTAGATATAAGTTTGATATTATAGATTCAGTTTTTCCACATGTTCCTTTCGTATATGAGATTTTATTCAACTAATCCATCAGACACAAGTGTTTCGTGGTTGGCAGGTAAGTGAGAATTGCTATTTGCATATTAGGATAACATAAAACTCTTATCCAAACTGTTGCTTATCCTAATAAAACCCCTGTGTAAAACGAAATTCAAGACATACTATAACCATTCGCATAATCAATAGGAAATTACTAATTTAAATTTAATGAGACTGCGGGGGATTCAGGGGGGGGGGGGGGGCAGAGCTCTCTTAAAAAATGTACTTTTTCATCAAACTAAAGTTAATACTTGGTAAAAGTGATAAAAATACACTTATAAGGCGAATAAATACCTTTATTCAAATTGACATGTTTCATCGCTTACACGGCGACATTCGCAAGATCTGTAATGATACAAATATTTTCGAAAAAAAATTTAAATTGAAAACTGGTAAACAAAAATCACGAGATCTCATGAATAAGGAAAACAAGTGCAATAATAACTAGAAAGAAAAAATCATACGTCAAGCATAGATTATGGAACACTTTCCAACACATTCAGAATAATGTAACAAAACTGCACCGTTTAATAAGTTAAACTATCATGTCTAATTCAACCATATGGAAACGCATAACACACCAGAAAACCCGATTTCAGCTGTTCCGATCTATAATCGGCAAATTATCCGAATTCTTTGGGCTACCCTGTATATAATATATAGATTTGTATCTATTAACTACATGCATGCAAAAATTTAGTTCAGTTAAGAAATATATACCTCAGTTGAAAATTCCCCTTCAACCATTTCCACTAATAAGGAGAATGCTACGAGAATTCTTTTGTGCAGCCCTGTACACGAGGTATAGAATTTATATACAACGGGTAACATGCAAAAAATTAGTTCAATTTAAAAGCGCATACCGAAACTGAAAACGTACTTCCAGCAATTATTGCTCAAAGACAGTACTGTAACCGATTTCTTTTGTGTGTCCCTGTAAATACACGTCAAATGCTAATAATGTTCTATTCTACTGTAATCGTCTTGTAGTGAAATTCAGTGATATCAGTTTCAATACATTTTATATAATGTAATGCCATTAAAATACTCTGCAAACGATTTTCCCCATTTACCATAATGCAATGGAATTCTTTTGTGTGCCCCTGTAAATGAACTAATAATGCTGCACACTTCATATGCAATACCGAAAATGCCATGGTAAGCATCATAGTAGAGAAGAAATGGGGCTCCGACGCCGGGGGGCCTATATCCCTCGCGCAGATAATTGGCCGTCATAAATACAACCAACCAACCAACCGACGCCGGGAGAAGGAGTGAGGAGCTGGAGGAGGAGGGAGAGCTCCTCCTCCCGAGACCGTCTTGTAGGAGGAGGGAGGGCGCCTCCTCTCGAGAATGTCTTATAAGAGGAGGGGTAAAATTAAGGTAAAAAAATTTTGAGAATGGGGGGGAGGGCGATTAGAATATTTTATGCTATAAGAGAGGGGTTAATTGCAGAGGGGGATGAACTTTTGAAGAGGAATTTTTCAAGATTGAATTTATTTTTACTCAGCTGTAGTACGAGGTTTGAATGAATAATTAATTAATTAAAAAGGAAATTAAAAATAATTAATGAGAAAAATTAATTTAGAAATTATAATGAGGGGACTTAGAATTTTTGAGTTTGAAATTTATTTTTAGTCAACTATAGTATGCAGTCGCGAATTTTTAAAATTAAAAATATTCATTAATTAAAAATAGTAATTAATTAAAAATAGTATTAATTAAAAAATGATAATTAAATAATATGAATGAGAAAATAACTTAATGAAGAAACTTCAGAAAATTTTCGAGAGTTTGATTTAATTTTGTTACTGAATTGAGTGTTATGAGATTTTTATTTGAAATAGAAATTTTTTGAAAAAAAAAAAACAGTGTGAATTTTAAAATCTTTGTAGGAATGTGAATGTTTTATGAATAAAATTTGGGGAAGGATTTTATTCTTTTAAGTGGCATGTTTTTTAAAGATATTTTTTCGTATTGCGGTCATGTTTTCACAAATATTTCTCGGTTATATAGAAATGAATTGAAAGTTTTGTATTAGTCGGTCAGTAATTTTACACTATCATTAGTTAGGTAAATGAAGGTATACTTTTGTGTTGTGCTTTCTGACTAAACTTTACTTATTGAATGAAAAAAAAAATATATATATATATGTAACTAGGAAATATGATGAATATTTGAAGAAAAAATTAAATTTTCAATGATCTTTTAATCTAGTCAATGTATGAAGCGAAAATAAAAATAAAACTTAAATTATACGTAACAAATATTTCAAAACACATCATTAATTCATATCAAGTATTGAGAGACTTAATATCATTACATAATTTTTTTAAAGAGGGATATATATTAGCTGATTTCGTTTCATGTAACATCAAATTTTAGCATATGCGCGTATACCCCATGTGGAAAAACCCTTTGGTATATAAGCGACTAAAAGCACAACAGTTCGTTATGATAAGAATGACTCACTTTACTTGAGGATTTATTTGCTAACGCAGTGAGAAATAGGGATTAGATAATTGTTAGTAGTTAAATATTAATTAAAAGGGAATTAGAAATGTGGTTAAGGGTTTTATTCTTTTAAATGACGTGTTTTCTAAAGATAATTTTTTGAAATTGCAGTTTTTTTTTAACCATTTCTCAGTTATGTTTTTGAATTGAAAGAAATGTTTTGGACATTTATCGGTTATACTTTTTGGTTTAGTAAATGTTATTAATAAATTCAAACATATAAGCTCAATTAGGAACATTTCAGAAATATTTTGCTAAGAATTTAGAACATACGAAAATATACAGAATATCGTTAAAAATATAGGAACTTCACATATGTTAAGGTACGATTTCCTATATTTAAAAAAATTGTAATTCGCATTTAACTTTTAATCTAGTAAATATGTGAAGCCACACAAACTTCAAAATTTTTCTTAATATAAAAAAATATTATTTTAAGATCATTTCTTATAAATATTAATACACGAAAGAAATGATTGCGCGTTTAGAGCATGTAACTTTAATCATCAAAATTTAAATAAATATTTATCACTTTCAAATGAAAATGATAATGATAAGCCTTTCGTTTAATATTTTTCAGTTTAATTAATGCATAATTACATTTTTTGAATGATTTTCATAATTAAAATAAATATAAAATAGAAGAGGAATTCTTTTCAAATTATTAAGAAACACGCAAGTTATTTTTAGGCAATATTTCAAATCACTGCAAACTTTTAACATGATGAGTCATCACTGAGAACTTAATATTCTTTACACACATAAGTGTCATTATGTTCTTACATGTAATCAAGCGGAAGGTTTTAATAAATATATTATTAATATCGAGATATATGAATAGTAATGCTAGTTATATTCTTTGAAATATATATATTCCTATGTGTGTCTTAAAAACCCGACATAGTCATTCTGCACAGTGTTTGTGAGATATAGATTTAGTTCACATTTATGTTACGTAATAGAGATCACGTGATTTTCCCCACCAATCGCAGTTCATTCTTTATCATTATTCTGAGATAGTATTGTAAGTATCATTTTTTTAAGGAAATGTATAGTATTCGAGAAGTGAATGACCAGAATTTGAAAAATTTCGTCAAAATAATTTACATATTAACTCACTTACATATATTTTTTTATATATTAACTAACTTGCATAACTTACTACCAACCACGATTTTTGAATACACTACGAGGTGACTGAACTTTTCAAGACATATTTATCTCACATATTTAAATTTAGATATTTAAACTACTTTTTAAATTCTTGATTAAGTTTCAGAAATGCATATGCTTCAACAACAAATATTTTCTAATTGTATAAGAGAAATAAGTATTCACATAAAAATTACACTTACCTTTTACGAACACATCTATTTCATACCACTTTCTCTAATAATGCAGAAGTCAAGTTCTTATCAGATGATACTTCAAATGACTAACAAGTTCTGAGTCATTCATTGGGTTTTTCCCACGTAGATAACCTCACTGATTAAGAGTACATTAAATTTTCGACTATATATTTATATTATTAAAGTTCTAATTGCAATTAACACATATCCTTTAATTGGTTTTTATAATAATTAAAATAATAATTCAATTTATCTTTTTAAAATAAATTATTTTTAGTTTTATTCATTCTTAACAAAATACACAAAAATTAACAGTCATTTTAAATACAAGTGAACTATTTTCAATCCACCCTATTGCTATACTCGACTTGCGCTACATTTTCATCTATGGGGAAAACAATGTAAGTACACCATTAAGTCTTTCCCATTTCATCTCCTTATCAAACTAACATGCTTTAATAGAAGTGGATTCTAACTATGCATAACCATTTTAGGTAAATATTAATATTTTTTAGTTATTTTTCAGAGGGATTTTGAATTTTGTAATAAAAATGATTGAAATGAGTTAGCATGAAAACAATAATTTAGACTGTATTTTCGAATAAGAATGAATTATAAAATCTCATTGCGAGAAAAGAAAAAAAATTTGCATTGTGAAGTGAGTGAAATATCTTCAAAGTTTTTTCCTTAATTAGGCTTTTGAGAAAGAAAATTTAAAAAAAATTTAGAAAACTATGTCGGCAGTACTACAACAGCGACCCTTGTCATTTATATATAGCATCTTCGCTCGCGTGGCAAGCGTCTTTGAAAATGACTGATACACCTTTAGAATTGCTTTTTGATATTAAGATATTGCTTTTGATCGATAGAATTTCTCGCACGGTTTGAACACACAAACATATGATGAAATTTCTCATTTTTACTGGGCAACACGCTAACCACTATCTTAAGTGGGCCCCACGCTTTTTTCGCGTAAATATGCTTTTTATCTTTTTAGTTTATAGCTACTTTTTTACATGAATATATAATTCATATATGTATACATTTTATTCATTTTAAGAAACTATTGTCATATTATATCTTTTTCATTATGATTTACATAAATTTTGAGTAAAAACATTAATTTTTACTAAAATAATCAAGTTTTTTTTTGTAATTGCAATTAGCACATTTGCTCTAATTGGTTTTTATAAAAATGCATTTATTAGATTAATTATTAATTAATTTTTGAATTAATTATATTTATAATTAAATATTTCTTAGTATAAATACTACGTATTATAACAAAACATAGTATCTATATACTAGACAAAAATTAATTAATTATAAAATAATTAATTCAAAAATTAATTAATAATTAATATAATAAATGTATTTTTATAAAAACCAATTAGAGGAAATGTGCTAATTGCAATTAGAAATTAGAGCTTTTAATTATGAAATCTAGAATAGACACCACTAATCACATGATATACGTCACGTGACAAGTGACATCACACACGCATATATCTTGTGATAATCTAATCAGTGATAGGATTAGCTGATAAGGACTTAGAATTATTCATTTCTCTCCAAGTTTTTGCAAGAGATGCTTGGATTTTTGAATGCTAGCTGCCGTATTAGATAAGTATTATTATGTGCGTTTATATAAAAATGAATTTTAAAATTAAAATGTAATAGTATTTAATAATTTTTCAAATTTTAAAACAATAATTTGTAATAGTAAGAAAATTGCAAAGTCCGAATACTACTAACCATAGTTAGCATAAAATAATGACTTATATTGCAAACTTTTGAAAAATAATGATTATTTAATTAAAGTTTTTTCTGTTATATTTTATTACATGAATGTTTTGAAATAACAGTAAAAATAATTATCTGTAAAAAACTGACTGTGAATTTAAGCATGTTTTTAACAGTAGCAAACTTTTTTGGATATACTTCATAAAAGTATGTTGATTATCATATAAAACCAACGAAATTTATTAAGTTAGTATATTGAAAACATAAGTTATCATGTTAATTTTACAAGTGAGCTCGTTTAGCAATGCCATGTTAGTTTAGCTATATCACATGCCAATGTGAATTTCTGATAAATTAATTATTTGAAACTTAAAACTATGTCGATTTTTTTAGATATTCAGAAAAATATAAGTAATATATTTAGTTTAAATGCAATGAGCTTCTGTATTAACATCTAAGTTGCGCACTAAATGAGTTTTCAAGTATCAACTTATTAAATAGAAGAAAAGGTCTAATTCAAGTTAGGACATAACCTATTTGATTAGACATTGTTTATTCGATTGAAAAGGTAGACTATGGTTTATTAAAATGTTTGCGCATGTGCACATAAAAGGTTTTGGGTTGCTATTGTAAACAAATAGTCGTTTGAAAAGCAGTTGGTTGGTTGGTTTATTGTGCAAAGAAACGATAGCTAGGATAAATAATTGAAAGATAGAATGCATTCACTATACATAAAACATTGAAATTTACAAATCCTTCTATATATAAAAAAAAGTTTTGATTTAGAAATGGACCAATGAACATCTGCGTAGATATTCCGGGTAGAACTCATCCAATTTAAATGCTTAAGCCAAGGCCTCCTTATCGAAATAACAGGACTCGCAATCGCTAAGTTTCCTTTGTCCGCTGTACACGTGGTTAGAAATCACATGGTTTCCCGTGACTAGCGCCATCTATCGTGAGAAACAGAAATATTTTTTAATTTGTTTTTCATTTCTCTTTTACCATTTTCTTTACGATGCGCTTTGTAGTTTGCAAATGATAGTTGTTAATCTTAAAAATTTCATATGTTCTAGACATTTTATTTAAAAAATGAACTTATTTTACTGTTAAACAAAAAATGTTTACTGCTGTATTCCGTTATGTAAATAAATGATGATGATAATAATAATAATAATAATCAGGAAAGGAAATTATTTTACCATGAATTTCTCAGCGATATTAGTTATTGAAATAAATGGATAGCATCTAGATCCGAAAAATGTAAAATATTTCATTTTCTCTTTTATATTTTCAAATATGTGACTTATTTTATTTCTGCTATTTCTTTTCTTTTCACAATTAATTTCATCTTACAGTATTAATTTAACATCGCTCCTTCAATTTGTTTCAATGCACAGTCTCATTTATTTATTTATTGGCCTATCATTTGTTTTATTTTTGAAGGTATGGGGGATCATTTCAGTTTAACATACTTTAGATGAAAGCTGGACGCCGTGGTGGCCCTTTCCTGGTGCACCGTGTGATGATCAGCAGTGATCAGGTACACGTACGTAGTTTGCCTTAGATGAAAGCTTCACTGTTTTTTCATATGAAGTTTGTATGTATTAATCTATGGAATGTTTCATAATTGGCTCCACAGCCAATTGGCATATCTTGGCGGGCATAGTTTGGTGCGTAATTAATTTCCTTGTTTTAACTCGCATATGTTATGTAAGTTTTACTAAAATGTATCAAAGTATTTTAGGAAAGTTAAAACACGCATAGATACACAAAAAAACAGACTGAAGTCATAAACACTTAAAAAATTGGAAAAATAAAGTTTAATAACCACTTAAATTTATACATGTCCCTCAACTTTCCGAAAATACCGTATTCTTGTCATGCTACGATTTTGGTGTTTGTAAATCTTAATTTGAGTATTCTTCCTTAATCAGACATAGAGCCAATTGGCGTAAGTGTAGTTTGGCGCAAAATTAATTTTATTTTTAAACCGTATACTTGATACCACATTATTCCAGCATCGCGTTTTTGCAGTCAACTTTGACTGTGGAACAGATTAGGGCACAGATGTCATATTCGCCCCATATTGGCGCGATTTTTTTCTGACGCCAATGTCATATACGCAACGATTACTTAACTGGCGCCAAAGTGTCGTTATTTTAGTTCATGTGGTTCACCGGATTATGTTGTTTATGCTGTTAATGTTTTCGCTAAATTGGCAACCTAAAAAAATCGCGCCAATATGGGGCGAATATGACATCTGTGCCCAGATTAGAGAACATTAGCTAATACTACATTATATAATAATAAATCGGTATTTTTCAAGTGTAGGGGCCTTGGCGAGAGAAGAAAATTTGGCAACGTAATTTCTGGAAGCATATTCACTGTTTCACATAAAGAAGCAATATTTTCCAATATTTATACAATTTATTTAATATAAAAAAGGCATTTATCTATTTTATATACAAATATAAACAAATCGTACATAAAAAACAATAATAATATCTAGAAACTAAATTTATACATGTAAATTCGGCACAGATGTCATATTAGAGCGATTTTTTTTCTGGCGCCAATGTCATATACGCACCGGATACTTAACTGGCACCAAAGTGTCGTTATTTTGCTTGATATGGTTATCCGGATATAGATGATATGGTAACGAGGTTTTCGCAAAATTGGCGTCGGAAAAAATCGCGCCAATATGGGGCGTATATGACATGTGTACCGTAAATTCTTATAAAACAAGTTGACAGTTCATAAGTTTTGTTTTCATAACTGTTTTTATCAATCGGCAACAAATCGCTCTTTCCGAAGCCCAAATTGTGCCAAGATTTAAAACAAAAAATAACCCGCAAAGTCCTATATACTGAAAATGGTACTTGTTAGTTATCCCGTCGACCAAATTACTGTCGCCAAATTGTAAGATTAAATGCCAATAATGGTTTGCCATAAAGTAATTAATTTTAAGATTAAATGCCAACAATGGCCAATAAAACTAATATTTCGACGTTTTATTTGTATTTTTATTAATGTTATACTAATTTATTTGTTTTTTCGTTATTTAAAATAAAACATTGTGTCAATTTGTAGAACTTGGCGAGTAGTTTGGCGATTTATATAATTTGGCGAAATTGGTCGACGGGATAACTAACAAGTACCCTGAAAAAATATTAATAAATCTTATATTTAAATCTTCATTTTTGATATGTTTCATTTTTTAAAGCCAGAACATAATTGTGCGAAATATTTTTTTTACGCCTTTATTTTACTGGAATTCGAAAAATATTTTAATACAATTTTGCCAATAACACAACATTTTCAATTTTTTACTATGCATTTGTTTATGGAGCATTACCAGGAGTATACACCAGGTGGCGTAACTTACGGGACAAAGTCAGCTAATAAGTTGGCAATTATCGGGGACATTTTCACCCATAGACTTTCTCCGGATTGTCAAGTCTGTTTTATGATAGGGGAGTCTTGGCTTAAGCATGGCCATAGCCTACTGTGATATATAACGGCCCGCGCATTTCGCCGAAAAAGTGAAGTCGTCATCCAACTTCAAACCCTGAACCAAAACTTCACAACGTGCTCTTTGTTTACAATTTATACCCTGCCCAGATAGAAGCTTGTTTCTCATCGTCGAGGTTTCAGAATCATTGATCGTATTTTCATGTAATAAATTAAATATTTATATTCTTCAATTTCCTTCGATTTAAAAGGCTATTTTACACAAATTGTAGCATTTTAGTGTTACACATACTTTTAAGATTAGCTAAATTATTTATTGTTTACCTTGATCGTTTGCTTCAATCATGAAAAATGCCGGTTCTGTTATTCTTTTTTAGGAACAGATGTCATATTCGCCCCATATTGGCGCGATTTTTTTCTGTCGCCAATATCATATAGGCAACAGGTACTTAACTTGCGCCAAAATGTTTGATGTGGTAACCCGGATTATGTTGTTTATGCTGTTGATGTTTTCGCCAAATTGGCAACCGAAAAAAATCACGCCAATATGGGGCGAATATGACATCTGTACCCTTTTTTAATGTCCCGTATTTATATAAAAATAGCTTGGTTTCATATACACGTTTTAAAATTAAAATTTGATTTTTATCAAACTACAGTTCTCATAACTGACTTGAAGCAGCTATTTTTGATTAATTTACTGTTACCGTTAAAATATTTGTTTTTAATATCGCCCGAACCAATAAGAAAAATAAAAAAAAGCCGATCTTCCTTAAACATTAAATATTCTTATTTTTAATCAGAGAAAGAAATGGTGATCACGGATTTAAATATCTTTGCAATATTCTATGTTATCCAAGAAATGTTGATTAAATCATGTAAGGGTATTTGTTACTTAGTAAATTACATTTATTAATTATTACAAGGAATTTTATGAGTATTTTAATATATTAAAAAAAATTTCCATCAGTTTTTTTGTTTCAGCAGTGAAAATAGTAAATAAATGGTACTTAGTTATCCCGTCGACCAAAAATCTATCGCCAAACTATAAAACTAAATGCCAATAATGCTTGATCGTAAATGTCACATTCACTTGACTGTAAGCAAGTTACACGTGTTTATGTCACCAAGTGATTTTTATTTCGACGTTTTATTTGTATATTTATTAATGTTATACTAATTTATTTGTTCTTTCGATATTTAAAATAAAAATTATGTCAATTTGTATAATTTGGCGAGTGTTTTAGCGATTTATATAATTTGGCGAAATTGGTCGACGGGATAACTAAGTGGTACCAAATAAATTTGTGACATTGATGTTTTAGATTAAGCATGTGTTTTTTTATTTATATATTTTTATGTGTGTTGGTTTAACAGTTTTAAAGAGAAACACTTTATATTAATCACTTAAATAAATAGAACTTTACATTTACATTGATATGGCCAGTTTATAATAACCCTTAACAGCTGTATTCGAATTAGCTGTCATTTCTAAGCTTGATTGGAATGTCAGCAGAATTGTAAACGTAACCATGGCGACATGACGTAATTTTGGTGTTTGTTTACATATCTACCCTTCCCAGGTTGTTTCAGTTACGGTCAGAGTCAAATTTCAATTTTGGGCAGGGTATCAGAGTCCTCTGGCGAGCGACTTCATACATTAAACGCAAATCAGTCTGCCTGTAGTAGTATCTAACAAGGAGAGGGCCAACCTTGTTAAGCACAGATTTTGATTATTTTAATATACGTTGTAGAGTAGAGGCCCCTTAGTGTCAGGTTCAACGGATTTTATCCAATGCTCCTTAGTTCTTGAGAAACCGGGGGTCTAATATTAGTACACAACTTAAATACTTACTTTGCTACAACGATGATAGGTCAGTCGTAGCTCAGTTAGTATGGTGTTAACCGGTTGATTGGCGGGCCCGGGTTCGATACCTGCGTGCGCTACATTTGTCTTTCTCATTTTTTGTTTTATAAATTTACTTGTAAGTGTAACTTAATAATCTCACTGTCAATTAAAATTTTTAATATTGTATATCAATTATAATTTTAACCTATTTAATTTTTTACTTTTAACTGAATAGTTGTAATAAAACATCATAAAACTGTTATTTTTTTTTATAAAAAATCAGTTTTAAAATGTATTTCATATATTCTTTATCGATGCAATGATATTGAGCAATTGTGTCAATTCGTGATTTTAAAGAAACATCATTTACGCATTGCTTTAACAAAGGAAGTCAATGAGATAATACTATTATTCTGTTTTTAAAGTAACAAGCATAATCATATTAAAAATTAGCATCAGAATTAAATTACAACCGATTTTTTGCATATTAAAGATTTTTAAATTTGTAATAAGTATGCTTGCACTTTCAATTATTTTGCTTTCCCCTTTATCTTTTTTCTGCTTTTATTTTATTTGAATATTCCTTTTTTTTTTTTTATCATAACTAGATGGCACCACAACAGAATTTGTCACGATTTTGGAATTTTTATCATTCAATAATAGATCCAATTTCTTTTTAAACCTCTTTAATGGATGAGAAATAATAGTTTACAAATAAGAAATGATAAATTTAAGTTTGTTAACATTATAATTAATGTTTGGTGTTAAAATTTTTAATTGAAATTATTAAATTATAATTACAACAATATTTATATAACAAAAAATGAGAAAAACAAATGTAGCGCATTCAGGTATCGAACCCGGGCCCTCGGATCAGCCGGCAAACGACATGCCAACTGAGCTACGACTAACCTGTAATTTTCGCTGCGAAGTAAGTATTTAACTTGTCTACTAATATTAGACCCCCTGGTTTTTCAAGAACTAAGGGGCATTGGATAAAATCCGTTGAACCTGACACTAAGGGGTGTCTACCCTACAACATATATTAAAATAACCAAAATCTGTGATTAACAAGGTTGGCCCTCTCCTTGTAAGTATGCCTTGAGCATGGCCTTTCTTCGTTAATATTAAAAAAACTGTCGTATACAAAAATATGGAAATCGGTGGTATTATAAAGAAATATTTGATAAACACGCTGATGCAGACAGTTTTCAAATTGAAGAATTACTTTCAGAGATATTTAATGCTAAATTTGGACAAAATCGTTCCATTAAAAAAGTTTTATTGGAGCAAAAACTATACATGAGAATTTAATCATTTTTAGATCATTTTATAGGTTATAAGTTCCCGGTGTGCAGATTGCATTTATTTATTTTTTTTATTTGACTATTTTTTGAGGTTTTATTTCTATTTTAAATTCAAATTTTCAGTATTTCGAGAGATATTTTTTACAAATTTAAAAAATGTTATTAATTTAAACTGTTGCCAACTTTATAAACAGCGCAAACAATAATGTTTACTTCAAATTAAAAATTTATTTACACGGGACTATTGAAAACAGAAATTTTTTTTTAAAATTTGAATTAAATGATTACACGTTAAAAGCAGGAAAATTGCGTCATAAGAACCATATTTACACTGGAATTTTAAAAGAGAAACAAAATGTTAAAATAAAAAAATCATTACTATGCGTTAAAATCTGTAAATGGAGGAAATTACGTCATATTTAAAATGGCCAAAAAATATGGGAAAACAATTTAAATTAAAAAATATATCTGCGCGAGACATTTACTTGATATTTTGAGATAATATTTTCAACTATTATCGTGAATTCGAAGACAGCGCAAATAATATTTCCTTCTAACAACAAAAGTATTTTCACGTGAATATTAATAAGAGAAATAAAACTTTGGTGTAAATTACGTCAGATTTAAAACGATACATTTAAAATGAATTATTTAAAAGAAGTATCTTATAGCGCTGTTAAAAAATACCGGGAGACAATGACACAGTTTACTTAATTCATTTTACATTAGCTTATTTTCGAATGTTTAACTAATTTTTTTAATTAAATACGAAAACAGCCATTGTATCGTTTAACAGCAGCAGATATGGTCTTAAAAATCCCCAATCCAAGAAAAACGAATGGAAACCCGTTGCTTTTTGGATTTTGGTGTCCCTGAACGGGGGTTGGCGAGCGTAGCTCGTAGGAGGCAAAGCCCCCTAGTTGTATATATAATAAATATATATGTATATTCAAAAAAAGTATAAATTGACTAACTTGGAAATACCATCGAAATGTTTAAAACATTTGTTTTGTTAACATATGTGTAGAAAAAAACATAAATATTTGGTTAATTTATAACTAAATAAGAAATCATTTTTAAACTTGCTATTTTTTTTAAACATAGCTTATATGCATGTATGTATATAGATACGTATTAAAATTTGTTGGCCTTAAAATATTAATGAAACATTTTTTAACAATTTGAAATGTTTTTCAAAGCATTTTTATCAATTTCTTAAAATCTTTTATACTGTCTTGAAACATTTTATATATATTTTTTCAAATAACTTATTATTAGCTTTGAATTTGATTATCTTTTTAAATTTTTCCCACGTTAACAAATACACAGACACAGCCCCACACACAATTTTATACAAACACACACACACACACACACATATATATATATAAATGCATGCATACGTATACACATATACTTATATGAATATATATTTCTAGTATGTTTGGGAAATAACAATAAAATTTAGAAGTTTTAAATCGTTTGATGGACGAATTTTTATTTAATAGTGAAATTTTTCTGAAAAAGAAAAAAATTGTTATAGTTGAACGTCTTTTGGAATCTTATAGTTATTTATTTATTTATTTTAATCGTTTGTTAATTTTATGTTTGTTGTTTATAATAATGAACGAATCAATTATTTAAAATGGCTACTCTAAAGTCATAGATAATTATCGTTTTAATATTTAGTGTTTAATTAATTTACCAATGATAGAATATAAAAGTACATAAGTATGTTATCGAATGTTAAGTAGTGTATATTAAAAATTTGAATACAGTAAAAAAAAAAAAAAAAAAAAAAAAAAAAAAAAAAAAAAAAAAAAAAAAACTTCATTATTTTAGTAAAAATTAATCTTTTTACCCAAAAATTATTTAAATTATAATGAAAAAGATAGAATATGACAATATTTTCTTAAAATGAATAATATGTATACATATATGAATTATATATTCATGTAAAAAAAGTAGCTATAAACTAAAAAGATAAAAAGCATATTTACGCGAAAAAAGCGTGGGGCCCACTTAAGATAGTGGTTAGCGTGTTGCCCAGTAAAAATGAGAAATTTGATGATTTGTTTGTGTGTTCAAACCGTGCGAGAAATTCTATCGATCAAAAGCAATATGTTAATATCAGTAAGCAATTCTAAAGGTGTAACAGTCATTTTCAAAGACGCTTGCTACGCGAGCGAAGGTGCTATATATAAATAACAAGAGTCGCTGTTGTAGTACTGCCGACATAGTTTTCTAAAATGTTTCATTTTTTTTTTCTCAAAAGCCTAATTAAGGAAAAAACTTTGAAGATATTTCACTCACTTCACAATACAAATATTTTTTTTCTTTTCTCGCAATGAGATTTTATAATTCATTCCTATTCGAAAATACAGTCTAAATTATTGTTTTCATGCTAACTCAATTCAATCATTTTTATTAAAAAATCTAAAATCCCTCTGAAAAATAATTAAAAAATATTAACATTTACCTAAAATGGTTATACATAGTTCGAATCCGTGTTTTCCGAACCTGCCGAATTTAGATCCATCAATGTCCATCAAGTGATCCATCAAGTACTTCCGTTAGGAAGGGACCTGAAGTTGCCTTCGATTCACTTTAGGATAAAAAAAATACCAAGCCGGCCATTTTGTTTCTCCTGCAAACGTAACTATTTCAAATCTCCCCCAAAACCAGAAATCCATTAGTGAATGTCATTAGTGAGTAACCCTACTCAGTAAGTATAATGTTTCAAATCACCAAAACACCAATCCATCTTTCTTCCGCGTATCTTCTGGCTTACCTTTTCCTGTTAAAAAGATTTCGTAAACATCTTTTTACTTAACTATTTATATAACGAATCGATATAAAGACAAAATTGTTTTTATTATCGTTTTGAATTAAAATACAGTTCAGATTTTTAAACGTTGTTATCATATCTACCCTATATACATATTTATCACGTATAAACATCTGTCAATACATGTCCAATACATCTTTTAATGCTGAACCATGGATGCTGATTTTATAAAATAACGCTCATTTAAAATCTTTCAATATCGTTGACGGACTGTTCATTTATTTATTTTATTAAAAGCATAAAATTTGGAGCCATAACTATGCAAATGATTTGGAATCAAACAGCGGATTCCAGTTATTGATAAATGTATTACATATTGAGTTATAATTGATTGGAAATCGACTTTGAAACTATTTTATGAAAGGTAATTTGTCTTTATAGAAAAAAAATGTATTGGCTTGATATCCAAATAAAAATTTCTGCAAATTTCGTAAATTATAGAAATATTCATAAATTCTTTGATTGTATTAGAAAGCAGCAAGTATGTATTTGACAGCAGCTTTATAACTAGATTCAAGAGGTTTTTTGAGTGGCTTATTTCACCTTGAATCTTAATTTAAGGCATTTTACAAATAATTGATTATTTTTGGAGAATTGAAAATTAAATTTAAAAAAAGGAAACTTCTTCAAAATAAACGACCAAGAGCGAGTATTACTCGCGCTCAGAGAGTTCCGCATAATATATGAATTAATATATGTATTATTTTTACTTTATTATTACTTTCAAACTATTCAAGCTACAGCTTTAGAAAATTAGCCAAATATGCATTTCTTCATAGTCTTCATGCTAAAACCAAAAAATTCACATATTTTAGTTATTTATTTATTTAGTTTTTTTTGGCACTTGAAAAACTTAATTTTTTTTTCTTTTGTGCTAAAATTAAAATTTTATACCTTTTTGCATATATTTTGGTTTTACTTTAGAAGTAGGTGTGTTGTGATTCTATTTTGTTCAAAAATTGTTTTCTATATGCATAATTTAGAGTTTTATCATGCCCGCAACACTTAATAATTTTAATTCACGCATCAGTGAGTTGAATTTTTAAATTTAAATATCAATTTTGTATATACAGCATTTATTTTCCTGGATAATATAGCCAAGGATATATGCTTTAGGCAGAAAGGTAAAAGAAAGGGATCTTAATTCCATATTATTTGTCTTTTGATACATTGAACAAGTAAAAATTAAATTTAAAAAATCAAAAAACCCGACTGCGTAAAAAGCGAACTAATTAATTATTTCCCATCAATGTGAAGCTATTTTTTTACATTACTTACCTATTTTTTTATTTACTTGTATTGATGACTTTTAAGTTGTACTTAATTGTTAGTTCCTATCTATAGACACTGTTTTGATGAGGCCTATAGATGTCTTTGATCCGATGGTTAGAGTTGCAGTAAAGCTAGAAATCCTACCTAAACAACTTTCAGGTTATGTAATATTTAAACGGAGCTTCTGACTATAAAATAGTCAATGAAACATCGTCTTTATTTTGAAAGACCTATCCAATGATATGCCACTAAATATAGTGCGTAATTTTTTTTTCGTCTCTACCGCCATTTTGTATATTAAGTGCTAATGTCAACAACAAAAACTAAATCATGATTAGAGATAAACCCACTTTAATAATTTCATCTGGCCGCTGTTGACGAGATTTTATTTCATTTTTATATAAGAGCTGGTTTTATCAGAATCATGTTAAGGCGGTATTAAAAAAATACTTTCCCATGCTCAATAACTCTGAATTTTCTGGAACATTTTCAAATTCATTTTTAAAAGAAAAAATATGAAACTTGCTGACGTGATTTTTGAAGATATTTATAAGCGACCCGTGTTTTCAACTTTCTTTCAATTAATTAAAACTTGATTTATAAACAATTATTTTCTCAGTAGGACAATATTTTTAGTTTCCAACACAATCGCTTCGGGAAATTCCGTTCAAAATGCCCTATTTGACATCATTTTTTGAAATATATTCTGCCTCTATCAAAAAATCGACCATTACGATACATTATATAGTATCTGAATAAGAGAATCTACCAATTGGATGCGTTTGAGAGCAAAAATGAATTTAAAAATGAGTCAGAAAATAAGCAGTTTGGATTTGAATACACCCTTCAAACGATGATTTTAGATAGATTTCGTATGAAATACTACCTATTGGGATCGTTCCTATGTTGGAATTTCGGAAATTGTTTTACAGATCTACACCGATCATGACCCCTAGAACCCAAAACCACCCCACCCCAAAAAAACTATATATATATATATATATATATATATCACTTATTTATGGACACGATAACTTCCGTAATTCTGCACAAATCTTTTCCAAACTGATACATAAAATCAAGGGGCGGAAAATCTTTTTGCGCCCCTGGAGCCCATTTTTAATTTTATCAAAAATCTGTGATATATAAAATTTTGGTCCTATTTTTAGAAGTAATAAAAACTTTAAACTAATTTGATATGTACAAAAATTAAGAAGTTATGGCGTTTTTTCGGTTTTCACAAAACTTTCCATCCCCTTGGTCCGATTTTGCCCATTAACGAACTTGATCGAGATTTTATGCCACTTGATTTTATGTATCAGTTTGGAAGAAACTTATGTAGAATTACGGAAGTTATCGTGTCCATAAAAAAGTGATATTATATATATATAAAGTTTTTTTACTGAGGTTGGTCGTTGGTTTTGGTTTCTAGGGGTCATGATCAGTGTAGATATGCAAAACTTTTTCCAACGTAAGGGATAATGTAATAGGTAGTATTTCATAAGAAATCTACCTAAAAGAAAATTAAGGACGACCCGATCCGATGTAGGACTTTTATTCAACAATCCCGGAGTGTCCAATATTTAGAAGTTTTACTATATTTAAATAGTAAAAATATAGATTTGTCCTTTTTTTTTTAAAATAAAACTTAAGATTGGTATTGGAGATAAATTCTAGATTTAGGAAAGTAAACATGATTTACTTTCATTTCATTTCGGGTTCGGGTCAGGTTGCGGGTTGATGAAAATTATTTTGGTGGTTTCAGATCGGGTACGACCGGCCCCGCTCAGGACTCTAGTTTAGGTGCTACTGAGAAACTGCGAACCACAAATATGTTTCAGTTACACTGCAATGTTTCATGTATTTGGATGTTAGTTTTTGAGAATTGTTGAACATAAGAATTTTCACGATCTGCTTATTAAATTTTTATGACTTTAATTTTCTGTCAAATAAATCATATGCATCTAAGTCTGCTGAAATTGAAACTTATCTTACAGTAACGCGTTCTACGTTGTCTGTAATGGTGTGTGAAATGTTCAAGATTTTTATTGCTATTTTTCAGTTCAAAAATTCTCTAATATTTGCATAAATATGTGCATACTAGTACACTTTTATTACACGGTAAATGTAACATAATTGTTAATATCGCAGGATCTCTTTGCTTCCCAATCGTAATCCCCTAATTCATCAAATTATTTCCGCAAACGCATATTACAGCTGCATCATACAAATGAAGAAAGGAAAATGTACTGTACAGTGTAATGCAAGATTATACAACTTTTATTTTGGTTTGTTGCATATTTTCATAGATTTAAAAGACACGTTGAAATTAATTGCAAGTAAAATGTGTATTAAGCAAGAACGAGTTTTTCTTTTATTTAAACCTTGTGTATTTGCTTTTTTAAATGCCTCCTATTACAAATACATGCATATATTTTTATAGGAACAACCATTACATAAGTAATAGTACTTCATCCGAAAATAATTTAAATTAAACAATTACAGTCAATTTTGTAGAAAATTTAAATTATTTATAATTTAAACATAATTAGTAACAGCTCTTAAAAAAATAAATCGAGTTGATTTTCTTTTATAACATGATCAAATCCTTTAAAAGCATCTTATGTTATTGTTATAAATATGCCCATTAAAAAAAAATGAAAATATTTTAGGCTAAATGTTGAATATTTTTTATCTATTTTGTGTTCTCATAGTTGTATCATGTAGTCTGCATAGTGTTTATTCGCGTTAACAAATATTTTAAGAAAACTCTTCAGGGAACCAGATATGTTCTGTTCATTAATTTTTGCTAATTTTCATACTATATGCATACAAGCCTGTATTAAAAGTAGAAATTATTTTAATCCTAAAATTTGGAACATTAAATTACAAAAAAGGGAGAAATATTGTATTAGAGTTTTTCTTAAAAAAGAAGGTTGGGAGGGGATTGAGAAAAAAAAACCAGTTGATTTAACACAATACTTATATGGCGCATAATTTACGAGGTACTTTCTAATAATTAGCAGCATGTGATTTAAACTTACAAATGTTATGATGGATAATAATTCTATTAAAAATTACTCTTTGCAATACTATTATTATGGGTGAAACAATTTGATAATACCACTTGCAGTGAAATATTGGTAATCTGTTAATAAAAGATGAAAATTCTCTTATTTTGACGATAATTTATACGTTTGAATAAATCGAAATAGTAAAGTAATTAATTTTCAAGATATTACCATGTAATAATTCCTTGAAATAAAACATATGATTAAAATAAAAAGGTTCCATACTTGCTAATTCACCCCTCCCCCTCCCCTCTGAAATGCGTTACTTTAGAATTAGAAATTTTATGCACGACTATAACACTTAAGGCTTTTTTTTTTTTTTTTAAATATTTCCCACAACTCAGCAACTCAAAACTGATATATTCACCGACTCATTTTATATATAAATATGGAAATATCAGTCATGACTATTGAGTTAATTTAAAATCAAACAACATTTTGCATTTTCGATGATTGTATATCACATTAAGTTCTAATTAATTGTTTTCTAAAAACAAGCTTTCCCGGACTGTAGAATCCCGAAAATCGGCTTAAAACGCAAACTTGGACGGCATATTCCGCAATATTTTTGTCTTTATAAAAAGGTGAAAAATGCTGTTCGATTTCTTAGTTTATGAAGAACAATTTTTGAATTAACATAAACTACACTTGATTTACACTAATACTAATAATCACTAATGCATTTGTTGCATTAATAATAACTTTGTGAATATGTCAGAAAGCAGCCAGTTTGGATTTCAATGTTTCGGTAATTTTTCATTTTTTTAAATATTTTTCCCCATAAAATATGTTTACTCTCTCTCCTTTCTTTTAATAACCTTAGAAAAGTGAAAATATTGCAATAAAGTTTGGAAGAGACTTATCTTGCTTTATGAGAAATGAAATAAGATCAAGGCAAGTTCCAGAAATTTTCACTTTTCGTGCTCAAACAACAAGAATATGCACTGCACATTGAATAAGGTTGCTATTATGTTTTAACAATGATTGAATTACTACATTCTTCCTGCATTTTTCTTGATGTTGTATTTCAAATAACGTGAGGCTAAGTTCACATTTTTAGTACAATATTTTCACTGTTATTAACTATTTAACAGAAATTTATCTAGCTATTTTTTTTTTCTAATAAAAATATAAAAATACTTTCTCTTGATATTATATTTCAAATAATGCGAGACTAATTTCATATGTTTAGTACCGTATTTTCACGGTTACTGTTTGATAAAAATTTATCCAGATACTTTCTTCGAACAAAATTATTAAAGTATTTTTCTGTAAATTTCCTAAATATAAAAAAAGTATGAGTTTAGTAATTCGGAAGCTTTTCCCTATTTCATTTTCTGCATTATTTATATTTACGGCAATTGTTGCAAATTGAAAATCCGTCAACAACTGCACATTTCTTTTCCATTGTATAATTCAGAAATACAAAATCATTTCCTACTGGTCTATTACTGACGAAACACCCTATATGCAGGTAGATGATATACATCTTTTAGATAGAATATCCCGATTTGCTTCGAAATTGTGTTCTTTTAAATTATTTTATACCGTGTCTTATTATTATTATTACATTATATAATATAAATTATGAATTTTACTAAAATGTTTATTCCAAATTAAGCTCTAATTTAAACTTCTCACAAAGTAGACACTTATAACAAATACTGCTGTTTCAAAAATAATTTTATCGTTAATTATCTTATTTTTTATATTGAAACCTATTCCCAAATCCAAACTAACTACTTTTCTGATACTTTCGCGAAATCATTTTCATTCGTAAATACAAGAAATTTGCATTAATATTCGTAAAAATATAAAATTTACCTATTTTATTCAGATACCAAGAAATTAAAGAGTATTTTCTTATAAAAGCAAAGATCCATTGAGAAAATGTTGTCAAAGATAGCATTTTAAGTTTTACGAGTTGACAGCTTCAGAAATGTCGTCCCAACGGAAGAATTGGCTGCCACTTCCGGAAATTCAGTTTAAAAAGGTCTAATAATTGAAGAGCTAAGTGGAAGAACATGTTAAGTAACAAAAATTACATTTGAAGAAATTTGAAGTGAAAGTTTTTGCTGTAAATTTTAATGATTTATTTCCTGTTTGATACCATGTGTTTAAAATATTAACAGGTATGGTACTAAACTCTCTCAGAATAACTTATTCATATTTAATTCTCAAATATTAAAAATTATTAATATTATTGACATTATTAAATATTAATGAATAATGTCTTAAATCTTCAAGACTTAATAGAACCTTAGTATTTTATCTTCACCATGTGATAGGATACCTCATAACACTTTCATCCAAAAGATAAAATTTTTTTTTTAGAAAATGTAGCATGACATATTCCTCCACTCAGCTCTTCAATTGTCAACGATTAAATATGGCAAAAATTTGTATTTAATTTTAGAGGTAACTAAACCGTAACACATTGGCAGTCTATTAGTTTCATGAAATTGCAGGTGTAGCCTCTTCTTTCTGCTCAAAGTATTAAATAGTTTTTTCAATCGAGTTTATACCTTTCGAATGGATTATTTTCTTTTGATGGCTTCCATTATTATGAAACAGCCATTATAAATGAAGTGTTAGGTGAAGATGAAAGAGCAGCCGTAAAAAGTTAGAAATCTGATTAAAATGGCCATATTTTTTCCCCCATTCTGACCAGAAAATCAGAGTTCTAACATTTTACGGCTGCTCTTTCATCTTCACCTAACACTTCATTTATAATGGCTGTTTCATAATAATGGATGCCATCAATCCATCAGAAGAAATGAACTCGGTTAAAGCGGAAACTCGGATAATCGGCACTCTACTGTATATCTCATTTTAAAAATGATCTTTAGAATATTTTCGTTGGTATTCAAAGAGGGGGAGGGGTCATGACCCGTGACCTCCCCCTTGGATCCGCTATTGTTTGCTAGCCGCACTACTTGTACACCATGTGATTCGCAATGTGAAATCCCATTAATATTATCCATAAGAAAATCATTTTAAATGTATGATGTAATTTTCACCAATATCCCTTTCAGGGGCAATGCACTTCCATTGCTAAAATGTTGAAATGAATGATTGGCATCATAATTTACGTACAAATTTATTTGCAAATAAGAAAAAGCGATATTTCACATATGTAATAAATACATAAAAAAAAAAAATATACAAAAATCCTGGTGCCATTGTCGCATTTGAGAATTAAAATTAAGTGGTTTCATAAACATACCACCGCCCCTGAAAGGGTTAAATGCGTTTTGCGTGCAAAAATTTACAGTTTTTATTTCCCCACTCTTTTAATATTCACGTGTAAATATATTATTCCATTTAAAAGTGTTTGGGGATATCAGTATTTGAACTTTTTAAATATGACCTAATTTTGCCTATTAAAAGTTTTCCACGCATAATAATTTAACTATTTTAGGCATCTTTCATATGACAACATGTATTTTACATATGACGTATTTGTCCCCATTAAATGCGGTTCGCGCGTAATAATTTAATTATCTTAAGATTTTCTTACTTTTTTTAATATTCACGTGTAAATACAATTTGTATGACACAATTTTCCATATTTTCTGCTTGTAACAATTGATCATTTTATTAGTATTTTAAAGTTTCATTTCTGTTTTTAATAGTCACTTGTAAATACATTTTTTATTTGAGAGGAAATATAAAACTTTGTGCTGTTTTACAAATTGGCATCAACATAAAAAATTACCTTTTCTAAATATGAAAAAAAAAAAAAATTCTCTTGAAATAATGAAAATTCAAATAAAAAATTGAAAAAAAAACCTTCATAAAAATTAAAAAAATAAGTGCAGTTTGCACACCACTAGCTTGAGAAGTATATCCCTAGGAAAATATATGAAACTCCTATGCATAGTTTTGTTCCTAAAAAAATTTTTTAATGGACCTATTCTGACCGACTTTAACATTAAAAATCATTTTAAATAGTTCGTCGATTTAAAAATTGTCTACTTTAGAGTGTTTATCAAAGATTTCCCTATAATACTACTCATTTTCATATTTTTCTGTGTAGTATTTTCTTAATATTAGCAAAGGAAAACCTCCGTGTTCTGTACTTGTAATCTCATTGTAGCATCGCCCTTGGCGACGGAACACCACTCCCGCATCTGTGCCAATTGGCATCTATTCTTGTAACCCTTTTTTATGCAACCTAGTTCATGTATTTATTGCGTAGTTATTTTTTTGAAGAAAAAACAATCTCAAAATGGCAACAAGCCATTCTCTCAACTTTGTAGAAAAATTCAAATTCAAAATTGGCAACTAGCCATATTCTTTTTCTATCTTTGAAAAATAAAACTTTATTTTTGTTAGTGAATTACAGTCCGCTTAATTTTCTTAGTACACCTCCGTACATAATGGTCCTAGCGACCCGGAGATTAAACCAGCGTAATTAGAATTTACTATATTGTCAACAAGACATTTAAACAAAACAAAACAAAAAAAAATGTCCGACGCGGACATAACAGCGCTCAATAGAAGACGTGGAAACATAAAGGCGCAAGTTACAAAGATTTTCAATGCTACAGATGGCAAGACTCTTTGTGTTTCAGAACTGAAAGCTCAACTAGAGCTGCTCCGAAAAACCGAGAACAAATTTGAGTTGATTAAGGAGGAATACTACAAAATTGTAGATGAAGAAAAGATCAGTGAAGTAGAAGAGCAGATTTCAGAGACGGATGAAGATATTCAAAAACTAGAGGTAAGCTCATAATCCTCTATTAATAAACAGTATGAAGAAAAAAATGCTAAAATTAATATTTCTGAGTTTAAACTGTCTAATAATAGTAGTGATATTACGAAAGGAATCAGCTTAAAGCTCCCTAAAATCCCTCTACCAACTTTCAGTGGCAAGTTTGAAGAATGGTCAGTATTTAAAACGACCTTCAAAGAAATAATCATTGATAATCCCGCTTTAAAGGATAATGAAAAATTGTTTTACCTCCGCGGTGCGTTAACGGGTGAGCCCAGAACGTTACAAACCGCTGATGATATTTTCACTTCCCTCTTCAACGCATTAGAACAAAGATATGACAGGGTTACCATCTTCCGGTCCCAGGCCCTCGAAAGGCCCATCTGTCCACGCAAGGAACCACTCGTGAAACGAGCCCCGCGGCGCGTCCCGAAGGTCGCCGCCAGAAAAGCTCCAACAGAGCGGAACCCCACGCAAACTCCGGTCAAGCCGACACACTGCCCAGCGCACGTCACGCCGGCTATTCCCAAGTTGGTGAACAATCGCTACGATAGTCCTCACCACCCAGCTAGAAAAACCAAGTGGTCCCTAAACTTGGTTACTCGAGCCGGTAGACCCCGCAAGCCATCGCAGGAACCAGACGCCTACAGAGACGCTGGGCCCACGGACTGAACCGAGGCTTCCCGACCCGAATTTAATTTACGGAAGGCCCCCAAGATCAGATACCATTTTCCGGCAGAGACATTTTTGTGGGCCAGCCGATAGGAAAGTTATTGAAGAGCCCCTAACTTGAAGACCAGGGAGGACGGGGAAAGTCCCTCCGGCCGTAAAGCGACCCAGCTCCTGGCTTTTCGCCCAAGCCACCCGGCTCAACCGACGGAACCCCTCGTGGATCACGCCGGGAACCAGTTGGCCCAGACTAGGTGCCGTTAGCGACCCCAGGCGGGCACGGAAAGCTCCACCTAGACGGAATAGACTCCGCCTCGCTAGGGGGTCGGACGGAACGGAGTCCCGCCAGCCCCCACCGACTCGACCCCATCCTAAGACAGAGAAGCCAGTGGAGGCCGACAGAAGCCCACCCGCCACTACCTTACCTCACGGCCGTCGAGGGTACCCAGGCCCAAAGGCCCCTGACCCCGTGCAGTGACCGACCGCTACCTTTGTTAGTGCGTTCGAAAGTTAGGTGGAGACACCTCTAGGTCCTCATCACCAGGCGAGGAAAACTCCGGTACCGCATAGACACGGAGGACCTGGATCGGACCAAGAGTTCACCTGAGGCACGATGAGCCGCCGCGTTACCGGCAAGCCTCCGGTCCGTTTCCCTGCGGGAATAGTGTTCGATGGTGGACCTGCCGGCCGACCTCCTCCCATGGGTCACGGCACGACATGGAGCAACCAGAACCATACTGGCCTCCCCACGCGACCGCTCCTTGGTCAACGGGGGCACCGCCAAACCCTACCACCCTTAGGGTCGGCTCCCAACTGCTCCAGCTGAGGTCTTCGGAGGGATGAGCCACCCAAGTCATAAAGTAACCTGGGCGCTGTCCGAAACCCTCGCCCTTCGGTTGCTCCGGGAGTCCCTGCATGGCATTCCCGCGAGCCCCGTCGTCACTAGCGAGCACCGAGGACTTTCCACTACAAAGCCCTCACTCATACTTCAGGCTCCCTCTTAGTCAATTGGTGGTTGGGGTCCTATCGCCTTAGCTATCCTTTGCCCAGAGTCATACTTCAGGCTCCCTCTTAGTCAATTGGTGGTTGGGGTCCTATCGCCTTAGCTATCCTTTGCCCAGAGTCACCACCCGGTCACAACCGGCTCTGGGATCAGACTATGGAGCGTCGCTATCCGGCTTGACCAGAGAACCCGGCTGCCGGGGGTGCGCCCTCCCGCGGACGACCGAAGGGCTTTGCACCCATGCACAACGTCCGTTAACCGTGGCCACCGGACTCTTGGCCTGTCGACCGCAAGTCACTCGAGGAGGTGGCGATTCGTCCCCATCCGGCCCCCTCGCATTCCTACACAACGAACTCTGCCGAGCTTCCGGTCACCTCCCCCACTCAAGGGGTCGGGTCGGAACCACCCGGAGGGACGGCCACTTAGAACAAAGATATGAAAACAAAAGAATTATAGTAGACTGTCATATAAAAAATATTTTGAATATATATTCAATGAAACATGAATCGGCCAAAGATCTCCGTTATTTATTAGACAATTTAAAGAAGAATTTAAGGGCTCTAAAAGTCTTAAAATTTGAAAGAGACACATTTTCAAACGCAATTTTGCTAAATATTGTACTAGATAAGCTTGACCGCGAAACTCGGAAACAATACGAGTTAACATTAAGGGACAATGAAGTTCCCAATTTCGACCAATTTTTAGAATTTTTGGAACGTAGACATCAAATTTTAAGCAGCATTAATTCTAGCATCGCTACAAAATCCACTAATAAAGCATTATTCGTTAAAACGAATAAACCGCAAAATAAATTGTGTATTGTATGAAAAACCGAAGCTCACCCACTTTATCACTGTGATAAATATAAAACCATGAAATTAATTGATCGAATAAATATCGTTAAGGAAAACAAACTTTACTTTAACTGTTTGGGATGGCATTTATTTAGCAAATGTAATTCAAAAACCACTTGTTTTGCTTGCAAATCGAAACATCACACCTTAATCCATAATTACTCATCACCAGACACTAAAATTGACTTTCAACAAACAATAAACAATCCATTATCGGAAGAATCAATGAATAGAAATCCTCTTTCAAAGGCGCAAACGAAACTGCAATTCATTCATTTTTTTCGCACGGTAGTAAATCAGTCTTGATAAATACAGCCATAATTTATTTGAAAGATAATAATGGCATAGATCGTCCATTCAGAGCTATTTTAGATTCAGCCTCGGAAAGTAATTTTATCATTTTCGATGCAGTTAAATCACTGGGATTGAAAAAGGAATCAATAAACATTCCGATTAGTGGGATAAATAATTCTCTCATATGTCTGAAGTCAAAGGTCAAGACATGTTTATCTAATAAATCTGGCGAATTTCAACGAGCTGTTGAATTATTACTGATTCCAAAAATAACAGATGTTATGCCAGCAAGGAAATTAAACATACAACATTTAATCCCATCTAAAATATACTTAGCTGATTCACAGTTCTATGTTCCAAACAAAATCGAATTAATTTTGGGTGCTGAATATTTTTTTGATTTCCTCCTAAATTTAGGAAATAATTTAACGTTGCAGTCCAGCATTTTCGGTTATCTTGTTTCAGGAATCATTTTCGATTCGGAAATAGACAATACTGAAAGATATTGCTTCCTAAAAAAAATTTAGAAAATTTAAACAATACACTAAAGAGTTTTTGGGAGATCGAGGAAGTAAATGACGTGCAACCCTGTATAAGTGAAAAATTGGCTTATTGTAATGATCATTTTGATAAGACATATTTTAGAAATTCTAGTGGCAAATTTGTTGTAGAAATGCCTTTAAAACCAGAATTCTCTGAAACCTATTTAGGCAGTTCCAAACGCATTGCATCAAAAAGATTAAACTATCTTTGGCAAC
Organism: Maratus speciosus; assembly: GCA_963932465.1. Lineage (NCBI taxonomy): Eukaryota > Metazoa > Arthropoda > Arachnida > Araneae > Salticidae > Maratus > Maratus speciosus. The sequence goes on along the minus strand of OZ010796.1, from coordinate 329,786,736 downwards.
GTCTAGATCGCGATCCCACAATGAGAAATTTATACACAGAATTTATTAACGAATACAAGCAGCTGAATCATATGCATTAAATAATAGAAGCTAATGATTTCGATGAAGGATATTACCTTCCCCATCACAGAGTTTTAAGACCGTCGAGCGCCACAACGAAACTGCGCGTTGTTTTCGACGCTAGTGCCAAAACAACTAATGGAAATTCCTTTAATGATTTATTATGTAAGGGTGGAGTGCTGAAAGACGATCTCTTTTCTATTTTAATAAGATTTAGGAAACATATTTACGCATTCACTACAGACATCAAGCAGATGTTTAGAATGATAGAAATAAATCCCTCTCAATATGAATTTTTGAAAATTCTGTAGAAGGAAAACAAGGCTTCTCCCATACAAACTTTCCAACTTTCTACGGTTACATATGGGACAGCATGCGCCCCATTTTTAGAGACTAAAGTGTTACAACAACTCGCCTTGGATGAACAGCAAGATTTTCCCTTAGCTTCAAAAATTCTCTTGCAAGATTTTTATATGATGATTGCCTATCGGGATCCTCCAACTTAGAGGAATTTAATTTCGTTAATGGTGAATTAACCCAACTTCTCTTAAGAGGGGGCATGCAACTACACAAGTGGTGCACTAATATAGCTCAATCTAGTGACAATCAATTATTTCCCTTTGATAGGAATTCCGAACAAATAACAGTTAAAACGCTGGGGATGTTATGGAACAGTACCAGTGATGCATTTACATACAAGGTCAACATCAGCGGCGTCAACAATTTTACAAAAAGAACAGTCCTTTCGCAAATTGCTCGAATTTATGATCCTCTTGGCCTCCTAGGGCCAGTAATTACCAAGACAAAAATATTTATGCAACAATTGTGGCTACTTAAATTAGAGTGGAATGAAGCTTTACCTACGCATATCTCCAAACAATGGGAAAATTTCCTGGCTTCTTTACCTCATTTAGAATCTATTCAGGTACCAAGGTGCGTTACTACGGAGCACGTCAATTCAGTGGTACTGAATGGATTCTCAGACGCTTCATCAAAGGCTTACGGTGCAGTCTTGTACGTTCAAACGTCTAACTCTAGTGAAACTGTTACTCATCTTCTCTGCAGCAAAAGTCGTGTAGCACCAACAAAGGTAATGACTGCGCCTCGTCTGGAATTATCTGCGTGTTTGCTTCTAGCTAAACTAACCTGCAAGGTCTTAGACTGTTTAAAGCTTCAGATCGATGATGTTCGATTGTTTTCAGATTCTACTATAGCGTTACCCTGGACAGAAACTGCTCCAAATCTATTAAAGACATTTGTAGGCAATCGCGTTATGCAAATCAAAGAGCTTTCAAAGAACTTTCAATGGTTTCATATCCCTTCTCAACACAACCCTGCTGATTTAACAAGTAGAGGACTGGATGTGAGAAACCTTGCCTGCAGTGAGCTGTGGTGGAGGGGTCCTCCATTTAGTGTTCTTAATAACTGTTTAACAGAAACTTTTTCAAACATTAACTTTGAAAATGAACATTATTCCCAAGAACTCAAGACTGTGCGCAATATATACTAATTCTAATGATTTTTTTGATGATTTAATTAGTCTTACGAATAATTTTCAGAAATTAATAAGAGTAGTAGCTTATATTTATAGGTTTTCTTCAGCTTGTAAAAAACAAGGAATTACAACAGGCCCCTTGTCAGTTGAAGAGCTGGAGAGAGCAGAAATGTGCATTATTAAAATGGCACAGGTAAGCTATTTCTCTAGTGAAATTTCTGCTCTGAAAAAGGGAAATATAGTAGATAGCTCAAGTAAGTTAAAATTCTTGAGTCCATTCTTAGACAATAACAACATTTTAAGGGTAGGAGGTAGACTCAAGAAATCGAATTTAAACTTCGATCACAAACACCCAATGGTTTCACCAGCAAACTGTCGCTTAACTAAATTGATATTTAAATCTTATCACGAGAGAAATTTTCATGTCGGAGCTCAAGCTCTGCTGAATACTGTGCGTCAAAAATATTGGCCACTTGGCGGCAGGAATATTGCGCGTAAGGTTGTACATGAATGTGTACGATGTTTTAAATTTAAGCCCATACTGGCTAACCAAATGAGGGGGGGGGGGGTCTTCCTCCCGAAAGAATAGTACCTAACTCCCCATTTTCAAATGTAGTTTTAGATCTTTGTGGTCCCTTCGAAATAAAATATAAGGGCCAAAGAAAGGGCATTTTTCAAAAAATCTACGTCGTTATATTTGTGTGTATGGTCACTAAGGCCGTACATTTAGAATTTGTCTCCGACTTAACGTCTGAAGCTATAATAGCAACGTTAAAGAGATTCTTCTCGCGTCGCGGTAAAAGTTCGATAATTTTTAGCGACAATGCTACTAATTTTGGCGGGGCTTCAGCAGAATTGAAGCGTTTGCACAAACTTGTAATAAGTAATGAAGTTTAAAATTTTTTGGCCTCAGAAGGCATTAATTGGAAATTTTCCCCTCCTAGAGCGCCCAACTTTAATGGCCTTTGTGAGGCAGGAGTTAAGGCCTTCAAATACCATTTCAAAAGGGTAGTGGGCTCAGTGGCGTAGCTAGAGCATTTCGTTTGGGGGGGTGTGAAGATCGAATTTACCGAATGTTCATCGTAATTTTTTTTTGTATTTACAGTACAGGACCTATTACCCAGAATCCTCGGAACCGAAGGCTTTCTGGATTTTGGAATTTTCCAGATTTCGGGTCCTCTCAAATTTCATGTTTTTTTTTTCGCGATCCTTTGACGAAATTTGCGTTTTTTTTTCACGATCCTTTGACGAAATTTGTGGGGTTTTTTCGCGATCATTTGACAAAGTTTGAGTTTTTTCGCGATTCTTTGACAACATTTGCGTATTTTTTCTACGATCCTTTGACGAAATTAGCGTTTTTTCGCGATCATTTGAAGAAATTAGCATTTTTTTCCCGCGATTCTTTGACAAACTTTCAGATTTTTTTACGATCATTTGACGAAATTGGCTTCTTTTCGCGATCATGTGACGAAATTAGCATTTTTTCCGCGATTCTTTAACAAAATTTGCGTTTTTTTTCGGGAACCTTTTACAAAATTCGCGTTTTTTCCGCGACTCCTTGACAAAATTTGCATATTTTATATGATCATTTGACGAAATTAGCGTTTTTTTCCGCAATTCTTTGACAAAATTAGCATATTTTTTCTACGATGATTTGACGAATTTACCGTTTTTTGACGATCATTTGACGAAATTAGCGTTTTTTCGCGATCATTTGACAAAATTAGCAATTTTTCCGCGATTCTTTGACAAAATTTGCGTTTTATTTCAGGATCCTTTGACAAAATTTGCGTTCTTTCCGCGATTCTTTGACAAAATTTGCGTATTTTTTCTACGATCATTTGACGAAGTTAGCGTTTTTTCGCGATCATTTGACGAAATTCTTGTTGTTTTCGCGATTCTTTGACAAAGTTTGTGTTTTATCGCGATCCTTTGACGATATTCGCGATTCTTTGAAAGAAGTTCACTTTCTTTTACGAAATTCGCGTTTTTCTGTGATTCTTTGACGAAATTCACGTTTCTCTGCAATTCTTTGACGAAATTAGCATTTTTTAACGATCCTTTGACGAAATTATCGTTTTTTTTCGCGATCCTTTGTCAAAATTCGCCTTTTTTTCGCGACTCTCTGACGAAATTTGCATTTTTTCAGAATCCTGTGATGAAATTTGCGGGTTTTTTGCGATTCTTTGACGGAATTTGCGTTTTTTTTTTTCCGCGTTTCTTTGACAAAATTTGCGTTTTTTCTGCAATTCTTTGGAGAAATTGGCGATTTTTTCTGCGAACGATTGACGTAATTGATTTTTTTTCGCCGCCCATTTGTCGAAAATCGCGATATTTTTCATGTCCGAATTTTCGGACTGAAGACCAATTTTTTTTTAATTTTCGGAAAATTCAGAACAGAATCAATCACCCCCGGTGAAATATCTCACGATTTTCTTTTTTTAACGAATCTTAATATAAATTAATTTTATACTAAAATCGGAGAGAAAAAATGATTTTTTCCTAATGTCGGGGGGAGGGAGGGCGGCTTCGTGTTATCTGGCGTCTGAAATAACATATTTTAGTGGTTACACGTCGAAACACAATAGATTGAAAAAAAATTAGGAATCGGTAAAATTTTCAAAAAATTTCAAAATTTTAGTATAAAATTTTCAAATAATTATTTTTTTCGGATTTCGTATCCTTCCGGATTTTGGAATTCCGGATAATGGGTCCTATACTGTATTTGTATTTTGTATTTATTTGTATTTTGTATTTTTTCACATTGTTTTCTTTTGGGCAAGGGGGGGGGGGGATTAGGCATTTATTTATTATTTCAGTAATATATAAATAAACAGACCAAAAATTTTTAACAAAAAACTAAATAATTTCAACCATTTAAAATTTTACAAACTGGGGGAGCGAGGGTAGTAGAAATTATGAATGGAGGGAGTGAAATAGATAACTGCTGATTTATTTATCGTATTGCACAATTACAAATAAAGCAGAGGAAAAAAGTAATTTTAAAGACTTTAACCCTTAACTGATCAGGTGAGGTGTTTTCCACCCCAGAGAAATTTCATTTATGAAGAAATTTTTTTTTTGTGGTATTTAGATACGTGTATTTATATGTATATGCATGTACACTTACAGTACTTTTTCAGTTGTTTTTATTCAAGTAAATAATGCAAAATTCACAGGAGATTTTCTTACTTTAATTCGTAAATTTTGTTGAGTGCACAAGACAAGAAATCAAATTTTGGTGTTGTATACACACCACCTCACCACGTTATATATATATATAAAAATCACCTCATCACTTAAGGTTTAAGCTTTTCGTGCTCGATACTTCAGTGAGGGGGGAGGGGGCAAAGGTAAAAGGAGTAATTTGGGGTGATGTGTAAAAAGACAGATTTAGATTGATTATTTATTATTACAATAAAAATAAGTTCAACAGAAAATATTTTAAAAATAATTATTTTTTTCTTTTATTTATAACTCAAAGTTTGAAATTTGCAATACTTTTTAAATTTTAAGTTAGAAGTCTGTACGGGTAGAAATTTTCAGGCCCGGGCCAGGCCGACCCATAGAAAAAAAAAATCAACCCGGCCTATTATAAAAGATAGGCCTGAACTCGGCCAGACCTGTCAAAAAAATTATTGGCATGGCCCGGCGTTATAGCAGCTAAAAGTTCAGCCTGAGACCATTCTGGCCCGAAAAAAAAATGAAAATCTCGACCCGAGCCTGGCACGGCCCAAGTGAATTTTTACAAAACATTGATTTTTACGTCGATTTGGTTAAAAATTTGTCTGTACGAGGAATCTTGATCAAAAATACTTAATCTTAGCTTTTTTTTTTGTAATCTTTATTTTTATAGAAATGCCGTAGGCTGCGATATTTATTTATTTATTTAAATAAATCTCTATTTGTTATATGCAAATGTTTCGACTATCATTATTTTTGTTAATCCATATTCCATGACTTAAAAATCTAGAAAATGCTATACAGTGAAATCTTCTAAGACGGAATCGCACTGTAAAGTAAAAAAATGCATTATAGACAAGGTCCCTTCTTAATAGGTGTAAATGTATTATATATCCTTTTCTCCCATATTATTATATTAATTTTGCATGGATCAACACATTTTTCAGTTTAAAACAGGATTACGCATAGGCAGGTTCTTTTTCACACACGTTGCTATATTTTAATTTAGCTTTATTTTGCTACCAGGCCACGCTGAGACAATGATTTTCATACGGGTTGGGTGAAAACCGGAACTGAAAATTTTGGCCCGTGAAGACTTGGAAGAATGAAACCAGGGTTGGGGTTTTGGACGCCCAAAACTAGTTTTGGACAGGACATGTGGGTTTTACTGTCCAAAACTGTACTAAAGTGTCTAAAACTGTACTAAAGCATCCAAAACTGTACTAAAGTGTCCAAAACCTTAAAAAAGCAACATTCCACATGTTACCACTTCACATTTATTAAACATATGAATAAATATAATTATATCACAATATATTTTACTAACATTCAATTTAATTCTATGGTAAATGAAAAAAAGTTCAATTTTTTCTAATATCTGTGTAACATAAAAAGTTCTATTTCTGTTAAAATTGAGTTATAATAATAAGAAATTCTGTATAATACCACACATGTAGTATAGGGAGGGGAGATTTGCTTTTGTTTCAATTTTTGTGCAAGAAAATGTTACAAAGAAATTTCTTTTAAATAATGTTTCATTGTAAATTATCTTTTCTAGATTATAGGATAATGAAAGAAAACACAAATATTTAATTTAAAATGTAGAAGTTATTTTTTAAAATATGTATTTTTTATTATGAATTTAATCTAATTCTAGTGAACATTCTATTTCTTAAGAGTTAAATAGTGTTGTTATAATAATAGTCATATAATACAGTGTTATAATAATAGTCAATAACTAAATATCTCATAATCAGACAAAATCATTTTTATTTTTACTATTTCTTAATATACACATATACATATTTGCTAGCAGTAAGCTGGTTTAATCAGTATGCTGAACCTGAACTCCATTTATCAATTATTTCCAGTAACAACTCTCGGGACTTTCAGTAACAGAATCAGAATGTATTCGTCATAAAAATCGTTAGTACTTCTATTAACTACTATTATTTAAATGAATAACATTAAAATTATGATACATAATTAAATTTAATATCTTTTTAATGTAATTACTTTGTTACGTAGGGCAATTAGGTTGTTACTACTAAATTGTTAGGTAGTATAACGTAGGGTAATTAGGTTGTTAATACTAAATTGGTATTTTCCTATTGTAATCTTTTTGCCAATTTTTTTAACTTTTAGCATTGTTCTGATAAATACAATTTTACTACAAAATATAGTTTTGGACAGTTTAAGACAGTTTTAGACAGAAGGGTTTTGGACAGTACGGTTTAAACCATGGATTTTACCGTGGTTTTTACCGTTGTGTCCAAAACCTTGCCAACCCTGAATGAAACCAGTCCCGGCTCTGTACAGAAAACATTAATTAGGCCTAGTCAGGCCTTATTTATGTTTTGCCAAAATGGTGCCAAAGCTGACGTCTGTAACAGATTTTTTTAAAACGTGGCAAAAGATCATTATGAGGTAGCAATTGATTATAATTTTATATGTAATACATTTATCAGAAAATTAAAAAAGTCTATTGGATTTCAAAGCACTTCATGCCTTATGCCTGCTGATTTCATGCTTCTGGATTAAAAAAAAATGTCTACTTAAATGTGTCAGAAAATTTACCATTAGTAAGAGGAGTAAAAATATTTTTTAAGAACAAGTGTTTTTTATTTTTTTTTTTCATAAACGTGGCATTTAATTCGAAGTTAGAAAATTATTTAGTTATTTCAAATTTTAATCCGTGTATGGTATATTTGATAATTTTGATGATGTGTGACAGAAAAATGCACAATATAAGAATAGGAGGATTTGGATTTTATTTTTTCTTTTCTTTTTTTTTATTTCTCTTTTTCCATAAATATTTATCCAAGTAAAAACGTAAGATAAAATAAGGAAATTAATAAAAATATATGAGAGAAATTGTTGATTAGTAGTTTTTATTTTCTCTGGTAATTAGAATAAGGATAATTGTTGCAGATTACTTCAATGAGAAAATTTCAACTGTCTGCCCCCCAAAGCAGATCAAAGGACCAAAACAAACTACAGAGAACGACGAAAACATTTAGTAGACAATGTTGCATAAAGCCGGACAGAAGAATTTTTTTACTTGGAACTTTTTTACAGAACGTTTTTACTTGGATTTATAGAAAAAAAGAGAAAAAAATAAAAGAAAAAAAAATCAAACCCTCTTATTCTTATATTCTGCATTTTTCTTTCAAATATGATCAAAATTATCAAATACACACCATACACGGATTCAGATTTGAAATAACTAAACAGTTTTCTAACTTCGTATTAAAAGCCACGTTTATGAAAACAAAACACTTGTTCTTAAAAAATAGTTTTACTTCTCTCAAGAATGTTAAATTTTCTGACACATTTAAGTAGACATTTTTTTATCCAGAAGTATGTAATCAGCAGGCATGACCGCATGAGGTATGAAGTGCTTTGAAATCAAATACCACTTTTAAATTTTCTAATAAATGTATTACATATTAAGTTATAATCAATCGCTATTTCATAATGATCTTTCGCCTATTGTCATGTTTAAAAAAAATCTGTTCGAAACGTCAACTTTGGCACCATTTTCTGAAAGACCAGTTACCTTTATAGGAAAAAAGAGAAACGCTATTCGTTTACGAATAAGAAAGAATATCTGCAAATTTCGTGCATTTAAAAATGAAAATTTCTTCACTGAAGTGTAAAAAAAGATACAAGTTACGATTTCAGATCAGCTTTAAATAGTTTTTAAAAACCACAAAATGTGGCTAATCAAACCTGCACTTTATTTGTAGGATATTTTTTCTGTTGAATTTTTTAGCTGGAACTCGTAATATAGAAAGTTATCAGAACTGAAATAGTCAAATATCATGTTGAGCAATTGAGCATAAGTATAAGAAAATTAAGTATTATTTTAATTTGCAATAATAAAAAAAGAATCTTAAACACAAAAAGATTTTTTTTCGATGGAGAAGCTGAAGGGGAGAGAGAGTAGACAGTGTGGAAAATTATTTTGTGTTCTGCAAAATTACTTTGCTTGCATTTTTTTGTGAGCTGTAGCGTTGATTCTGTTACATGAATTAGCCTGATTGAAGTCAAAGGATTTTTTTAAATCAATTTAAATTAACTTTGAGATCTCTTCATTTCAGAAAACAAAGAAAAAAATGGCTTTCAGTTTTTGCAGCAGAATGTAAATGTATGTCTCAATACGCCAATTAGAAGAAAGATTAATGTTTTATCATCAATGCACTTGCTTTATATATCAATACAACTAATGATTTTAAAACAAGTTCAAAAACATAAATAAAAAATATCTTTTCGAACTGAATGACAAGAACCTGTGTTGCAGTCGTAAAAAAACAAAGGGTATACGCTAAAGTCATGAACATTCATGGATACAGTATACGCCAATGCTTTATTTGAGAAGCAGAGGGTATGCGGAGCTTAAAAAAATCCAGAGTGAGGGTATACGGCGTATATCTTTGTATACCCTCCACTACTACGTGACAAAATCAGATCCAGATCTTAAAACATATCGTCGGTTTATATTAAGTTACAAAGGAAAAATTCCAATATTTTATAGTTCTCTGTCTTATATTATTTTTCTTTAAAGAGGTTCTCGAGCTTCCTACTGAACAACGCAAAAATTTTTCTGACACATTTTCTGTCTCATTTTAAGCATATTGGCAGGCTTGACTGTTGAAGCGGAATACAATGGAAACTAGTTTTACATTTTTTTTGATAAAATTACTTATCACGTTATAAGCAAATGTTGTCACATGACGACAAGTTTTTTGCCTTTCTCGAGCTGCCGTGTCTGAAATTAGGTTCAAAATGCCAACTTCGACAATATTTTCTGAAAAATCTTTTGCGTTTACCAAAAAATGGAAAACGTCTTTCGACTACATAGTTTCTGAATAACAACACCTGCCAATTTCCGAACAAAAATGAATTCAGAAATGTCTCAGAAAGTAGCTCTTCTGATTTGAGAATACCCTTAAAGATTTTTTTCCCGCATTTTTTTTAAATAAGTTTGTCAAGAAACTTTTAGTTTTTCTAAGATACAATATACCATTATATATAGTAGCTAATAGGGATGTACCGAATATTCGGTATCTATTCTGTATTCGGCCTTTTCTACCATATTACCGAATATTCCGTTAGGCCGAATATCAAGATATTCGGCCAAACCGAATACTTAAAAAAAACTTTTAAGACATTTTTAAAAATCTTACACAATTTCTACTTTTAGCTGTCAGCTTATAAAGATGTTCATAAAAATTAGAAACAAAATCATATTTAAGTAAAAGAGAATATTTTTACATTATTTGTTTTTTTGTAAAGTATTACTTAAGAAAATTAACAATAATGGAGATTTTCATAGGAATTAACAATGTAAAAATGCAAGTTCCTGAACCTTTTCTAGTAAATAATCGGTTTCTTGATTTTTCACACAAAAGTGCGCTTCTAATCGAAACAGAAAAACTTTCAGGGTTGATAATACACATCAAGAAAGACAATTTTTGCTCAGAAAACCATAATCGCAATCCACTTATTCAGTTATAAATAAAGTGTATCTCATCTCATTCAAGGTCAAACTTGGATTTTCATTTGTTAACCTTAACGAAGATATCATAGCTATATATTTTAACAAACTTGCTTTGATTTCTGTGAAATATAATATCATGATGAGGAGTGCTGGAAATTGCCATTTTTCATATTTAAACAACTATGAGGTAGACATTCCTTTATTCAGAATGCAATTTATAGTATTTATACTGTGTCACTGGCCAAAATTCAATCATTTTCAATGATATCATCACATTTAATACAAACTAAATTAATATGAAACAAATCTTGCTAAAATATCTTCATTTACTGATAAAGTTGTGAACGAAAATTCAGTTTCGGCTTGTAGTTGCACACCCAGAATTTTTGACTGAATATATTGTAATTTTAATGAAATAAATGGAGTGAGGTGTTGTTTTTTGTTCAAAATTTTTTTGTCTTGACCATATTATCTCTGTTTTTTACAATTTTCTAGGAACAATGTGTATGTTTACAATCTCTGAAAATAATCGCCCATTCGAAACCCTGATCTAAGATGCATTTAAAAACTTCCTTGCTAAATCAAAGACAGTAGAAAAGTTATTTTTGCTGAGTTGATTGTTTTAGAATTTAAAAAAATATATATTAACTTGATTTAATTCACCAGAAGAAGCAATGAAATATCAAACTTTTTTAATTAATAAAATTTTAAAATTCTCTTCTTAAATAACACAAAGATTTTTTTCCTGTATAAAGTTTACTTGTAAAAAGTTCTTGGTTATCAATATGTAAATATTGTGTAAAATTATTTTAAAATTTAACATTTTAATGCCTTTAATCTTTGAAATATAAAAATATTCGACAAGCCAAGTACTTGGTATTTGGCCGAATAGTTACTACTCGGCTGGCCGAATATTCGATATTCGGCCTAACAGTTAATTCGGCTAGCCGAATATTCGGTATACAGTTCGATTGTAGGCCGAATATTTGGTAGAAAAGCTATTTTTGCTGAGTTGTTTGTTTTAGAATTTAAAAAAATATATTCCCTTGGTGGTTTAATTCACCATAAGAAGCCATGAAATATGAAACTTTTTTAATTAATAAAATTTTTAAATATTCGACCAACCGAATATTTGGTATTTGGCCGAATAGTTACTACTCGGCTAGCCAAATATTCGGTATCCGGTTCGCCTGTAGGCCGTATTCGGTATTCGGTCAAAATCACTATTCGGTACATCCTTAGTAGCTGATGTAATTTTATTACACCGTTTTAATTTTCTTTGATAAGAAAAGATTCCCTGTTCTCTCTTATTTTTTGCTTTGAAAAACAGACAATACAACAGTAAACATCTGGCGACATCCTGTCCACCGCGAAATATCAACCCCCGATAGCTTTCAGAGTCCAGCAAAACGAATTTTAACGAACAAGAAGCCTGGCCGTCTAATTTCATTTGCATTGGTCAAGGAGTGTACGCATTTACCCTCAAGGCACTTTTCACCAGATTCCTTTCTTGAATGAAGCGAAGATATTTTCTACCCTTATCTTCTAGCTTACAGGGATACTGCAATGAAATAGGAAAAAGCTATACTTAATATATAATCTTCTAAGGGATACTGTAACCTGGACCCCTCTCCCTCCCCTACTTATACCCATGGAATAGTTAAAAGGTGAAATTGCAATCGACTCCCAGCGAAAAAAAAAATTACATAGTGCAAAGAGAAAGGAAGTTCCTAATTAGAAAATCTATATATTTAAAATATTTAATAATTTCAAATATGGTTTGACATTGTTTTCTGTTTTGCAATGCATTTTGTAATATGTTTTTAAAAATTCTTAAAAAAAAAGAAAAAAATCAGAGCCAAATGATGCAATTTTTGAACGAAAGTGAAATTACCGAATGTATATGAGTTTACCGAAGTGGGGGGGTGTCGCACCCCCCCCACACCCCCCCTGTAGCTACGTCCCTGAGTGGGCTCAACTCGCCTTACTCTAGAGGAATTTCTAAAGGTAATTACTCAGATCGAAGCAATACTAAATTCGCGACCACTTTCTCCGTTATTTACGGATGCAAACGATCTTCAAGTTCTGACCTCAGGCCACTTTCTGATAGGAAAACCGCTTAATTCAATTCCCGAAACTAATTTGCTTGAAGTAAAGGAAAATTTGCTAAATAGATGGCAAAGAGTTCAAAAAATTGTTCAAGTTATCTGGAGGCGCTGGCAGAATAATTACTTAAATAATCTTCAACAAAGAAATAAATGGCTATTTAAAAGGCCAAATATTCTGCAAGGCATGTTAGTTTTGATTAAGGCTTCCCAATTCCCCCTTTGCACCTGGTCTCTAGGTCGCATTACAAAGGTATTCCCAGATGCAGATGGTATGGCTAGGGTTGCGGAATTACGCACCCCTAAAGGCATATTTAAACGGCCTATAACTAAATTAAGTGTTTTACCAATTAGTGATAATTTGTCAAAAAACTGAACTTTAATTTAATTTTCTTATGTATTAGTGCTTATATGATTCTCATAATTTGTACTATTATATGTCTCTTTATTATTCATATTGCATATTGTATTTTGAAATACAGTCGGACCTCTATAACCTATTTAACGAACCTCTATTTTGCGAATTTCTCTATTTTGTGAACTTTTCCTTGGAACCAAGAATATTTTGCGAATTTCTACGTAAAATAACATCCAAATAGCGAAGTGCCTATTTAACGAACTTTTTCTTGCGCTCTAAATTTTTTTTTCTCCCCATTTCTCAAAATATTTCTGGACATTTCAAACTTATTCTTTCTTTAAACACATTTTATGATGTTCAATGGCCTTGAACTGGTTTTAACATGCACCATCTTTGTCAGCAGTGAGAATTCGGTTACGGAGGACGAAGACGATAATTCGGCTGCGAACGCTCCATCCTTCTAACTGTTATCAGTGTCGGCATCGTTTGTTGTGGCCACGCGGTGTTTTTGATTTTTAATGACTTTAGCAGGAAAGGGACTGATGTCCTGCAAAAGAGTAACCTTCTTTCAAGTAGGGTTGAGCTCCTTATCTCTTACCCATTGTTGATTACCCTCATTCTTATGTTAATAAACCGCAGAACTCTTCAGAATAAAAGATTTTCCGCGAAAACTGGAGAAGGAGGCAAAACACGCGCCTGTACGCAGCCTTAGAGTAACTTAAAATCATGTGGATACAGATGAGAAAAAAAGAAGAAAGTAACCATGATGTACTGATTGATAGTTGTACTTCACTTAATTCTGAAATTTAAACCTCGGAAACACTATTCGAATTGGATATTTTCGATAGTGTGAAAAATAAAAACAATACAGCAATGAATTGCGATGAAGACGAATATGATGATGATGGAAAGAATCATGATGCAGGAATTAACAAAACTTCGTATGATGAAATGCTATAATCATTTGAAACAATCCGACGCGGAATATATGTAGAAGAAAATACGCATGAAGGGGTTTTTAGTGCATTGCTAAGATGCGAGACGTATTATGAGAAAAAGCACTTTTTAAAAGAAAAAACTCGTACAAAATTAACAGAGTTTTCCAGAAACTAAATTTAAGGACGCATATGTTAATGTATGGTTAAAATTATTTGTTATAATAAGAATAAATACGATAAGGTCATTAAAATTCGTTAATTTTAATGTAAAACTATTTACTTAAAAAAGAAAATACAGTGTATTCCCGGACAATGTTTTGTTTTCCTTGTAGATTTCAAAGATTTAAACACATAAAAAAAATGAATTGATGATGGATATTGGTGGGTAAAATAAATAAAGTAAATCGATAAAATTTATTTTTAAAAAATGTGATTAATTACTTTTAGTAAAAATGTTTAATGTTTATGAATTTAAAATCTGTTTTATGTAGTTTAAAGTATTTTAACCCTCTGTCTACCAGAAGGGTCCAATGGACCCGACATGTGCATTCAAAATATTTATTCAAACCAGAAATTTCTTCAAAACAAACTAAATGTATAAATCAGACAATAATAAGTTAAATAAACAAATTAAATAGTTTTAAGTAAAAATTCCGGTGTAGAATGTTTTTATAAAACTTGAGTAAAATTTCTGGTAGTTCTAGGGTTAAAAGGTGAATCTCTATTTAACGAATTTTCCATATAACGAACTTTTTTTCCGTGATTTAGAGACTTCGTTAAATAGAGGTCCGACTGTATAATATTTCAACGCCGGGCGGGATGTTCCGTACTTGTAATCTCATTGTAGCATCGCCCTTGGCGACGGAACACCACTCCCGCATCTGTGCCAATTGGCATCTATTCTTGTAACCCTTTTTTATGCAAAACTAGTTCATGTATTTATTGCGTAGTTATTTTTTTGAAGAAAAAACAATCTCAAAATGGCAACAAGCCATTCTCTCAACTTTGTAGAAAAATTCAAATTCAAAATTGGCAACTAGCCATATTCTTTTTCTATCTTTGAAAAATAAAACTTTGTTTTTGTTAGTGAATTACAGTCCGCTTAATTTTCTTTGTACACCTCCGTACACTCCGGTCACAAAAAATTCATTTACAGCGGCGGTGATGGTGGATTTTTTTTTAGAATAGAGCGAAATCTGACAGAAAGTTATTTTTTCCCTTCCTTTTTTATTATTCTAGCAACACAAAACTAAGTAGAATTTTTTTCAATGTTTGTTTAATCTGTAGAAAATACTACTACCACTACTACTAATAACGATAATAATAATTATATAATAATAATAATGTATTAGTATTATTGCGAGTCAATAGACTAATAACTTGGCTAATTCGACGAATGACAATGTTTAAAAGACACTGATTGACTGAATTTATAAAACATTAAGAAACATAATTACAATAATTAATCAGTATTATATTGCCTAACCTAACTCTTAAAACAAATATTTTTTTTTAACTCAAGTTTAATTTCAACTTTTATAATTATTGAGACATTAAACTTTATTTATATACGTTACCAGTAACATGCAATTAAGATAAAGAAATTATGAAGTTACTAATTATTATTATTATAATTATTATCATCCATGCAAGATATTTCTTAATTATTTTTAGCAAAGGAGATTGTTGCAAATTCATTTTTAATTGTCTGAAAACTATACGAATTTCTCACTTGTATTTCACACGAAGCATATAAAATACAAGCATTAAAATTAAATAATTTAGTACTTATATAAAATAACCATATTTGTTTCTATTTCTAGCTGAGAAAAATAAAATTTCATGGAATTTTCAAGTTGAACTGTTAAGAAAGATAATCAACAGGAAACGATTTTTCTTAAATCACTTAATGGTTTCAGAAGAGTCATCTTGAGAATAATCATCACCTAGAACCTCGTTGAGTATTTGTAATTAGCGACCATCTGGATCTTGTTTGACGATGTTTGAGGGGGTGGAAACTTTTCGGAAAAAGGATCGAAATGTCGGATTTGTGAAGTTCAGTATTTGCGATTTTTGTGTTGCGTTTTTAACCTTCTTTTTTCACTTCATACGTGTCATCGCCATTCGTTTTTAGTAACTGTCAAGAAACAGCAGGGGGTTCTGGGGAGATCTTGCGGCGGATTTGGAATAAATCGTTAGAATCCACTTCTGTTAAAACGTGTTAGTATGATAAGGAGATGAAATGGGAAAGACTTAATAGTGTTCTCACATTGCTTTCCCCATAGGTGAAACTGTAGCGCAAGTCGAGTATAGCAATAGGGTCTATTGAAAATAGTTCACTTGTATTTAAAATGAGTTCGTTAATTTTCGTGTATTTTGTTAAGAATGAATAAAACTAAAAAAAATTTCCTTTAAAAAGATTAATTGAATTATTATTTTAATTATTATAAAAATCAATTAAAGGATATGTGTTAATATCAATTAGAACTTTAATAATATAAATATATAGTCGAAAATTTAATGTACTCCTAATCAGTGAGGTTATCTACGTGGGAAAAACCCATGAATGACCCAGAACTTGTTAGCCATTTGGAGTATCATCAGATAAGAACTTGTCTTCTGCATTATTCGAGAAAGTGGTATGAAATAGATGTGTTCGTAAAAGGTAAGTGTAATTTTTATGTGAATACTTATTTCTCTTACACAATTAGAAAATATTTGTTGTTGAAGCATATGCATTTCTGAAACTTAATCAAGAATTTAAAAAGTAGTTTAAATAGCTAAATTTAAATATGTGAGATAAATATGTCTTGAAAAGTTCAGTCACCTCGTAGTGTATTCAAAAAACATGGTTGGTAGTAAGTTATGCAAGTTAGTTAATATATAAAAAAAATATATGTAAGTGAGTTAATATGTAAATTATTTTGACGAAATTTTTGAAATTCTGGTCCTTCACTTCTCTAACAATATACATTTCCTTAAAAAATGATACTTACAATACTATCTCAGAATAATGATAAAGAATGAACTGCGATTGGTGGGAAAAAATCACGTGATCTCTATTACATAACATAAATGTGAACTAAATCTATATTTCACAAACACTGCGCAGAATGACTATGTCAGGTTTTTAAGACACACATAGGAATATATATATTTCAAAGAATATAACTAGCATTACTACTCATATATCTCGATATTAATAATATATTTATTAAAACCTTCCGCTTGATTACATGTAAGAACATAATGACACTTATGTGTGTAAACAATATTAAGTTCTCAGTGATGACTCATCATGTTAAAAGTTTGCAGTGATTTGAAATATTGCCTAAAAATAACTTGTGTGTTTCTTAATAAATTTGAAAAGAATTCCTCTTCTATTTTATATTTATTTTAATTATGAAAATCATTCAAAAAATGTAATTATGCATTAATTAAACTGAAAAATATTAAACGAAAGGCTTATCATTATCATTTTCATTTGAAAGTGATAAATATTTATTTAAATTTTGATGATTAAAGTTACATGCTCTAAAAGCGCAATCATTTTTTTCGTGTATTAATATTTTTTAGAAATGATCTTAAAATAATATTTTTTATATTAAGAAAAATTTTGAATTTTGTGTGGCTTCACATATTTACTACATTAAAAGTTAAATGCGAATTACAATTTTTTTTTAAATATTAAATCGCACTTAACATGTGTGAAGATCCTATATTTTTAACGATATTCTGTATATTTTTATGTGTTTTAAATTCTTAGCAAAATATTTCTGAAAGGTTCCTAAATGAGCATATATGTTTGAATTTATTAATAACATTGACTAATTCAAAAAGTATAACCGATAAAGGTCCAAAACATTTCTTTCAATTCAAAAACATAACTGAGAAATGGTTAAAAAAAACTGCAATTTCTAAAAATTATCTTTATAAAACATGTCATTTAAAAGAATAAAATCCTTAACCAAATTTCTAATGCCCTTTAATTAATATTTAACTAATAACAATTATCTAATCCCTATTTCTTACTGCGTTAGCAAATAAATCCTCAAGTAAAGTGAGTTATTCTCATCATACGAACTGTTGTGCTTTTAGTCGGTTATCTGCCAAAGGGTTTTTCCATATGGGGAATACGTGCACATGCTAAAATTTGATGTTACATGAAACGAAATCAGCTAATATATATCCCTCTTTAAAAATATTATGTAATGATATTAAGTCTCTCAATACTTGATATGAATTAATGATGTGTTTTGAAATATTTGTTACGTATAATTTAGGTTTTATTTTTATTTTCGCTTCATACATTGACTAGATTAAAAGATCATTGAAAATTTAATTTTTTCTTCAAATATTCATCATATTTCCTAGTTACATATATTTTTTTTTCATTCAATAAGTAAAGTTTAGTCAGAAAGCGCAACACAAAAGTATACCTTCATTTACCTAACTAATGATAGTCTAAAATTACTAACCGACTAATACAAAACTTTCAATTCATTTATATATAACCGAGAAATATTTGTGAAAACATGACTGCAATTCGAAAAAATATGTTTAAAAATATGTCACTTAAATGAATAAAATCCTTCCCCAAATTTTATTCAAAAAGCATTCACATTCATACAAAGATTTTAAAATTCCCACTGTTTTTCTTTTTTTCAAAAGATTTCTATTTCAAATAAAAATATCTCATGACACTCAATTCATTAACAAAATTATATCAAACTCTCGAAAATTTTTTGAAGTTTCTTCATTAAGTTATTTTCTTATTCATATTTTTTAATTAATTACTATTTTTAATTAATGAATATTTTTAATTCTAAAAATTCGCGACTGCATACTATAGTTGACTAAAAATAAATTTCAAACTCAAAAATTCTAAGTCCCCTCATTACAATTTCTAAATTAATTTTTCTCATTAGTTATTTTTAATTACCTTTTTAATTAATTAATTATTCATTCGAGCCTCTTATTACAGCTGAATAACAATAAATTCAATCTTGAAAAATTCCCCTTCAAAAATTCCCCCCCCCCCTCTGCTTATAACATAAAATATTCTAATCGCCCTCCCCCTCCCATTCTCAAAAAATTTTACCCCCATTTTACCCCTCCTCTTATAAGACATTCTCGAGAGGAGGTGCCCTCCCTCCTCCTCATTTACACCTCCTCCCACAAGACGGTCTCTGGAAGAGGAGCCCTCCCTCCTCCTCCGGCTCCCCACTCCTCCCTGCGTCGGAGCCCCATTTCTTCTCTATTCATCGTTAACATATTTCAATTGCATGAAAATCCGAGAATATTTACGTGAGTTCGGGCGTGGACAGACGGACAGAGAAACCGAACTCGTTAAACACCTTTCAACTACGAGAATTATTTTATATTATTGTTTCTTATCCTGCAGATCATCTCTTTCCAAATTTTAGGCAACTCCATGGAGGCTGAATCATTGCATATATTCTCACTGCGCAAAAAAGATCTGGATGCACTTGATTTCATTATACATGAGATCTCGGAATTTTTGTATACCAGTTTTCAATTTAAAACATTTTTTGTGAAGATTATTTGTATCATTATAGATCTTGAGAACATCGTCGTCTGAGCGATGAAACATGTCGATCTGAATAGAGGTATTTATTTGCCCTGTAAGTGTGTTTTTATCACTTTTAGCAAGTATTAACTTAGTTTGATGATTTTAAGTGATTTTCATACATACTTTTATGTACAGTAGAACCTCGATTATCCGAAGTAATTGGGACCGACCATCTTTCGGAAAATCAAAATTTTCGGATAATCGAGAATACTTCAATTTTAAGATTAAGGAGAAATATATGCAATATTTCTTTTTAAAAATAAAGCAATAGCAAAATAGAAACAAGAATAAATTACCTGAATTTTAACTTTGAAATTAAGTACCTTTTACATGTATCACAAAGGTTTGAAAAAATGTTTTGTTTGTCGCAGTTGCGATTGCTTTGCTTTGAAGCTCTATCACGGAGTTCTTTAATATTATTAGTTCAACAGTATAAGTCTTTCTGTTGCTCCAGCTATGCCAAACCTTTTGCAAAACATTCAAAAGCTTCGGAATTGCTCGTTTGTTCGTTTTCTTCGTTCCACTCCGCAGCTTACGGGAGCTCAAGTTAAATTCAAAGGAACTCTAAGAAAGGGGGTCGAAAATATTTATATGTACTTGTAGTTCGGAAAGGACACCGCTTGGAAAAAAAAACAGCTTTAAAAATGGATTTTGCACAAAAGGAAGGTGGCAGTTAAAAAAAAATCTTTAAAAATGGATTTCGGTTAACCGATTGTTTCGGATAAAAGAGGTTCTACTATTCTTTTTCTTCTAAAAAATCACTGGAATAAGCTGTCATCAGAATATCGTTACATAGCACCGTGTTTCATTTAACGCTTCTAATTTCTGAAACCTTCCAAAAATTTTATATGCTATATTTTTGACATTTTTAAATATACATATATATTTTGCATCGGATAGCTGAGGCCCATCTTTACATCGTTCTTTTTTTACTTTTTCGATTTTGGTTGCAGATATTTTTTAGAATGACACTTTCATTTTCGTAACCGGTTTCGAAAGTGAAAGTAACTTTATAAAAAATATCTGCAACCAAAATCAAAAAAGTGGAAAAAGGATCGATGTAGAGATGAACCTCAGCTATCCAATGCAAAAAAAAAAAAAAAAAAAATGTTGAGATGCAAACGAGATATTAGAAAATAACCTCCCCATAGGTTTAGCTTTAGCTCGCGAGTGTCTTCGCCTGCAGGGACAGGAGCCTTAAAGTTTGCCGAAATACTTTTGAATCACACTTTATGTACTATTATACTAAATAATATAAACATTTTTCATCTACATGTATGAAAGAAGCTTTCTGTTTTTGCTGATATTGTTGTTTTAATTTTTATTAGACATCTTAATTCCATATTGACTTTATAAAAACATTACAAATTGGGATAAAATGTATCGGCAATTGATAATACCAATTTTTCTTACCAATGCAAAAAATCAAATTGCTTATTGCTGATATCGGCATACAGAAAAAGACTCCCAAATCTTCTTTACCTAAAATGCATCAAAACCTGCTCTTACAAAAGGTTAAAACAAATTGATAAAATCTACATTTTTTCCCCTTTTATGTGGATAATAAATTTTAGATGCTCATCTTGCATAATCTGAATAGTTATTTTATTTTGAGAAAGTACTACCGACATAGAATATCGCATTTACATTAAATTTTTTCGGTGTTTCCGATTCAAGTAGTTGCCCTTTGTACGTTATCGATAAGATAATTTTAGAGGTTGTTTTTCTCTAATTCCGTTTTACGATACAAATAGAAACCAAAAAAGTTTGCTAAAAAAAGTACAAATATCAATAAAGCTGTTATTTGGAATACATTTGAAATAATATTGATGTGAATATGAATATCCGTGCTTTAATATGGAAAGTGTTTAAAA
This sequence comes from Maratus speciosus, assembly GCA_963932465.1. Taxonomy (NCBI): domain Eukaryota; kingdom Metazoa; phylum Arthropoda; class Arachnida; order Araneae; family Salticidae; genus Maratus; species Maratus speciosus. The sequence continues at coordinate 329,765,627 of OZ010796.1, read as the reverse complement.
TAGATTCCAAAGTGGTGACAATGAAAGAAAATTTTGTGTTACTTGTTATGGCTCTAGCAGCCTGGTTTGTTTCTTTTACTATCTTGGTTCCTCTTCTTGTCCTAATGATGATTAGCTCTACTCTGCGTAAATCTTTGCAGCAATGGAATATGCATTACAAAAAGAAAGGAATTGATGCTCTGACAAAGAATTTATTTTCTATTCTGAGGGACTCCTGCCCACAATTTGATTTTCGAAAACTTCGCATTTTAGAACTTGGTGAAAGATGTTCTTTTACTTTCGAAGAATACTCAGAACAGCACGAAATTGATGTAGCAAACGACAATTCTGACTTAAGCAGGGAGATTAGTGGGATAAGCAAAAAAATTCGCATTTGTTCTGAAAAAGATATGTTGAATAATTGCAAAGAGGATACATATGATGTGATTATCTCAACTTTTTTTCTCTGCTCAGTAAAAAATCCCAAAACAGTTCTAGCTGATATTCGACGTATTCTAAAACCAGTAAGTCATTATTATATTGATTATTATAACTTTTTTTCTGGTTCTGAAGTGGCATTTATTTGCTAGAAAAATAACAAGTGTCAGTCCTATAAAAGTGTAATCAAAAAGAATTTTAATAGAAAATGTTAAAGATAATTCTATTCTTATAAACATCTCACTAAGAAAATGATATGTTGTGTAGAAATATATCCCCTAAGAGCTCAAATAACCTTCCTGGGGAAAAGAGTGTGAGTTCAACACCGTCAAATAGAGTTGCTGCGGCACTACTAGTAAGAAATATAATCCTCTAAATATTTGACTCACTGAACAATTTTAAACCACATGATATTTAATTAAGATAATTAACGTGCAAAATTAATGCTTTAAACATTTCATAAAGCAATTTTTATTATATTATAGACATATATATATACGGAGGAGGGTGGTGTTGTCTGGATAATACGCAATGGTTAATTTAAAAAAAATTATGGGGCTTTAGTATTATAACTACATTTCTAATACGTATTTTATATGGATGTTGATTTGATGTTTTATATGCAATTGGTGACTTTTCTTTTTATTTCAATTCATATTAAATTTAACTTATTTAATCAAATTAAATATTAACTTGTTTTTAAAATTTAGTCTACTCAGGACAATATCATATTAATTAATAATAGTATACCATCTTTTTAGTGATTATTATGTATATAAGTTTATTTGATATAACTAATGTTATACTGTATGTATTAAAATTGGGTAAATAGTTTTTATTATTATTCCTCTATACTTTTTAATATTGTTTTATTTTCAACTTTGTATTCCATGATTAATTATCGGTTTAATTTGTTTGATTGTCACAATCATATTTTTTTAGCTTTTTTATGGCTAATTTGAAGTTAATTCACACACTATATTTGTGATCTTTAGGATAGTGGGAATTTTAGAATCTGACAATCTTCTACAAACATCCATTTTTTATTTATTTATTTTCTTTCCTGTTCATTTTTTATATTTAATGGTAATTATTAAGGTTTTTTATATTATTATTATATATAATTTATTTTATTTTATAGCATATAGCTACCGGGTGTCCCAAAAAGGACTGACTGATTTTAAAATTCAATAACTTGCAAACGGTGACAGATATTTAAAAAATTCTTGCAGGAGGTTTATGCATAAGGTCAAAAGTTTTATTACAGTGATTTTCGATTTTAGTTCGAATTACAAACAATAGATGGCGCTGTAAGCAACAGTCGCTAAATGCATGCTCGATTTCTAGTCCTTTCTCTTGTTCCATGCTGAAAAAGGAGATGGAAATGTATTATCCGGGCCACGAAGTACCAAAAATCGAGCCTGAATTCAGCGTCTATTGATCGCAGCGCCATCTATTGTTTGTAATTCGAACTAAATTTGAAAATCACTGTAAAAAAACTTTTGAACTTATGCATAACCCTCCTGCAAGAATTTTTTAAATATCTGTCACCGTTTGCAAGTTATTGAATTTTAAAATCAGTCAGTCCTTTTTGGGACACCCGGTATATTCTATATATTATCAATGTTTTTTTTTGTTTTTTTAATTTCTCAGTGTTGATTAAATGGGTTTGGTAATAGAATATATTGAAAGCATTTTATTAACATTTAATTTATTTAAATTTTTTTAATAATGATATATAGTTTGGTATTTTTATATTAGGATTTGTGTAGTAATGCAGTTGATATGTTTTTATTTCTTTAGCTTTTATTAGGTTCTTCTTTTTGTGACATTTGGATAATAATAATAGTTTTAAAATAAAATAATAGATGGCAGCACCAACAATTTTGTCTTTTTAAAGCTTCTATTAAAGTAATAATTTTAATTTTTTACACCAGGTGGTATTTAACGCTGAATATTGGCAATATTGTAAAATCGTTTTTAGGTATTTTAAATAATGTAATTATTTTTTATTTATATTATATTAATTGTATTTATCACGGTATTTCAAAACGAATTAACTGAATTCATAGGTTTTAATTTCTGTGTTAACTGTTTTATTCACCTTAATCCTATCATGCTTATGGATTCCATGTGCGGGAATATATTTTGAAAATCTACTGGGAATTTATTCGTTAAATTGTGTAAGATTTCTATTGCTAAAAATTAAATATTTAATGGGTTGTAGTGTTTTTTTCCATTTCATGCCATTTGATAATGTTCTGTTTTCATCTTGAGACTATTATTTTGGTTCTCTTGGTTGTTCGGGTACAGGAGAAAAAAAAATTCAGCTTTTAGCTTTTTTCTCACAGAAAACAACCGATTTGCTTATATCATTGAATTCTGTACTCTTGAAAACGTAATTCAATATATAAGTTTTTCAATTTTTTCGGAATCCATATTCTTCTTTTTTTATTCTTCCTTATTAATTCTTGTAATTAAGTATAAGGTACTTTATTTTATACATACAGTTCTATATTATAGATTTGTGGCATCCATTTTTATTGTCAATTCATTCACAATAATGCGGTTTTTGATGATGGTCGGTAATGTTTAATTATTGGTTATATATATATATATATATCTATATTCTATGTTATCTTAATATATTTTTCTTACTAATCGCATTTGGTAAAAATAAGCATCTGAACTTGTCAGAGCTGTCTAGAACCTGCGTATAATACCATGACAATAATGAAAACATGCGTGATGTGTTCGTTGGGAAGGCGCAGAGTATTTTCCTTCCCTTGTTAAATATGTATTATAATTGTTCAAGTTTCAACTTTTTATTAAATAAAACATTAGTCTTAAAGTACTACAAAGGACTTTATATGTATACATACCTGCCAACCTTCCCCTAATCTTCCGTAATGCCTGGATTAGTTTGACCCAGTTTAACCATATTTCGAACCAGAAAATCTTTTCATGAATGCTAATTTTTTTAATTCCAGGTTTCTGCGTGGAACAAATTTAATTTAATTTCTTAAAACAATTTCTGCTTCGAAACGTATTAAACAAGGGTCAAATTAACACAAGTATTACGGAAAATTAGTTTGAGGTTGGCACCTATGTGTATAAGATATATAGGAGTGTCCGCTCTTATCGCTGACCAATAGCTCATTTCCAAACTGTTAGTTAAGTATACGTCCAATTGCAAACATGTTTAAAATACTGTACTTTCTCATCTTAGAATTAGAGTAAAAATTCGACTCAAATTTGATTCCAATTAGACTTTAAAGCCAAAATAGATATTTTTGTAAAGGTTACGAAATTCTATTTATTGGATGGTTTATTAGTTGTATAAGTTACACAATCGAACCCGGTTAATACGAGAAACAAGGGAATTATAAAAATCCTCCTATTAACCGTTACTCGTAATATCCGTGAAGATAATAAAAATCTTAAAAACACACGCATAAATAAACTAATGACTACAATTAATTGTTCGAATTATCTCAATGCTACAATTAACATAATATCATAAAGTTAACATAAACTATTCAGCCCTACTTTTGTAAGTGTCATTTTCTTTAGGCAAAATTACAGTACTGAAATCAAAGCCTCTAAAGAATTAGTAATTTAAAAGAACATGGGGACGTATAGTAATGTAACTGATCTTTCCCCTTTTCCCCGAAAAAAATCGACTAACATTGCAACAGTCACTGTTGCAGCTTTCAAGCTATGGATTTTACATATCCTTTTCATTTTAATAGTGCAATTAAAAACATGAAAATGCTGTTTAATATGACCTAGTGTCCAAATTTAAAGAAAGAAACAAATAAAAAGTTTTCTTCTACGCCCTTTCTTTTCCATGGCTCATTTGTAAATCTTACACAGGGGCGGTTTATGAAAGCCCTTACCTTCTTTTTCATTCTTTCAAACCCTCAGGACATGCCTTCACATTTTCTTGTGCACTGTAAAAAATACCCGTTGTTTTAACATACAGTATTTTAACGTAATATCTCCAACAATAACAACAGCAAAATCATTTTTAACAACCAAACCGTGCTCAATTATAATACAGTCGAACACCGCTCAAGTGAACCGTCTGCGGACCCAGCAATATGCCCACTATAACCGATGGTGCACTATATCCAAATTCTTTGAAAAAAATTAATTTTTAGCATATGATATAGTATTGTTAAAAATAGTGATTGCAATAATACGTAATTTGCTTACAAATTATTAACTAATTAAATAGATAATGAATCAAATTTTAAAAAGAAAAATTTTTACTTACTGAAACTTGATTTTATTTTTACATTCTATGTTAGAAATTGGGGATTTTTGATTGAATACAATGGACGACAAGCATTCCTGACGTCATACAACGTCACGATAAATTATAGATAATCAGCTTCTCGATTTTTCCCACAAGTGTTAACCAAAAGCCAATCAAATGCCACAATGCTTGTGGGAAACATTCCGAGCTCAGCCCATTGCGTGTGGTCAATTCGATTTTGAGTACAGTTCATCAATTTTCCTATCAACAATTAGTAAAAAATCGAATATTTTCTGGTCTACATTTTCTGTAAAAAAAGAATGTTCAAGATATTTGCTACCGATTTCTCTTCCGAGATAGAAGGTGCTGAAATTTCGAGTACTTCTTCAACATCGTCTTCTAAGTCTTCTTCAGCATCGTTCTTTTGTTTAACTTCAGATACAATGTCATCAGCTGTAGGGGTACCAGAAGTGTACACTTCATCATCGCAAGATTCGAAGTGCTCAGTAACGTCCCTTGGGAAAATGTTCACATTATGCTTTTTCGAGTCACAGAGCTGTGAGCTTTACTTACGAATGGCAACAGCCAGGCTTTTGCGGGTACATATCCTCCGAAAAGACTGTTTATTGGACGAAGAAAAAGCAGTACAAATGTACTTCATTCCTATTGGTGTTTTCCTTCTGTGTACCGCGGCTGACGTCAAATGGATAAAGTCCATTGGTAAGTTTTCTTCGTTGTCTTTGTCCTCCACATTGGCATTTTCCCTTCCAAAAACACATCCCCAAAAGATCTGCGCATCGAAAACAGTTGCGGATTGTTGCTGATGTAACCTGTCTTCATGACTTTTCCAACAGAACTATTGCTTGATTACTTCCAAAAGAGAGATGTTGTAGTCTGTACTGTTTTCTTCGTAGTTCTCTAAAATACGCATCACTAGCTGTTTCCTATAGTTGGACTTCAGGCTGCGAATCACGCCCTGGTCCATGGGCTGCAGCATAGAAGTTGTATTTGGAGGCAAAAAAAAAAAAAAAAAAAAAAAAAAACGAGCTTAATGCACTTTGGATTTTCTAAGTGGGGATGAGCTGTGCAATTATCGACAAGGAGAACAATTTTACTTTTTTGTTTCAACAAGTCGTTGTCCCATTGTCGAAGTTCTTCTTCAAAAAAATTTTTAGTCATCCATGATTTTTGATTGGCTTTGTAGTTGACAGGCAGTTTTTTAATATTTTAAAACACCTCGGCTTTTGGGATTTACCGACGACAGTTAATTTTTGATTTTCCGAGCCGTTCATATTTGCACATACAAGAAGAGTTTTTCTTATTTTCGAGAGCTTCCCGTTAGTGCACTTTTTTCTTTAAATTTTAACGTCTGATCGGGATTCATTTTGTAAAACAATCCAGCTTCGTCAGCATTAGAGAGATCCTTCTCTCCATAATCCTGGATTGCATCAGTCCACACTTTAGCTTTTTCCTTTTCAACATTCGATGCACAAAAACTTGTTGCGTCACCATCAATCTTTCCACAAGAAATATTGTTCCTTTTTTTAAACCAATCCAGCCATCCGTTACAGCACACAAAACCATTTTCTCAGAATCTTTCTGAAAATGCATACGCTTTCATTTGAAGCCTAGGTCCAGTCACGGGAAGATTTCTATCCCGCTGAATGGTGAACTATTATAACAAAGCTTCTTCCACGTTTTCCCTTCTAGCCCGACGTAGTTTCTTCAAAGAATCCAAATTTTTTTCGCGTGCTGCAAGAGTCGCACTACCATTTTTCCAAATGTTTGAAACTGTAGATTTTGACAAGGAAAATTCCTTGCACAGTGCCGATTGATTGGTTCCATTTTCAATACTTTTACTGATTTTAATCTTATCCTCAATCGAAAATGCTTTCTTTTTTACAGAATTCGTCATTTTCACGAAATTTTTAACTTCTCTTGAAAAAACGTCTTATTATCTCAAATCAGTCATAAGAATAATGAAGAGTGGCACTGTGAAACGAGGGACATTCTTGGACTGTTCGGATTATACCAAGGGACGGGTGGCGGAGTTAGCAATTAAACACCACATGCTCAAGCTCTATATAGACATATAAGTCTACTCGCGGTCTTTTAATTCTGGACAGGCGGCGATTTCTTGTGGTTACGCGGCGTTTTTCATCTTTTATGGATTTACAGGGAAAGTGCTAGATCTCCTGCAACATCCTGCAAAAGGAAGAAGTTCGATCTAATCTGCTTATCTCATTTTCATTGTTTAACCCATTGTTGAATTCCCCTTCCTTTTGCGTAAAACCACATTTTATTGCTTTAGCATCAGACGGAGCAGTTTTCCTTTCTGAATGGAGCATTATTCCTAGAATTAGGAAGGCGCGAAGAAGATATGTTTTTTCCTGAAACGGGGGGGGGGGGGTGGAAGAATAGGCGTGTGCTGTTTAATAACTTCTTCGCCCTAGTTTAAGACGATGAGCATGAAAGAGGGAAATTTGACACAATGTAAAGGTCATCATTTGCAGTCACAATTACTGCAAGATTAAAGTTGGAGAACTGAAATAAAAAATCTGTGGAAATAAAATTTGAGTCCACTATAAACGAACTACCAAATTCTCAGCTGTCCACTATAAGCGTATAAAATAACATTAATTAAATAGGCGTTCGGACGGGACCACTAAAAAAGTTCACTGCATCCGATAATTCACTATATTCCGGGTTCATTATAGCGAGGTTCGACTCTACTTTGAATTCTCAATGTTTTCCGACTCTATAAACAGGTCTTTCCATTTTTGATGCCGGGAAATTCATAAAACTCAGAGTATCATAACTCGGCAAGTTTTGGCCGTGCAATATATGTGTATGTATGCACATCATATATACTTTAAATTTCTATATTTTTCCCATTTCAAAATTCCATTATCATTCGCCTAATATTTTAGCTTCCTTCCCGTATTGAAATAATTCAATTTTGAATATTCTTTTTCTTTTCATAAGCCTGTTTTTTTCCCTTTTACTTCCATCCGCGGATACGTAGGGCCTTCCGGTTAGTTGATTGGCTGGAGATCTGGTTTTTAAATTTGACTCTGCATTCTTACGCACCCACCAGCAAAGCGGTTATGTAGGAAAGCGAAGACACTCCCACGTTAAATGATGCCGCAAAGTAGCGCAACAGCGCCACTAGTGGCCGTGCTGTAAACTAAATTGTTCGTTAGTGAGCGGGGCAGTCCACGGAGTTTTTGGTTTTGCTTTCACGGACCTATATTTTCATTTATTGCGCGGCAGTACAACGGTAACGACAATTAGAAATTTAACTGCTATGATTAAACTCAGATTAATGAAATATTTAAATTTTTTATAATAACTAATCTCATTATGTATTTCATTATGCATTTAATGACAGAATTGAAAACTTCGGAATGTCGTTTTGTTACTGTTATACTGTCGCGAAATAAACGAGAAGTTCAACTGTTAGTTTTCATTAAAAATAAAATTCCTTATTGCAAGTGTATAAAGTGTTTGTTTTATAAGGGTACATAACTGGTTTTATTATAAGCAGGAAGCATTTAGAAAAAAAAAATTTAGATGTATATTATATTTTAAGTAAATACTAACTTAGAAAGGGTTTTTTCTTAAAAAATTACTTTTATGAATTTTTGCCCACAACTATTATCAGGATAAAAAAAAAATATTCTGAAGAAAATTGACTTTTTTTCAGTAATACATATAACTTTAAAAAATAAATAAATTGAATAAATGAAAATTTTTTTCGTTACTTAATGTTTAATTATTAATAAATTAAAAAAGTTTCAACTATTATTTAATACCGAAAATACATATACAGTTTAAATAAGTTAAAATGTATTCTGTACCCTGTTCATGAACCCACGAAATATTGTTTGAGATGTGTTATTCTTTCTTATCTTTTTTTGTCCTTCATTTTGCTGATAAGTCTGTAAGTTATGCTCAGTTAATTTAGCTGTATTAAATCCATTAAAATCTCAAGTTAAATAATTTTGCATAATTTAATTTCGTAAAGATTATTCTCTGTTTAAGAACTACATAAAAAGAAATATAGAGTTTATATAATTTCTGGGGAAAATCAGAAAATACATTTTTGTAACTTTATTTTGAAATATTTTCATTTATACAGATTTTTTTCTTTTTCAGAATCATTTGTATCTTACATTATATCAAACTTGAACTTGATGCTCCATAATTTAATTTTTATTTAAATCAAGTAACATTATTTAATTTTTCTCTTAAATTTTTCTTTTTAAAATACACATTTTCAAAATCTCTCATATCTATTATTATATACATTGAAAATGTCAAATATTTAAATTGATTTAATCAAAATTAATTTGCTTTAAATTTCACAGAAATGAAAAGCATTAAATACGTTTAATAATATTCTTCAATTCAGACATCTTGTATAACAAAAATTTAATGAATTAACATTGCCCATTTAAAACTATCTGTTGTTGAACGGTATTATTTGAAATTTTATACAGCAACAGATTAATAGGATAAGTGAAAATAAAAAAAGCGCTTAAAATAATTAAAAAATAAATGATTTAAGAACTTTGAATAAATTACATTTCAAATACTATACGCAGAATAAATTCAATTCAATCAAAATTATTAACGATTTTTTAAATACATAAATATGGGTATATTTTAAAATTGTGGAGCATCAAATACATAATGTAAACAAATGATAAACGAATGTCTTTCTGTATTTGTTAAACAAAAATACGTTTAAAGAAGTAGCACTAATTAATAAGAACTAAAAATGTGCTACATATTATGCAAGTGTACATAATAAAAAAGTCCTTCCGGCCAGTGCTGGGAGGAAGAGGTAGCTTTCATATTCCTTATTTTAAAAAAGCCAACTTATATTATTCAAACACACGAAGCTCAATTAAGTGGAAACTGAATGTAGGAGATTGAATACTAATTTTTATCAATACTAAATCATTATCAATGAGAATTTCGCAAAATTAGTCAGCTTTATCCAAGCTGCTTTTATTTAAAGTAACTTATATTTCGCTGCCAAATTCGGCAATTTCTTAAAGTGCCTGCCGTTTTAAGACAACATGGTGGATGAGGCTAACCAGTGAACTTGGTCGAGACCTTAGTAATTGCTGTGCACATGCTCACTCACATCGGAATCGGTTGATACATACGAGTGCTGTCGCAGGCAAAAAATCAGATTTTTCAAAATGTCACCCACGTTAGAAATTGAAACTGCTATATCTGAGCCATTTTTTAAGGTAAAGACAAACAAAAAATGCTCCTGAATCCTTATATCAAGGTCAAATACTTAAGAAAGAAACCCTTTTCAATTTCTAATTTTTTTGCACCTCACTTTAAATATATATATTTTTTAATTTAATGGCCGCCATTTTGAAACAAGATGGCTGATGAAGCTGGCCAGCGAAATTGGTCTAGATATTGATGTATACTATCCACATGCCTTCTTCCATCGAAATAGGCGAATACGTGTGGTATCGCGAGACAAATACAAGATCGTTTCAAAGTGTTAGCCAGGATAGAAATTTAAAGTGCTATAATTCAACCACTTTTTAAGATATAAACAAAAGAACAAATTTTCAGAAACAAAAACTGCTCCAGAATCTTTGTATCAAGGCCAAATACATAAAAAAAATCTTTTTCATTTACCAATTTTTTAATACCTCATTTTAAATTTTAAATTACATTTTTTTAAAAAAATGGTAACCCTTTTGAAACAAGATGGCGAATGAAGCTGGCCAACAAACTCGGTCGAAACATTGGTATGTACTATGTACAGACCAAGTTACATTCAAATCGGTTCATAAATACGCCTGTTATCGCGTGACAAAAATCAGGGCGTTTCAAAATGTCAGTCACGCTAGAAATTCAAAATGCTATAACTCAGCCATTTTTTAAGATATAGACGAAACAAAAACTGCTCCCGAATCTTTTTATCGAGGTCAAACACATAAGAAAAAAATATTTTTCAATTTTCAATTTTTTGGTACCACATTTCAAATTTAAATTTTTCTTAAAATTTTAAATGGCCGCCATTTTAAAACAAAATGGCGGATGAAGCTGGCCAACGAACTCGGTCGAGACATTGGTCTGTACTATGTATAAACGAAGTTACATCCAAATCGGTTCATAAATACGCCTTTTATCGCGTGACAAAATTCAGGACGTTTCAAAATGTCAGCTTCGCTAGAAATTCAAAATGCTATAACTCAGCCATTTTTTAAGATATAGACGAAACAAAAACTGCTACGGAGTCTTTGTATAAAGGTCAAATACATAAGAAAAAAATATTTTTCCATTTTCAATTTTTTGGTACCACATTTCAAATTTTAAATTTTTTTAAAATTTTTAAATGGCCGCCATTTTGAAACAAAATGGCGGATGAAGCTGGCCAACGAACTCGGTCGAGACATTTGTATGTACTATGTACACACCGAATTACATCCAAATCGGTTCATAAATACGAGAGTTACAGTGTGACATAGGTCAGATATATATATATATATTGATATATATATATATATATATATATATATATATATATATATCAATTTTGAACGGAGGGTGGTTTCGGGGTCTGGGGGTCATGATCGATGAAAATATACCAAAATTTTTTGAAATCGCTTTCCTCCGAACGGCTGCAATAGGTAGCTTTTTGTAAAGAAAGCTACCTAAAAGATAAAGGAGAACTGTTGAAAGGTATTTTTTCAAATTTCACTCAACTTTAAATCTCTATGATAAAAATATTTACGGATATTTAATCTTTAAATGGGAATCAATCTTTTCGAAATACAAATATATGCAAAAATAACGAACTTAAGTACGATTAAATAGGATTTAATATTTTAATAAAAAAATAACGAGCATAGTATACAAGACTTACCAGCATTCCCGTGCAGCGAACGTATCCGATTACCGCAACGAGTCAAGACTCGATTGTTGTGTTGGGAAAACATGCGCGTGCAGATTCTTTGCTGGTGGAGACGATCGCAGCGCTCCTAGTTAGTGTGTTGTAAACTACAATTGTCCTGTTTTCAAAGTCAAGAACAGCGCGCGCGTCGTTCCATAGAGATGTTGTCGCTTTTCCTGTAATCGCTTTGCCCACCAGTAAAATGTCATCTGCGCTCTCGGAAGACTGATTTTTCGCTACTGTGCTTGCACCGAAAGATCATGGCACTGCATCACACATTCTCTGAAAACGAATTTATATTGGGATTGTAATTTCGAAATTGTTTATCATTCTTTCCATAGGCATAGTCTGCTTTCTGTGCGGGGGTGCCCAGATTTTTTAACTGGAAATTTTTGGCTTCAAACAATCCCTTATACTTGTAATTTGTGCGTATCTATGAGTGCACATACACACGCCTGGTTTTGCCTTTAAAGCGTCCCGGATGCGAGAAATATTTGATCTCTCAAAATTAATTTTGAAGGTATTTTAATTTCCTTCAAACTCATATAGGCGTGGGTTCTATGTGCAGGTAAAGGTACAGAAAGTTACGAGACCCCAATTTTTAATTAAAAAAAAATACACTGAAAAAAAAAACGGAGATTCTATTGGCAATCGAGACGCTAGTACTACTTCCGTATTTTAACGGAAAATTTCCCCCATAAATTCCAGAAAAACGGAAAATTTTCTGTAATTTTTTGGGGAAAATTTCCATAAAAATACGGATTTCTGGAATTTATGGGGGGGGGGGAGATTTCCGTTAAAATACGGAAATAGTACTGGCGTCTCGATTGCCAGTAGAATCTCCGTTGTTTTTTTTACAGTGTATCTTTCAGTCTGTTGAGATCCTCTATAAGCACGGGGTTACCCACCACACCCTCTTATCGCTGTCCCTCTCTAAGATAAACGATAATCCTATCTAATCTAATAAATAAAAGGCAGTGTTTCTGTCTCAGTTTCTGTTCGTCATTACGCAAAAATCGCTGGCCTCAGTGCTTAGAAATCTGTCATTGGGATACTCCGGAAAATCTGTTAAAGCATCCCGAAGTCAGATTTGATTTTTTCTAAAACTGAATCTTTTTAATTGATTCTATTTTTTAAATAGCCATATCGCCGGATTTCTGAATCTATAAAGTAAAGAATATACGGAATTTAAGCATAGGCCCCTTGGGCTTAGAAAGGAAGCAAAACCATATCTCATTTATCAGGTCATCAGAAATGTTTTTTAGGGTGGTGATTCCCAGAACACGAGTATGGATATGGAGGTCTTTTTAAGCAATTAGATCCCTACGCCTTAGGGAACAAAACTATATCATCATGACCAATCAAAGTGTTCGAGATTGAATTTTGCAGAATGATAAATCTCTTATGATAGGCATCGTGCTCCAGGAAATACGCACAGGAATTAAAGCTTTGCCCTATAACCCATAACTCCCAAGAGGCACAGCATACTTCTGGAAATACTTAAGAAATCTCAAGAGCGTCTAAATTTCGAAGAAAAGTCTACACAACAGGAGGGTTGCAGATTGTTTTCGACCATTTTTTCTATTTTGAGCCAAAAAGTTGTGTTCCGAACAACATTGTTCGATTCAGCTTAGCAATATTATAATTTATAATATAAATACAATAGTATTCACGATAACAATATAAAGAGTGCTCTTACACAGTAATAAATATATTTTAACTCTGAAAAAGCGGAATTAGGAAATTTCCATGCCCAGCCAGTCCACAGGCTCCACTTTATTAGTCCAGACCGGTACAAAAGCTGAACGTTCGGAGCGGGCCCGTCCGTACACAAGTTTTAATGGCCCGACTCGTCCCATCTGTTTATTTTCTCGCTATTTATGGTACAGACCGTGCAAAAATCAACTAACCTGAACCGGGCCGATTTAATTTTTACGAAACACGCAGCTATTTCTTATCCAGTATTATCCTACATTTAAAATTCTTTTAAAAGAATATTGCATATTTATGTATGCAGCATGTAAAAGTTTAAAGCAAAATTTTACGATATTTAAAATTTTTATGTTGCATACTTTTATGTATGTGTTACATAAAAATTTCAAAGTACAGCACTTTTCAGGTCATATGTCCACAATTCATGACATACGAAATTACAATAATAATGAGTAATTAGATAATTAATACATAAATACTCATTTGAAAACTTAATGTGGTTAGAAATGAAATATATATAACCATTAAATAAACATCACCGACCACCAACAAAAACTGTGAAATTATGAATAAAATGACATTAACAAATACAGTTCCCCCCAACACACTTTACATAGATTCCAAAAACATAGTAAAAAACGGCAGAAATTGAATAACAGAAATGGAATGATGGAAATTTGTAGAACTTAGACAGAATCATCAGGTCACAAATGCCTTAAGTTCCAAATATATATATATAACCATTAAAATAAACATAACCGACCACCAACAAAAACTGAAATTCTGAATAAAATGATATATATATACAGGGTGTTCTTTTTTAAAGTGACAGTGTTTGGAGCGCCCTGTAGCGCGATCTAATAGCCGAAATGGCACCAAACTTGGTATTTAGACTAATCAAGACATGGGAAAAAGGATTCCGTGAGAAAAAAATTTAATTCCAAAAACCGCCGCTAGGGCATTTTGTGGCGCTTTGGAATGTATAAAATGTGAGAAAAGAAAAATACTAAAACATACAATCGTACAGTTAAATTATTAATGTTTATTTACTACGTTAACTTCCCCGGTGAGGAATTAGACCACCTTCAATGTGAGCACCGTTCTCAGAAATAACACCGTGCATTCTGTGCACAACGCTCTCCACAGCCGTACGTAACATATCACGAGGAATATTCCGCACTGTCTTTGTTATGTTGTCCTTTAGAATAGACAAATTTGATACTCCACCAACATAAACTTGAGATTTCAAATAACCCCAGAGCCAAAAATCGCATGGCGTGAGGTCAGGGAACGAGGCGGCCATGCAACTGGAAAACTCCGACTTATGACTCTATCATCAGTGCAGGGCCGTAACAAGTCTTCAGAGCCCCCCCCCTCCCCATCTAAGATTTTAGAGAAATATCTATATTTAATTTTCCACGCGATTTTATAACAACACCAGGGAGTTTCGATGGTCGGATTTTCCAAAACGAACTTCAAATTGAACGAATTTGTAGTTGGGCTGCACTGCTTTCGGCAACGTACACCCATAGAGGTTATGTCCGCTCCGATCTCGAATCATACGAACCTTGAATTATTGTAAATTTTTTATTTCGATCCAGATTAAATTCAAATTTTCAACATTTCGTTCACGTTGCTACAGGAACAGATTTGATATTCTTACAACGTGAATTTAATCAAAGGACTTGCAAAATTTAACTGAGAATTCTTCCATTTAGGGGGAAAAGTCAAAAAAATCGCCGGAGAACGCGAAAGAACGCCAAAAATTGCATAAAAAATTTTGAAGTTCATAGAGATCAAACTTTACTTATATTGGGCTAAAAGATTGAAACCGGGTTTATTTTTTTACGAATATTAAAAAAACTACCAGAAAAGTGAAAAAAAGCTAAAAATCACATAAAAATTCTCGGAAATTTTAAAAACAGCAGAGGACAAAATTTGGCAAAAAAGTTTGAAATGAATTCCTTTTACAAATGTTATAAACCGCTAAGTATTGCTCATAAACAAAATAAATAAATAAAAAATATGGAAGTCGTTTTCGTATTTTCAATTTTCTCTTCAGTTTGACAATGCCATCCGCGTAGCCCAGACAGATTTTCTTTAAGCAGAAAATTTTCACTTATAACAATTTTTTTCCTGCTCGGATTGGTGCCTTTTATTAAATGCATATATATGTACAGATTTACTAATTAAAAAAAAATTACTTTTGGGATGTCGTTTTCATACGTTCCGGTTTTCTCCAGTTTAAAATTGTCACCCAAGTTGAAATTTAAGAAGAAAAATAAATACTTTCGGATAGAAGGTACCTTTCTGTGGGCAACGAAGATAGGTTTCCTAGTAGATAATAATAAAGACAGATGTTTATCTGTCCAGAGTTTTTCTTTGTCTGACCGGATATTTTTCTGTTCAGGACAAAATTTGACAGGAAGGTTACCTGTATGCCTGAAGTTATGCACCTCGAAAGAGGTTTTAAATTTTTTTATTCGAATTTTTTTCATTTAATTTTTTACGCTATTTTTTGTATTTTTTCGAGTTTCGTGCTTTTTTCCCCACATTCATAAAAGGAATCTATTTTCAATCCATCTGTCCATTTTAGCCGAATGTAGTAAAGTAGTCTTCTTCGATTTAAAAATATTTCGCGAATTTTTTGTGTGATTTTTAACTTTCTTTCGCGTTCCGACGTGATTTTATTACATTAGTAAAAGGAATCAGGTTTCAGTCTTTTAGCCCGATGTACTAAATTTCGTCCTTTGCGATTTTTGAATTTTTCAAGAACGTTTTTTTTTTTTATTATTATTTTTTAAGACCCCTGTGATTAGAAGAGATTTTATCGCAGATTTGAAGAAATTTTCGTCTTTAGAAAGGAAAATTTCTAGAAATTTCGATCTTTGATTCGCGACTTCGTGTTATGAAGGAAAAAAGTCATGCGTGAAAGTTCAGTTCCTAATAGGGAAAAGTACAATGCAGCAAAGTTGGCGGAACACTCCTGTGATTTGATTTGACAAAAATGCATCTTTATATTTAGTAAGGATGTTAGGTAATTTTTACGTTAGATTGGTGAGTTTTCTATATTTTCGCGGAAAATGAGCAAATCAAATCAAAGCTTTTTTTTGTGTGTGTGTTTGAACGAAAGAAAAAGTTACGGAAAAAATCCTTCAATTAACTGATTTTTTATTTTATTTCTTATTTTTTTGAGAGAGAGAGAGAGAGTGTGTAAAAGGAACTCAGTTTCAATCTTTTATCCCAATATAGTAAAAATTTTACCATCTGCGGCACGGATTTTTGACATCCCTAAAAGAGATCAGGTTTCAGTCTTTTAGCTCAATATAGAAAATATATCCATAGAAGTTTCTGAATTTTTTACGAACATTTTATGTGATTTTTAGCGTATTTTTGTCTTTCACGGCGATTTTTTAACATTCCAGTTTCAATCTTTTGGCTCGATATAATCAATTTTCTCTCAGCGATTTTTGAATTTTTGCCCAATTTTTTATAAGATTTTTACACATTTTTTTTTTCACGTTTTGCGGAGTTTTTTTTTTACATTTTTTTTTCTGAAACCGAAGAATTATCCAGTAGATTTTGCTGCTGTCATAATTAAGCTGAAGTGGAAAAATAACAAATTTGTTCCTGTAGCAACATGAGCTACGATGCTGGAAAATTTCATTTTTATCTGGACACTATCACTTTTATCAAAAAAAAAAAAAAAAAAAAATACAATAATTCAATGATTGTTTGATTCAAGATCGGAGCGTAAATATCCGGAACAGATTTACGCTGCGGAAGGCAGTGAAGGCCCCCAATGGAGAACTCCAAAAAATAGGTTCTTTTTTTAAAAAAACAATCAGCGAAGCGGGCGAAGCTCTGCTAGTATATTAAATAAATACACAATATAATTTATGTATAGTTAACATAAGTAATTTATCGAGACAAGAGAAATGAAATGTTAAAAACGAAACAGGTCGAACACGGGGGGATAGGCGGCATATGCAATGCACATAGACGCCCGCTTATTAGGGTCCCCTACGAAATTAAAAAGCTTATATTTTTTGAACATTTGAAAAAAAAAAAATTAGGCTTAAAAGTTTTGAATCTCGAGTTCCGAATTCACTTTTAAGAGCGGCTCCAAAAAAGAAAATTTATAAAGTATTTGGAGCCTGCAAAATTTTTTTCAACTGGGCACCTTTAAAAAGAATGGTAAGCTATAGAAAAAAAGGGCATGTCTGGTTTGGTTAAAAGAAGTAATAGTATTAAGAAAGTTTTTAACCTTATTGGGGCCACCAATGAGATTAAAAAGTATATATTTAACACATTTGAATAATAAAAATTGGGTCTAAAAGTTTTGAATCTTGAGTTTCAACTTCTCCTCACTTTTATAGGGGGCCCCAAAAAAGTCAATTAAAAAAGTATTTAGAGCCTGCAAATTTTCTTTTATCTGGGCACCTTTAAAAAGAATCATGACTGTAGAAAGAAAGCACATTTGGTTGAAGGAAGTAATAGTATTAAGGAAGTTTTGAAACTTATTGGGGCCCCCAACGAGATTAAAAAGCATATTTTTAAAACATTTGAATCATAAAAATGGGGCCTAAAAGTTTTGAATCTTGGGCTCCAACTTTTCCTCACGTTTATAAGGGGCCTTAAAAAAGACAATTCAAAAAGAATTTAGAGCCTGCAAAATTTCTTTCATCTTGGAACCTTTAAAGAGAATGCTGGCTATAGAAAGAAAGTGCATATCTGTTTTGGTCAAAAGAAGTAATAGTATTAGGAAAGCTTTGAACCTTATTAGGGCCCCCAACGAGATTGAAAAGCATATTTTAGAAACATTTGAAAAAAAAAATGAGGCCTAAAAGTTTTGAATCTTGGGCTCCAACTTTTCCTCCCGTTTATAGGGGGCCCTAAAAAGACAATTCAAAAAGAATTTAGAGCCTGCAAAATTTCTTTCATCTAGGAACCTTTAAAGAGAATACTGGCTATAGAAAGAAAGCGCATATCTGTTTTGGTCAAAAGAAGTAATAGTATTAAGAAAGCTTTGAACCTTGTTGGGGCCCCCAACGAGATTAAAAAGCATATTTTTAAAACATTTGAATAACAAAAATAGGGCCTAAAAGTTTTGAATCTTCAGTTGCAACTTTTCCTCACTTTTATTGGGGACCCCCAAAACGACAATTTAAAAAGTATTAAGAGCGTGCAAAATTTCTTTCATCTGGGCACCTATAAAAAGAATAATGACTAAAGAAAGGAAGCACATTTGGTTGAAGGAAGTAATAGTATAACGAAGTTTTGAAACTTATTGGGTCCCTCAGTGAGATTAAAAAGCATATGTTTTAAAAAATTTAATAAAAAAATGGGCTTAAAAGTTTTGAATCTTGGGCTCCAACTTTTCCGCACTTTTATAGGGGCACCTAAAAAAACAATTCAAAAGGAATTTAGAGCCTGCAAAATTTCTTTCATCTGGGCCCCTTTAAAAAGAATGGTTGCTGTAGAAAAAAGCGCATATCTGTTTTGGTTGGAGGAAGTAATAGTATTAAAGAAGTTTTGAACACTTGGTTTCACCTTTTTCGTCCATTGATAGGCGCACACCAAAAATACTAAAATGCCATTTTATTTTTTAAGTAGAACTTACAGCCTTCAAAAACTTTTATAAAGAATGGTGGATATAGAAGAAAAGCACATATCTGTTTTCAGTTTCTAAATCTGATCAAGATCTTTGACAAAAAAAAGGAATTTCGATAAAACAAAATAAAATGTTATTAAAAATACATAAAAATAATTTTAAAAGTAAAAAGAAAAAAAAAACATTTGGCTGAAAGGTACAATAGCTCAGTACTGGGCCCCTGACTTTGCTCAGCCCCCCCCCCCCAAATGGGGGGTATGGGGGGCGGTCGCTACGGCCCTGCATCAGTGAAGTTTTGGCGCAACAGCTGCTTTACCTTATTACTAATGTGTGGCGGAGCACCATCCTGCATAAAGATTGTCTGTTGGAGACGGTTTCTTTGCTGAAGTTGTGGAATAAGAAACGTTTGCAGCATTTCGTGGTACCTTTCTGAATTTATGGTGCACGTTTCGGGTCCTGTCGGAGTGATGGTCTCAAAAAAGAATAGCCCAATTACGAATTCGGCTGTGAAACCACACCAAACAGTGACTTTTGGGGAATTTAATGGGATTTCATGCACGGTGTGGGGCTGCTCAGAAGACCAAATTCGGCTATTTTGTGTGTTTACGGACCCATGAGATAAAAATGGCACTCATCTCCCCACAGAATGTGCCATGGGAAAGCATCATCAATTTCTACCCTGGCAAGAAACGATAGAGCGAATGTCACTCGCTTATCATAATCACTTGGTTTCAGTTCGTGCAAGCGGCTGAATTTGTTGGGGTAAAATCCAATAACGCGCCGCAAAACTCTCCATATCGTGAAATAATTCATTTCCAATTGTCGAGCTACACCCCGGGCGCTGCTAGTACCAGCAATGGTTCCCTGCGATCCTTCGACAATTGCAGTTGCCACATCAGTTGTTACATCTTCTGATACTTGTTTACGTCCTCTCCCAGCGCGAATGGTCAGTGACCTCGTTTCCTCGAACTTCTTAATCATTTTCTTAAGACCATTCAGCGATAAAGGCCCCTTTCGTTATTTTTTTCTGGTTCGAAATTCCCGAAGAGCTGCGGATGCATTACATTGATTCATATAATACAGCTTCACCAGTAACGCACATTCCGGTAACGTGAGAGGCATGTCCACTGGAGCTCGTTTACTTCAGCTGAGATTATTTGTCGGAGCTGTCTACTACTTGCTTTTATAGCCCCTATTACTGGCCCTGTCATCGCACAACATTTGCAGTTTTCTTTGATACCCGTGTTTTATGCTAATTCTCGTTATTGTAAGCTACAGCAGCGCCACAAAATTCCCTAGCGGCGATTTTTGGAACTAATTTTTTTTTCACGGAATCTTTTTCCCTATGTCTTGATTAATCTAAATACCAAGTTTGGTGCCATTTCAGCTATTAGATCGCGCTACAGGGTGCTCCAAATACTATCACTTTAAAAAAGATCATCCTGTATATATATGTGTGTCTGTGTTAAAAGAAAACCACAATTATAAAACTCTGTTAAGAAAATTAAGACATTTAAAAGAAATATCTCTCTGTATTTAATTAAATGAAAATAAATTTCTAAAGATTTCGTTAAATAAATGTAAAATATCCATATAATTTTTACAAGAAAGAAAATACCAGTGCGAGACTGGCTCAGCAAATTAAACATCTGGGATCCGCATAGAGTCATGGCCTAGTCTGAGCTTAATGATAGAAAATCGGTCCATGGGTAGGGGTAAGCGGGGGTAAGCTCCCAGTCGTTCAGCCCTTTGAGTTGAATACACTGCATAGTAAGGTATAAAGAAACAAGAAACATACTCAAATTTTTAAGTTATGAAAAATATATAATCATGATGTATAATGGAAAATGATTATTTTTTCCCATATTTAACCACTTAACTGCCGACGAAATCTGACGCGATCTCCAGGGCCTTATTTAACAACATAATTCTAGAATTAAATAAGGCGGAGATTAGTTTTCTGAAATAACAGTAAGAAAAAACACATGTTATACATGTGCAAAACACAGCTCTGTTGGTGAAAATTGTCCCGCTGTATTGAAAGTTCCTCATTTCTTGTAATATATGCAGGTATTCTCTGAAGCCGTTATATATACGTCCGCGGCAATTAAGAGGTTAATTGTCCTCTGTTTTTAAATTAATTAAATAATTTCTTAATTCGTTTGAAGCATAAAATAAATTTATAATTTATTCGGTATAGACCAAAAGATATACATATTTGATAATCTAATATGCATGTGAATCTTTGTTTTTTATGAAATAGTGTTAAGGAAGTTAACAGAAAATTAGTTAGTCATTTAAAATAAGAAGGACTTACAAAATTAGAAAATATATAAAGAGACTAAAATACTATTTATACTAATATATTAAAGAAGTAAAGTTTGTTTATTTGTCGGGGATAATATCTGGAACTACCGAACCGATATCAAAAAGATGGTGTTAGTCCCTGTTGTAACATAGGCTATATCTGATGTCGATGCCACTAACCCAAGGAGGGTTCAGGAGCAAAAAGCGTTCTAAAAGTGAGATTTTTGTGTTACTGAAGGGCCTAGAAACACGAAATTTGGCATGGTAGTTACTTATAAGGTATAAATTATCTTTAAGAACATTTCCTAAAAAAATCGAAATTTAAAAGCGGTGAAAATGCGCGAAAAGCGTTCTGAAAACGTTCTAAATTGCGATTTCTATACGCAATCTCAAGATATACCGAACCGATGTAAAAAAAATAATGGTGTCAAAATGATGGTGATAGTCTTTGCTTCAACATAGGCTATATTTTATGTCGGTGCCACTACCTCAAAGGGGTGCAGGAGCAAAAAACGTTTTAAAAATATTATTTTTCTGTTATGGAAGTGCCTAGAAACATAAAATTTGGCATGGTAGTTACTTATAAGATATAAATGATCTCTAAGAACATTTTTTAAAAAATTCGAAATTTAAAAGAGGAGAAAATGCTCGAAAAGCGTTCTAAAAACGTTCTAAATGGCCGATTTCAAAAGTAATGGTTGCAAATTGATGGTGAGCGCCATTGCTCTAACATAGGCTCTATTTCATGTTGGTATCACTACCACCTGGGGGTTGCAGGAGCAAAGAACGTTCTAAATTGCGATTTTTGTGATACTGCAGCGGCTAGCAACTTGGATTTAGCATGGTAGTTACTTATAAGATATAAATGATCTCTACGAACGTTTCTTAAAAATTCGAAATTTAAAAAGGGTGAAAATGCGTGAAAAGCGTTCTAAATTGCAATTTCTATGCAATGTCAGGAAGTACCAAACCAATTTCAAAAGTAATGGTTGGAAATTGATGGCGACAGCCCTTGCACCAACATAGGCTCTATTTCATGTTGGTATCACTACCACCCAGGGCCGGCCCAAGGCGTGTGCGAAGTGTGCCAACGCACGGGGCGCCAAAGAGATGAAAGGGCGCCATATTTTTATCGGTGCTCTTATGATCATCGATAAAAATTATTTTATATTCTGCGTTTGTTTTCTTTTACATTTTCTATAGCTAGGCTGGGGCCAGATCGAGAAAGGATTCTTCGTTCTGTTTAAAAAGGAATTCAAGGGCGCCGAATTTTCGCATGTAGACATCGGCTTCTAGTTTTTATCTGAATGGAATTACTTTTAAGCTACTGAGAAAAGAAACAGAATCCCGAACCCCAGGAACCACCGTATTCAAATTTGCTATCTTGCGGGATGCTAACTAATTTCGACTTTGGCAGATTCAGGGTGAATTCTATCACTTCCGGCTATTTAATCGCAGTCCTCTTATCCCACAGGGAATCTGAAACTGCCCCCCAGATGACTGTAAAAAAGAAACCGTTAGGAACTTAAAGGGGCAGAAATTTTAAAATAAAAAACAGACGTCTTTGAAAAAGTTTTTCTTCTAGCAGTGTCTTCTGGATGTGAGCTCATCATCTTCTGCAAATAGTCAATAACGTTAGTGTCAGAAATTTTTTCGAAAGTGAAAACTGAAAAAAGAGCATGTAATCAAAAATATATAGGTAAATAATTCTTATTAAAATGATCGCAGTATCGAGACTACACAGTTCGGTCGCTCATTAATTATTTTATTAAACTGCCGTAAATTGAATATTTAATAGGTAAAAATGAATCAAACCAAATATTTTTCAAGTAGCTTGATTCATTTATTTATTTCGCTTAAATGAATAATTTTCATGCGAATGTGAAACATAGTAGAATATTTAAAGTTACAAAGCATGCTCGTGCTCGTAGTATTTCAAAGTTGTCAGTTCTTGAAATTGCGAAGGACGTTGCGCCCTAAACTCAGAGCGGCGGAACAAGGTCCTATATGGCGCCCTGGTGCGTCAGGCAAAGATTCAGATGGGACCCCCTATAACATGCTTTTAGCCACAATTTCTACTTATTAAAAAAAACAATTTTGGGGTTTGAGGTGGAGGGTGCTTGTTTTAGAATTGAGGGCAGCTGCCTCTTTTGTCGTTGTGATAATCAGGCTTTGATCGGAACCCGTGTTTCTTTCAGGCACATATCGTGTTAGGTAGTACCTCTCCGGCGCAAGAGCCCCCCCCCCCCCCTCCCTCCCTACTTGGGAAAAATTTCGAGCGACAGTACAATTATTTTAGTGTTTAATTATTCCAATATTTATCATCTTAAACGGAGAGGAGGGGGGCAGCCGGAGCTCAATTGACGGAAAGAGATTAAACTGTTTCTATTTCTGCTTCATGCACACATTTGTTCCAAAATCTTCCCACTTCAGGGATTTTGTTCAGCCGGCGCCCATACCATATTCTTTGAATTTATGTATTGTCCCAGTTTTCCGAAACGTGGTCTGAAAGGAACACTGAGCGGAAAGCCAGTAAAAAAATAACGTCCTAAAAATGTATAATTGCGTTATAATGATGCGCTGCTTCATTCGTCATTAGGGATTATTTATTAGTGGAATATAATCTTTGGCCCATTACACAATAAATATTTTGCAATACTGAAATTTTAAGCAAATATGTTAATTTAAAAATAAAAATTGCTGGAAAGTTAACTAAAATGAAAAAAAAAAAAGGACTTTTTTGGAATCAGATTATGTATTTGATACTGAGTAGTCAAAGTTTATCTAAACCGAAAGAGAATTCTATTCAACATTACAAAGATTCTTCATTATTTTGTGAAATAATTTGCACCTTAAGTACTGGTAGAACAAAATCTGCTTTGGGGTAAGTTTCTATGGGATAACATTGTTCTAAGCCTTTTAATTATATATATATATAGACTTATGCTCAAGCACAATTTTTCTCTTAGTGATTTATTATTTAAAATTAAGCGTAAAAAGTAAATTTTACCCCTCCCCCTTTTTTTAAATCATCTACGATGACGAATTTTTTCAAACGGGTGGAGCAAATGCCCTTGTGTTTTACTTTTGTATCGTAATGTTACACATTTGAAAAATACTGTAAAACTGAAATTTCCCTGATTTTACCATTTACCAAATACAAACTCAAAGATGGAATTAAATTTAAAATCTGTTTTTGAAACACTTTAAATTAATATCTTAAATAATTAGTAATAGTATGAATAAAAAGTACGAATATTTAAAAAAATTAAGACCATATGTCAAGCAATTTTTCTTGTGTGTGGGGGAGGCGGAGGAGGCGCTCCGATGGGTGCACGCACGGGCGCCAAAATGGTCTTGGGCCGGCCCTGCTACCACCTGGAGGTTGCATTAGCAAAAAACGTTCTAAATAGTGATTTTTGTGATACTGCAGGGGCTAGCAACTTGAAAGTGTTATATATTGTTATTATTAATATTGTGTGGCAACATATTATTATGATCGAAGGAATGGCAACACTGTGTGTTGTTGAGTTTGTATGATCCTATGATTTGCTAGCTGAAGCTAAGCAGCATGTTGAAGTTTATCTTATTCAATAAATAATGTTATACTTAAAAAAGGCTTTAAAAAAGCTTCTAAAAAATGTAACTTTGCAGTATATGCCTGTTCACACAAATGCTCTTAAAGCATTAAAGAGTAAAATTTCAAATGCTCCTGTATTAGGGGTATTCAACAGTTCTAAACCTGTAGTGATACAAGCAGATAGTTCAAAAGATGAGTTGGGTTGTTGCATGTTGCAGGGTGGGAAGTCAGTTGCATTTGCTTCTCGCAGTTTGACAGATACAGAAAAAGGATATGCTCAAATTGAAAAGGAATTTTTAAGTATTGTCTTTGCTTCAACCAAATTTCATTATTTTATTTATGGTAGACAAGTTGAAGTGTTAACTGATCACAAGCCATTAGTTTCTGTTATGAATAAAAGTGTAGGTAGTGTAGTGTCCCCTAGGTTGCAACGAATTAAAATAAAACTTTTGAAATATCAATTAAATCTTAAATATTTACCTGGTAAGTACATGTATGTAGCTGATTTATTGTTAAGATCATTTATTGTAAAACCTATGAAAGATGATGTGGAAATGACGGAAATGATTCATAGTTTAACTAAACATTTGCAAATTAGCGAGTTTAGAAAAAATGAGTTTAGGGAGGAAACACTTTCTGATGTTTGTCTTGCACATGTTTTGAAATTTTTTGATGAGGGTTGGCCCACCAATAGTAAAAATATCCCAACTGAAGCTCAGGAATATTTTAAATATAGGGATAATATTTATATAGAAGAGGGACTGGTATTTTTAAAGGACAGAGTCATAGTACCAATAAGCTTAAGAGCTGAAATGTTAAAATTAATTCATGGGGCTCATTGTGGAATGGAGAAGGCTAAAGCTAGGGCCAGACAGGTTTTATTTTGGCCGGGGATAACAAAAGATATTGAAGATATGGTATCCAGATGTAAAATATGTGACAGATACAGGCCCAGAAACATAAAGGAGCCTTTGATACATCATGAAATCCCAAACTTACCCTATGAAAAAATCGGGATAGATATTTGTGAGCTATCCCGATTGAGCTATTTGGGGGCTACAGTTTTCTAGTTATCGGTTGCTATTTATCCAAATGGTTAGACATAATAAAGTTATCCAACAAAACAGCAGATGAAATAATACCGAAACTAAAGGCGGTTTTTCCAATCATGGCATACCTAAAGCAATTGTTTGTGATAACATGCGATTTGACAGTAGTAAATTCAATGAATTTTCTCGAAAATTGGGAATTGAACTCACCCACAGTAGTCCCAGATATCCAAAATCAAATGGATTTGCGGAAAAAATGGTGGGTATTGCCAAGGGTATACTCCGTAAATCTGGCACTGAAACGGATAAAATCAATGAAGCATTGCTTGAACATAGAAATACACCTATCAGTGGAATGAATGTTTCTCCTGCTCAGATACTTATGAGCAAATGTCTTCGAACTAAATTACCTGCAACAGTTTCTATTTTGCAACCAAAAATAATACAATTTCAGGACACATTACACATAAAAAGAGATAAGAGTAAATTTTATTATGGCAGACAGACCAGAGAACGGCCAGATTTTAGTGAAGGGGAAAGTGTTCTTTTGAGGGTCAATAATATTTGGGAACCAGCTAAAATTGTAAAAAAATGTAAGAATCCTAGATCATATTTAGTTAAAACAGTAAGAGGTAATATATTAAGACGAAATTCTTTTCATTTAGGAAAGCGAAAAAATTCATTTCAAGATATTTATGATAATATTGATACTCCAGAGATAACTGACATTCAAAGGGAAAGAGGGAATATTGTACATCCAAATGATTTGCAGAATCAGAGTACAGAAAATAGTAACAGTGGATATGTAACAAGAAGAGGTCGTCTTGTAAGACAACCTTATTGTTTCAGGGATTATGTTGTGTAATGTTACAGGGTAGGTGTTGTATATTATGTTATTTTATTTATATTGTAATTTGTGGTGGAGGTGTTATATATTGTTATTATTAATATTGTGTGGCAACATATTATTATGATCGAAGGAATGGCAACACTGTGTGTTGTTGAGTTTGTATGATCCTATGATTTGCTAGCTGAAGCTAAGCAGCATGTTGAAATTTATCTTATTCAATAAATAATGTTATACTTAATAAAGTAACTATTAATTTAAAAAATAGAACAGAAAGGGTCTAGCTGGGCGGATAAGCATAGTGAAATGGCCCCCGCGGCCGATGTTTGAAATAACAAGTGTGGTAATAAGGCTCACCATGATAATACAATATAGAGTGGTTTTAGCCCCTGACCTTGAACTGTCCTTGAGATAATCGGGAAAGTATGCGCCGGCGCTACTATTTTTCAAATACGTTTTTCTCAAAAAGTACAAAAGTTTAAAAAATATAAACCAACGCAAATTATTGAAGAATATATTATTTCACATTATATATATATTTTTTCACATTTTTACACAAATTTTAACATAGAAAAATAAACAAAAATATTTAAGAAAAAAATTATTAATGTAGTAATTTTATATTACACCAACCAAAAAATTACAGAATTATGCTCAAAGTATGTACTTTTAAGAAAACAAAATCATTAAAATCGAAGATGCGCTTTTTGATTTATAACAAAAATAATTCTAGCAACTTTCTAAAATATTCGTAACTTTCCCTGTTTGTATTTGCAGAAATACGTTGCTTTCAATGCATTGGTCGATTCGTGACATTTCCACTGGGACAGGTGCACTGTGCGCCAAAATAAGAGCATGTTTCCATACATACCAGTTTTCTATATGTTTGTTTCGTGTTTGTAAACATTTTCTTATTTTGGCGTACTGCGCATCCTTCTAGCGTAATAATATCAAGTCGATTGTGCAGGTGAAGCTGAATAGGGGCTGTAAATATATAAGGTTATCAACTTTTTGGCAATTTCGGAACCCCTCCCCCCCCCCCTTCCCAATTTTCCGATATCATACGTTATCATTCCTTGACCCCCCCCCCCCTCCCTCTCTCTCCGTAATAATATCGTTTTCAGTGTCTAAATATTCTTTTTATTTTTACATTTTTTTTCTTTTTATACGTTTGCAATAGTATATAGATATGCTTCTAAATTTTTTATTCGCATATTTTACTGATTTAAATGGAGAGAAGAAATTCATAAAATACCACTAATGTAATGTTATATAAGAAATAACTTTATATCAATTAACATTTTAAAGAAATGCTTATTATTTAAAAGTTTTTAATAATAGCTCTTTGTTACATAATGCATTGAACATTAATATTATCTTCTTGCACTTCCCAATTGCACGCGGCTAAACAGGATTTCTTGTAAGCAAAACAAGTGGACAACAATCTTCCCCATCTTTTACTAGCAAAAATAACAAGTATAATTTCGAATCTGGTTTTTCTAACAACGAATTATATACGCATATGGTAGGAAAATATTAATGGCGAACGTTGGATTATCCATATTTTGGAATGAAATGATTTTATAATCATTCAATGGTTTTAATAATAACTTTGTATTTTCATAAAAATAAGAAAACAGACTAAAAAAAGTTGAGATAACAGATGTAAAGAAAAAGTTAACAATTCCACTAGAAAAACTTCATGGTGTTTGCATATCAGTGAAGATAACTCGGATGCAGTTGCCAAGTCTGCGTATGGTGATGTGCATATATGTGTGATTTTTATGATTCTAAGAAAGTTCAGGAACTTTGCGTTGTTCACAGAAATTTTCTTGGACAATATAAAAGGCATAACTTGTAGGAGTGACATAACAGCTAATGCAGTTAATGTTGGTTTTCCTTTATCTTTCAAACTTTCCATTTGAAATGCAGGAGGCTTATTTGTAATATCTGAGAAATTCCGGCACAAAATGTCTGCATTTATCCATTCCAGGCTAAATAATTTCTCAATAAATATGAAATTATGAAGTGCAGCTTTAAGCTCCAACAATACAATTCCTTCTAGCACTATATGCATTGGATCATGAATAGCTGCATCAAGAGTTACTCCACTGATATCAAATAAAACAGGTCTACTGTTTATTCTGTATTTTTTACAAAGATCGGCTTTGACAACTGGCGAACTAACTTCAGCGATTATTTCGCATTGCTCTAAATGTTCGTATGTGCTTCGAACAGAAAATGCATCTTCGGTAAAATGGGTAAAAATTCTGGGTCTTATACAATCACAGGTTCTGCAGCATCTGTACGCTTTTGCAACCCCTTCCTTGAACACCCACAGTTGATTTGCAGCGGGGGTTTCAGCAGGTGTAGCAACTAGTACGGCCTTAAACGACACATTTTTCCCATTGATCTTGAATATACAGCTACCCTTTAATGCATTCTGCTTTGCACAAAGTCCAACAGTAGACTTTTCATGCCACTCTTTCTAATAAATTTAGACTTACAAAGGGCAATAAGTAGTTTGGTATGCAGAGCAGAGCGAAACTGAGCTGGAATGTTTGCTGGTTCGTAGCTCACAACAGTCAATTTATGAATTTTTTTCGACATGCCAATGGGTTTAACAATTTCAATGTCGTCCACATTTAAAATAACTAGTAATGCATTAGCTAAATTTTCATTTCTGAGTAATTCGCCATCACACCAATCCCTAAATGTGTCGTCATTACTTTGATGATCATGCATCGCCCAATATGATACTTCTGGCATCTCCAGCAGTGCTTGTAAACTTGATAAAAATGGAACATAATAGCCATGGTTGTTTACGCGGGTGATCCTATTATTAATGCGTTTTACTTCCGTGTTAATAAACACTGACTGTGGAATGGCCATTTTAAAATTGTTCTCATAAAACTTTTCCCTTTTACTAGCAGAACCAAATTTGTTTGAAATATTATCAACGTTAAAATCATCAAACAATTCTGCTGAATCGACATTTCTGATTTCTTTCTCTCTATATTTATCAAATATATATTTATCAATATTTTATCAAATTTATCCGAAACTTTATCTTTCACATCGGTGAACAGGGCCTCCAATTCTTCTACAATAACATTGACACAACTTTGAGATAGTCCAAGCTTTGCTTCTAACTTTAAAAAGAATGAAGCAAGGACTAAGTCAAAGGAATCATCTCAGCTGACTGGCCAGGATGATACTCAAAATCGTCATCTGAATAAGAAGCACAATCTTCATTGACATCATTATAAACTTCTTCTTTGTACTCGCACCTCGTACAATGCTTCCTCCAGGCGGCCCAACTTCTAGATTGATAGCTGTAAGCTTTGCAAGCAGCCCTAAAACTTGGATCATGCCTGTGGTAATGATTTACATGTTTTACTAATTTATCTCCACAGTCTGTCACATAGTGGCACATAACACAGTTACGAATAGAATAATTGTTACTGGACATTTTAAATTTTAATTTCAAACGTAATAATTGTTTTAAAAAATGTTGCATTGCTATGCATGAATAGAACATTGTAACGTAGTACTCTAATAGGTGCAAAGTCAGTACTTTAAAGAATTATGATAATAATAATTATGATACAAAAATAATAAAGATATTTACAATAAAATTTAACCACCAAAACAAGGATACATGCGTAAGCAAAATAACGGCTAAAAAAATTCTAAACTATAATCGTAGTTTTACTTTTACAGAAGAAGATAGTGGATTTAGCGCGTATCGTATCAAAGACGTAAAGAAGTTTCGGCGAGAAGTTGAATTGTACTTTCTGAATCCTCTTGACAAACCATTGAGAAAGTAAATAAGAATGCGATCGCTTAGTTCGAACTGTGTTAAAGCTTTATAAAATTTGTTTAATGAGACCTTAAATTTTTGGTTTATCTCATGAAGCTTTAAATCTCATTATTTACTGTTTACATTTTTAAAGAAACATTTTTTTTTTTCCTTTTTTCAAAAAACCTTAAATTCCCGATTCTGCAAAATTCTTAGAAATTACAAGAAATCGGGCTTCGACAATCACTGTTAAAATTATACGAATAATATACAAAATTCTATGCTATAAAACTGAAAAGAGCAATGTTTAAGCTTATTAATTACTTTATTTAGAATAAATGACGATGATTAAATCATAAAGTCTAAAATCACTCATTTTATTTCCCATTAAAAGTGTGCATAAAAATGCAGGGCTTTCCAATTTAACTTATAAATTTAAACTTTAAATTAAGTTTTTAAACTTGACCTTTAAATTAGATTATTAAACTTACCCCTTAAATTAGACTTTTTAGCTTACCCTTTAAATTATATTTTTTAAACTGACTTTTTAAATGATATTTTTAAACTGGCCTTTTAAATGAGACTTTTAAACATACCTTTTTAAAATCGATTTTTAACCTTACCCTTTGAATAGGACTTTTAAACTTGCCTTTTAAGTTAGATTTTTATACTGGCCCTTTAAATGAGACTTTAAAACTGGCCCTTTAAATGAGACTTTTAAACTGACTTTTTAAATGACATTTTTAACTTGCCTTTTAATGAGACTTTTAACCTGATCCTTCAAATACGGATTTTAAACTGGCCCTTTACATAAGACTTTTAAGTTACATTTGTAAACTGGCCCTTTAAATGAGGCTTTTAAACGGACTCTTTAAATGAGACTTTTAGGCTTGCCTTTTAAATGAAGCTTTTAAACTGGCTCTTTAAATGAGATTTTTAAGACTGGTCCTTTAAATGAGATTTTTAAGACTGGCCCTTTAAATATGACTTTTAAACTGGCCCTTTAAATATGACTTTTAAACTGGCCCTTTAAACGAGATTTTTAAACTGACTCTTTAAATGACTAGACCTTTTAAACTGAACTTTGAGATTTTAAAATAAATTTCAAAGTACGTTTTTAAACAGTTTTATGTTTTTAAATTGAAATTTTAAACTTCATTTTTGACAGCGAAATTAAAAAGAAATTTTCTACCCAGGTATTTTATATCAGATCCAGTGTTTATCACTAAAAGTTTCATTTACAATGTCAGTAATAGATGAAAAATATACAATACGTCTTGCAGGAGTTGGTCATATATATCAATAGCTATATATCTTGAACTTTGATATTTTAATACATTTGACATTTATTTTCAAAATATTGTGTATGATATTTTCAGTCAAATCAAGTTGAAATGGAAGCCTAGAATGATAACGCTGCGTTTACATTATGATTAATCGTTTCTCCAGGTCTGCTAGGTGGGTTGGTTGGTTGTGTTTATGACGGCCAATTATCAACACGAGGGATATAGGCCCTAAAGGGGGGGTGCCCCCCATGGGGGGTCTTTCTAAGGGAACCTAACCCGTATTTGCGCAAGGAAATCCAAGGTTCGAAGAAAACCACGAAAACTCCGAATGGTTAGGCCGACGGGCGCGATTGGGTTCAAATCCAGCACCTCTCGTCTACCAGCTTCGAGAGCAGAACCTCTCAGACACTGGTAGGGCCCAGGCCTACGAGGAATGCGAGGAACAGGTTTCTCAGCCAATCTGCGTGTATAATGGTTGTTTACGTCACCACTTATTGGTTGCGTCTTATGATTTAACGTCTAGAAAGATAAAGACATGATGTAACGCCAATGCCTAGAACGATCACGCTGCGTTCACATTATGGCGCAACCGTCTTCCCAGGTCTGCTAGGCACAGGTTTACCAACCAATCTGCGTATATAATGGTTTACTTCACCAGTTATTGGTTGGTCTTATGAATTAATACCTGGAACGATATCCCCATGATGTAACGCCAACGCCTAAGACAATAATGCTGTGTTTACATTATGACGTAACCGTCTCCCCAGGTCTATGAGGCACAGGTTTACCAATCAATCTGCGTGTTCAATGGCTGTTTACGTCACCAATTATTGTTTGCCTTATGATTTAACTACTGGACCGATACCGCCATGCTGTAACAACACGTTTAGGATGATAATGCTACGTTTACATTATGGTGTAATCGCCTCTCCAGGTCTATGAGGTCTGAGGCACAGGTTTCTCAACCAATCTGCATATTCATTGGTTGTTATGATTTAATACCTGAAATGGTAACGCCATGATTTAAGCGTATCCTTACAAGTGTAAATGGGATATAACGTGACCCACAAAGTAATTTGTTGAATAACAAGTAGATAATTTTAAAAGAAAAACATAAGTTTCTGAAAAACATATCTTAGTCAATTATTTGCAATTCGTTTTGATTCATAAACATTTATCATTTCACAAAATAATTAATAATAATTGTAATTTTTAACGATGTCTTCACGTAAAGGGAATTTGAATTTAACGTCAATTCTTCAGAATCAAGCACGACAAAAAGAATTTAAGTGTAAACGAAGGTTTTACATTAGTGGTGCATAGAGAATTTTTTTGGAAGAGGGGATGACATTTAGAGAAACAATTATTTTTTACAAAAAAAAATAGTTTAAAATGCTTCAAAAGACATCTTAAGTTGTTATTTTTTCTCATTTTGTCCACGTTTAGTACGCAGTCCTATCATCTACCTCCTAGATACACCACTCTTCTGGATAATAACAAAAGTCTGCGCAAAACAAAAGTCTTCACAAAACAAAAGCTTGCACAAACCAAAATTCTACACATTACTTCATACGAGGCTGTATAATGTTTAAAATGTGTTTCAAAAGTGTTTTGTAGCATTAAAGTTGCATGTGTTTTATAAGTGTTGTGTAAAGCGTATAGAATCTGAATGTGTTGTTAAATTTTGATCGAAACACTATATGAGCACATTTCCTGTCTATGTAATTTTCAACAACACTTCATAAAAACATGTATAATGATCACTTATAAACAGATTAAGTAAAATAATGCTATAAAGTGATAAAATATCATTTATTAAGATTGGCGATCGTTTCGTCGCACCAACGGCGACATTTTCAAAATCATACACGATAGAAAATATTTTCACATAATTTAAAAATAATAAACATAGTAAATAATGTCACGAGACATGGTGCATAATGAAATATTGCAAACATAAAATAAATTCAAATTAAATTAGTTATTTGTGAACGTGGATTAGTTTTCATATAATTTAACAAAACAATAACATGGTAAATAATGTCACGAGACAACATGCATAATGAAAAATGTTGCAAAACATAAAACAAAATATAAAATTATCTTGGCTATTTGCGAGCGGGGATTAATTTTTACTATTGGTACTAAAATTATATAGCATCTCTTTCCAAATTTTAGGTAAATCTAGGAACACTGAATCATTGCAAATATTCTTGTTGCGTAAAAATATCTCTATTGATTCTCGGATTATGGATGGTAAATAAAATCTTGATGTGTAAATTAACTTGCTATTTTTAAAATCGATCCGTAACGGTTCTTCGTTGCATAATCTGGCCAAAGCTGTGGTTCTTCTGTTGTATTTGATGTCTGCTATATGTTCTTTGATTCTGGTTTTAAGTTTTCTACTTGTCATACCTATATAAAACTGCTTTCTTCCATCTTCTTTGGTGAAAGGTATTTCGTATACTCCTGATAACTGGTTTGACTCTATTGGATCTATTTTCTTGCATATTATATTTTTTAATTTCATAGAAGGTTTTGCGACTAGGGTGATATTGAATTTATTGAGTTTATGTTTCAAACGTTCGAAGAAACCAGGAAAATATTGTAAAGTGGATAACATGGAATTTTGTGGATTGAAATTTCTTTTCTTTTTATTCTTCAAGCTCTTCAATCGTCAATCGTCAATCGTATTATTAAGATCGTCAATCTTAATAAATGATATTTTATCACTTTATAGCATTATTTTACTTAACACTTTATAACACAATATTTTACCTCACACAACACAATCGCACATTCGAAATACAATCTAAACGCTTTCGGTTAGAAGTGTTCATTATTATGTTCACTTAGCGTTGCAAAAATGTTTCATGCATTTGCAGTGTATTACCATTCTGTATTCTATGGCTTGCGAACATATAGTAATCTAAAATATACTATAAAATTTCCCCATAATGTATGCAATAATCATTAAGAAAAATCGGAATTTTTTGCAGAAATTGATTCAGGCCGGGCCTAATTTTATTAATTTTTGCACGAACTGACCTAATTTCACAGGTTTTTGCAGGGGCTGGGTCGTGAACTGCAAAATTATAAACGGACCGGGCCGGATTTTTAGTTTGTCACCGTGTCTGGAAATTTTGCCCGTGCAGACCTCTACTCTGATTAGTGATCCAGTTCCCATTGTCGTAATAGAAAGGAGGATTCAAAAGATAAACCCTTTTCATAGCTCTATAGGTAATACGCTTGGCCGTCGCGTAGGGTAAATTTCAGTTCTAGTACCTCTAACATTTACTCTCAAAGTACTGATGAGGAGTACTGTGGCGAGAGGGTTTATTCTCATCCTCGTCAATAGATAGCAGTAATAGAGGTTTTCACGGGCCGAAAAATTAAAGGAAACTTTCAAACGGGTCGGGCCGGCAGAATTAGGTCATTTTTTTAGTGGACCGGGCCGACAAAAAAATTAAACGGGCCAGCGAGCCTACCGGCCCGATATAAAAATTTAAACGAATCCGATGAAATATGAACCATTTTCAATGGATATCACTTTCACGAGAATAAGTGTAAATGTGCTGCATGAATCGATGCTAATTCGAGAACACCAATACAGAAATATAAATCGGACAGTTACACCGTGTCTGAGTCCGAGCTTAACTTTTTCAGCACACTCGGGTCGGACCGGAATCAGGCTTACATTTTTTGTTTCTTTACATAGTCGAGCCGGGACGAAGTTAGACTTAATTGTTTCCAGGATGTGTCGGGCAGGCAATTTGTTTTGTGAAAATCCCAATAGAAGAATTTTCGGTGTCCATCTGCAGCAAACCAAATTTCATCTGCAACACAACAATGCTGAACCAAGCTACTATACAATATACTTATAGTGACTCATAAATTAAGCAAAAATTGCACTTTACAAAGAAAATGAATAAGAAACACAATAACTCTTAAAAAAAAAGTAAATTTTTAGTGATTTTTTTAAGCTCAATACTTATTTTTAAGATTATAGATTAATTGCAAGGTCCAAAATAATCTGCAGCACTGCTGCCGTGCTGCGCAGTTTCTGCTATGGGGGTGAAAATAATAACAGCGATAATGAATTTCTGTTAACGTAATCATGAATAATATACCTTAAGACGGTTCTCAAATTCCCTGCTCAACAATACGAAACTTTGAGACACTTTCTAACCCATTTTTAACTGTAAAGGCATACAATTGACAAGACTCACTATTGAAACGATTTGGAATCGAATACTGTTTCCAATTTCCTGAAAAATAAATTACTTATTGAGGTATAAGTGACTCTTGTCACGTGACGATGTTGTTCTCCTTTACCGTGCTGTCGCGTCCGGAAATTCCATTCAAAATGCCAACTTTGACACAAATTTCGACAAAGGATCAAGAAAAAAAAGGCGAATTTCTTCACAAATCCGCGGAAAAAACGCAAATTTCGACGAAGAATTGCGTAAAAAAACGCGAATTTCGGCAAAGTGCCGCAGAAAAATGCGGATTTCTTCAAAGGACTGCAGAAAAAACGCAAATTTTGTGAAAAAACCGCGTAAAAAACACAAATTTCGACAAAAGATCATTAGAAAACCGCGAAATTTCTTTAAAGATCCGCGGAAAATCATGAATTTCGTCAAAGCGTCGTGATAAAAACATGAATTTCATCAAAGGATTGCTGAAAAAACACATACAGATATCTATGTTTATTATTATATGTATTAAATGAAGTCTTAAAATGAAGTACTATACTGAACTAACTTTTTTGAAATCTGGTTAACCCGAACCCAACTTGCAGGAATTTACACTCAGCCTGAAATTGACCTAAAATGAAAACAGAGTTAACCTAAACTACGACAAAAATAATTAGCGGCAGGAAGGGATTTACTCCCCTCCCTCCCTCTGCTGTAACCTTTCAGAAAATTTGCTGTGAATTACAAAATTTTTTTAAAACTCAGAATAAAATCTGGGGGAATGAGGGGGACACGGGTCCGATCTTGAGGCCGTCCCACGTCGAAACATGTTGAAAAGTGTTACTGTTATATATATATGCTTTCATTTAAAAGAAAGTCATTATAGCTTAAAATCTATAAAATTGTTCTTTCAATCCCCCGAAACTAAATTCTGGCTACGGTTCTTGTTTAACAATAAATTAATATTGTAACAATACACAAAATATTTTTATACACATATACACAATGACGACTTTGTTTATTATTTGTGCATGGCACAAGTAATAATAAGGACTCTAAATCGTTCTATATGAAAAATACTTACTGCACAGTTAGGACAGAATAGGGAGATAAGTGTGTGGGATGGAGGGGAACGTTACCGAACTCCAAAAATGCCTTTGCAGTCAAACAAGAAGTCACTGTGTATCTTACAGATACGAGGAAGTAATCGAATGTTAAAAACGAAAGTTAATGAATACCATTCACAGTCAGCTCTTCCACGCATATATAGTGCCTGACTTCCGACTTAGCCAAAATTCTGAAGAGATTAGTTAAGGTGTCACAGTCGGAGTTTCCTCTTAGTCCGCACAACTTTGAAGAAATCCTTTGCTATTTATATGCTGCCACCACCGATATGATTACGTGATATCGGTCACGCTCTGAGAGGATTATTTAAATGAAAACCAACTCTTTCAATTAACTAAATTAACAGTTTATTTACACACTAGTTACAAAACACAAAACACTATTTACACTTAAAAATTCGGATGTAGGTGATCCGGTTCAACATTAAATTAAATACAGTAAATGCTGGCTGTGTACTGGTAAATTACGTTATATCACTCTCACTCTACACTCGTTAAATTAGCTTTACCGGAGATTACTCTTAATCTCCCAACACATGGGCTCTAAGCTCGGCGAGCTTCACTCAACCCTACGCTCTATATAAGAGCTATACACAGGAACCACCTTCCACCTGGCGCTCAAGGCTTCAACTCACTTCCTGAGCAAAACGACTGCCTACTAGCAACCAGGGTTTGCCCAAGTGGGCCCGCCCGAAAAAACCCAGGTGGGTTTTTTCGGGCGGGCCCACTTGAAAAAACCCATGAAAAACCCCATTGTGGGTTTTTTCAAATTTTCTCATGTTTTCACAACTAACATTATTTAATCTGCGGGTTTTTTCGGGCATGCGTACTTGAAAAAACCCATTGTGGGTTTTTTCAAATTTTCTCATGTTTTCACAACTGTAACATTATTTAATATAAGGCATGAGAATGGGTGAAAACTGGAAAATTGGATTAGCAGTCAGTGGCTGTTAGACAGGGTTTGCCCCAAGTGACCACTTGAAAAAAAAACATTGTGGGTTTTTTCAAATTTTCTCATGTTTTCACAACTGTAACATTATTTAATCTGAGGGTTTTTTCGAGCAGGACCACTTGAAAAAAAAAAAACATTGTGGTTTTTTTCAAATTTTCTCATGTTTTCACAACTGTAACATTATTTAATCTGAGGGTTTTTTCGAGCAGGACCCTTGAAAAAACCCATTGTGGGTTTTTTCAAATTTTCTCATGTTTTCACAACTGTAACATTATTTAATCTAAGGAATGAGTATGGGTGAAAACTGGAAAATTGGGTTAATAGTCAGTGGCTGTTAGACAGGGTTTGCCCAAGTGGGCCCAGCCCGAAAAACACGCCCAGGTTTTTACGGGCATTGAAAAAACCCATTGTGGGTTTTTTCAAATTTTCTTGTGCTTTCACAACTGTATCATTATTTAATCTAAGGTTTGAGAATGCAAAGATAAAGGCCAATTTAAATATATTTCAAAAGAGCCAGATTTAAAGGAATTTCTAAGCAGAGATAAAATGACCAAAAAAAAAAAGAAGAAAGATTTTCATGCCTGTAATCTAAAATGTATTCAAATGCTTTAAATCTTAATGCATGCAAAAAGATTGCACTTGAACCCCATCCTGATTGTTTGCATTGTTATAGCTTTTAAGATTAATCATCCCATTTATTATCCTGCTTCAATGTTCAATGAAAGTGTTATATAGGAGTTTTCCACACAAAAATGGTTCAGATTATGGCAAAAAAGAGTGAAACAGATAAGTTTCCTCCTGGATTTTGTGAGTTTTTTCTTTACATTCAGTACCAGCAACCTCTGCTTCAATCGAACAATACTTTTCCACATTTGGTCTGGTTTGGAGCAAGTTACGTAATCATTTTGGAGTTGATAAAGCAGCAAAAGCTAGTAATAAGTGAATCGCCATTTGTGATATAAATTTACAAATGTTACTGACTTCTATGACAATCTAATTTAACATTTAATACTGTTGCAATATATATGTAGCAAATTTTGCTAAAATTTTCAAATATATTATTGCGAATCCCATTTCTTTCAAAAGAAAAAAAAAAAAAAGTCTTCAACTGATTTCTGATTTGAAGTGAATGAAAGAAACTATATAAATTTAACATGTTTAACTTAAGGTAAGAATTATATAAAGAAATCCATTTGTGGTTCACTTAATATATGCTTAGTTCAGCAAACTAGTCCCATGAGATACAGATGTACCTTTTAAATTAATTTGATTTATTTTTCTTTTTATATACTTTTTGTTAATTCATACTTAATTAATGCAAATTATGCCCAAGTTTCACTGATAAATGGAGAATTCAGGTATTATGTATATGAAAATTAGAAGCTTAAAGTGCTCTCCAAAAAAACTCAATAAAGCCCGAAAAAACCCGGGTTTTATCAGAAAAAACCCGGGTTTTATCAGAAAAACCCGAAAAAACCCGGGTTTTAGACTAGTGGGCCCAGTGGGCTGGGTTTTTTCGAAAAAACCCGGGTTTTTTCTAATCCTGCTAGCAACCCCCTGCTTTTTAATGGACTCCTCCTCTTCTCCTAACATAAATAAGGGGTTTTTACTCTGACCACATTTCTCAGCTCTTTCCCTCGTTCGTGCAATTCCTTTTGTCTGCCCATCTCCAGCAGACATCTCAAAAGGTCGGGCCCACCCCTCTCCATCCATGACATTGTTCCTCCATCCACACTGTACAATTCACTGGCTCGGATCCAGTTTCAGATAAGGAAAGAATGTTACTTTCAAAATTCCCAGTACACAGACCATACAATATATAATATAGTAAGACAAAATAATATAGAACCATAGTTCTAATAGCAGATGTTTCTCAGAACCTGACACCCCCCACCTTAGCGGAAAATATGCCATTTAGGGGCTAATTTTCCCCGAGCATATAGTAATATCACAGAAGAGTTTAATAGTCTCTTTGCAGGTTTCTTCATTATTATTATTACATATATATTTCAAGGTGTCTGAACATTATCTACTGACATCTCTAATGAACCGTATACTAATATGATTATTACAGAAAAACTACACATGCTAATACACTATTATAAACACAAGATTCAAATACAATTACAAATACACACAAAAATTTTTTTTAAACGTGATGACACCCCTTTAAGGTTTGTCCACTATTTAGTCACTGATGCCGATGGACTAGCAACTGGCTGTTCTTCCCAGCTCTTCCTATGTAGCCTAGAAATTGCATCAGCATTCAAATGTTGCGCTCCTGGACGATGAGAAATACTCAGGTTCCAGCGTTGCAAGGCAAGAGCCCATCTAGTGAGTTTGGGGGACCTTGGGGTTGTTTCAGTGAGAAATTTTAATGGATTATGATCCGTTATGATCTCAATTTGAGATCCATATGTCCATTTTCAAAACTTCCGCAACCCGAAGAGAACACTCCAAGCCTCTTTCTATATACTCGGCCAAGCACGCTGAGCCCCTGATAATTTCTGACTGGCAGAAGCTATCGGCTTACACTGCCCCTTTTCATCTTTTTGAGTAAGACAACACCATACTGCCAGGTCTGAAGCATCGGCGTGAAGCTGATATTCCAGGCCTACGGTAGGTGTAGCCAAACGCGTCACGTTACATAACTCATCTTTAAGGGTATTAAATGCTTCTTCTGCCCTTTCATTCCATGGTACATTATTTTTAACCTTCCCTTTAGTTAGTTCAGTTAAAGGTATAGCAATTTCTGCATAATTTGGAATATAAGATCGGTAAAATCCCATTAACCCCAAAACAGATATAACTTCCTTTTTAGTTTTCGGTCTCTTTAAGTCAATTATTGCTCCTATTTTCTCCTCATCAGGTGCATGCGTTCCACCCCCAATTACATGACCTAAAAACTTAGTTAATTTCTCTCCAAATTTACATTTATCCATCCTAATCGTAAAATTTTTATTTTTAAGTTCTTCTATGACAGCCCTAACATGCTCACAATGCTCTTCCCAGGTGTCGGAGAAAATGATGACATCATCAATAAATGCTTGCGCATACATCCGATGAGCTTGAAGGACCTCATTCATATCTTTTTGAAAAGTAGCAACCGCCCCTGATAAACCAAAAGGCATAGTACGCCACTGATAAGTTCCATTATAAATTCTAAAAGCTGTCAAATGTTTACATTCCTTAGCCATTTTAATCTGCCAATACCCCCTCAATAAATCAATCGAAGGTAAATATTTAGCTGCCCCCGCAGTATACATGATTTCTTGCGAATCTTTCATAGGAAATGCTGGGACATGCGTTACTGAATTTAAAGCTCTATAATCTATACACAGCCTAACAGTTGCGCCTTTTTTAGCCACGCAAACAATTGGATGACTAATTTCTGCATTTGACACTTCGATTAGATTTAATTCTAATAACTCCAGAATCTGTCTAGCTACTTCCTCTTTATAAGCAACAGGTACACTATATAACTTTGGCTTTTTCCTAGCCACACCCGGTTTAAAATCAATACGGTGCTCCCCTACTTCCACTGGTCGCACAGGACCCATAAATACCTCTTTATTTTCCCTCAAAATGAACTTTATATCCTTGACTTGACTATTAGATAACCCTTTTATTTCGAACCTTTGTTTGTCCCGTTCTACCCCTTGTTCCCGGTTTAAAATAGGAATTTCCCCAACTTCTTCAAATTCCTCATCACCTTCAAAAACAATATTAACTATACTACACTTAGCAATAAATTCTCTTATTTTATTTTTTTGCACATGCTTCCTACTCCCGTCGGCTAAGTCAACTATAAACGAATGCTGGTTTCGTTTTTCGACAATAGTTGCCGGGCCTTGCCACCTAGAATATAACTTATTAGTTCAATCGGGGATTAATAGTATTACTTTATCGCCTACTTCAAACGTATTTTTTTCGACCTTAAGTTATAATGATATGCCATTCTGCCTTGTTGCACCTCGGACGATAATTTTGCCTCATTTGCGGCTCTTTCTAAGCGTCCCCTAAGTTTATTCTAATACTCATGAAACGGCATAGTATCTAACTGTGCCCCCTTATTTTCTCCTGCCCAGGATGACTTGAGAACTGATAAAGGACCCTCCGGCGCTCTACCATGGTCATTGAAAAGGTGCGATTCCTGTCGTAGAATATGGGACTTCCCTTAACGCCCATAATATAAATGGTATTTGTTCATGCCATCTTTTCCCTTCTTCCCTAATCGTATGATGCAACATACGTTTAAGCGTCTGATTAAAACGTTCCACAAGACCGTTAGACTGTGGGTACTGTGGAGTCGAAATCGGACTAGCACCTAACCTTTTCTCAAATTCTTTCGTTAAGTCGGCAGTGAAATTGGTTCCATTATCACAGGCGATTATATTTGGAATTCCAGTCTTCGTAAATATTTGAAGTAATGCATCACACGCTGTTTTAGCAGTTAAACTTTTTATGTGTATTGCTTCCGCCCACCTGGTATGCTGATCAATTAAGGTTAGTATATATTGATGCCCTTGTGAACTTTTAGGATCAATAGGCCCAATTAAATCAACATTAACTACCTGAAAGGGAAGTTCTGGCCGCGATACTGGGGAAATAGG
This sequence comes from Maratus speciosus, assembly GCA_963932465.1. NCBI lineage: Eukaryota > Metazoa > Arthropoda > Arachnida > Araneae > Salticidae > Maratus > Maratus speciosus. Next base: position 329,722,932 of record OZ010796.1, on the reverse strand, counting down.
GGTTCTATCATTCACTTTAACCCTCTAGTCAATTGGTACTCTAAACATCACTCACAAAATAGTTTAGTTTCTTTCGCCATCCCCTCCCAATAAAACGAATACCTGATTCTCTGTAACGTCTTCTTGGCTGCATGATGGCCTCCAAATACCGAAGCATGCGCTAATTTTAGGATTTCTTCCATTTTTACCTTGGGTACTACTAATTGCGCCATAGTTTCGCCTAACAATTTCTCTTTATGATACAATAAACCATTTACAATATAATAATCTCCTTTATCCATTTTAGCCTATTCCCAAACTCTCTCTAAATTTTTGCATTCCAATTGGGATTTCTTAAACATATCTGAATTACTAACGATAACTTTATTATTTTCCTCTATTTCCGTTTTTCTACATTTTGACCATCTAAATTTCCCGATCTCGTTTCTATTGCGTAAACATTACAATTATCGCTACTCACATCTTTCTTTCACTCGAGTTATCAATACTAATTCCCGAACTTTCTAATTCTTGGGACTCTAGTAATGGCTCCTCGCGATTGACCCCTGACAACTCATTAATCACTTCAGGATATAAAATTACCTGCTCATTAACATTATCGGTCACCGCGCAAAGTACTTCTTAATGAATTATATTAGTTTGTCCTAATTGCGGAATAGCTAATGGTAATTTAACCAACGGTGATTTAACTGCTTCACCAAATAATCCTTGTAAATAAATACTACCCGCTCCTTTTAATTTCTCTTCCGGTACCAAATCTTTATGAACGACACTAATTTCGCATCCAGAATCAACCAATCCTTTCGTTTTCTGCCCATTACACTAACTTCAATTTTCTCGAGTTTATTTAATTTCTCACCAATAACATTAGTTCTCGGTTCGGCCTTTGCCGATATCCTCGCCACAATAGCCCCTTTAGGTAATTCTTTGTTTCCTTTCACGACAGTCTTATTTACACCCGCTTTCTGTTCACGCCCTTTACTTGCATTATTATTTCCCTCATCACCTACTTTATTACAAAAACGTTGGTAATGACCTCTTAAACCGCATTTAAAGCATCTAGGAGCTGAATCATCACTAGGTTTCTTAAAATCAGTTTTCCTACCCGAAAAAAATTAATCTCATTACTCCCATTTTGCCTCCAATTACCACTAACTTTACTATCCTCCCTCGGTCTCACTTTTTCACTGTTTACATACCTATCTTTACCCTTAAAACTTTTATACGTAACCGCATAAGACTTGTGTTTAGCGTCAAAATAATTGTCACATTCTTTAGAAATTTTAGAAGCTTCTAACCATTTACTCTGCTGAGTTAACCCAATATATGATGCGGTTTCCTCATCTAACGTGTTTAATAACTTATCAGTAATTATTAACTGATTGACCTTTTCATATGAATCCGCACCCCTAATCTTACAATAATTTTCCCATATTGCTATTAAGCGCGATACAAATAATACATGAGTTTCATTCTGGTTTCTCCTAGCCTTCTTAAAATTTTCCAAACACGCCTTCGGTGTCGGCTCGTGTTCCCTTAGAACTAACTCCTTTACCTCCTCATAACTCTCAATTTGTTCCCTAGTGGTATAAATTAACAAATTATCCGCCTTATCTCCCAACATATTTAATAGAATTTCGGCCAGCTGGTTTTCCGGTACATTTTTAGTTTTGAATACCCTTTCTAAACTGTTGAAATTCCATCCCTCACTCCCTTCTGGTACTTTGATAGACAGAGTTTTAACACTTTTGATCAATTTTTCTATGTTACTTTCATTATTAGATTCCCTAGACCCATTAGAGTTATTTGTCGAACCTTGTACCCTTAGCCTCTCCATTTCTAATTCATGTTCCAACCTCAATTTTTCAGAATTCTCTTCTCTTTCTAACTTTTCCCGTTCAACCCTTTCTTCTCTTTCGCGCTCTAACTTTTCCCGTTCAACCCTTTCTTCTCTTTCTAACCTTTCGCGCTCTAACTTTTCCTGCTCTAATTTTTCCTGTTTCTCTAACTTTTCGCGCTCTAATTTTTCCTGTTTTTCTAACTTTTCGAGCTCTAGTCGTTCCGCAACAATAGTGTTAGATAATTCCATAATAACCCCCTCGTCATAGTCATCGCTGTCCATTATCTTTTTCCTAAGCTGAATTCTGGTATCATCTTCCGTGAATTCAACCCCCAATTCTTCGGCTATCATCTGAAGATCCACCCTTTTTAATTTCAATAAGAAAGCCATACCTTCCACCGATTACTATTACGACTCTAATATTTAAACCTACTAATTTAATATTTCCTAAATTCTACCTTAGTACAGTTACCTCCACTTATTTTCCTAATTAATACCTTTCAGATAATCGATGTATTATATTTCTAATTTAACATACTGTATAACCTGATTTTCCTCAACCATTGATATCACACAATTTAAATCCAATAAAACAAAAGGTAAAAACAATAATTTCGATTTGATTACTATGCAATACAGATTCCAATTTATACAATTAGATAATAACATACAATTTACGTAATAATACTGATACGTTGCAAATTGAATAAAAGTATTGATGCCAATAGAAACATCCACATAAAGAAAAATTTTATAACATACACATATAAATTCCTACAATTATCCTCAATAAAATATTTCCAAATTCAACACTGGTTCTCACACTTAAAACAAATAAAACCAAAACCCTCACTTTTTTTTCCCTCTCTTGTAAGCCTTTTTTTTTTTTCACTGTGAGCCTTTTTTTTTTTTTGAAATTTATTTCCAGCCAATTAAAATTCTAAGCAAATGTACATTGCTCGTTTGTTATCAACTTTTCAAACTTAAAACAGTATTGCTTCATTTAAATATTACCTTAATAATAATTTAAATTTAAGTCAATTCAATTATTCCTTCCAACTGTTATTAACACCATGCATTAATTTTATTCACTACCCTTATTAGTAAAAAAAAAATAGAAAATCAATTTTAGCACAAGCTATTATGACCTTTTCTTAAAACGATAGTAAATATGGTTGTCAATATCTCCTACCTATCTGAACACAATTATTTGACTGCACATAAATTATCAAGATTTAGAGAATTTATCTTAAATTACTATTAATTATACAACAACAAATACATTTGCTTCGAGAATGTCAGCAGAAACAAATGATCAAAACACCTTACCTTACACTTTATCTGCTGGGGTACTCCGCTGCTCATACGTAGTTGCACGATGAATTCAATATTTCACACTTTACAGTCACTTTGATGATATTCAACACTCGGGCTGTAACACACTGTAATTTGATTCACTGTAGCGATGATAGGACACAAACACTAGTTCGGTTCGCTGTAACGACTATAGGGTATAACACTTTAGTTCGGTTCGCTGTAACGACGATAGGACACAAACACTCTGTACTTCCAGTCGACGCTTGATTGTTATCTCTCTAAAATTCCGCTCGACGATCCGGCATTACCACGCGAGAATTCCACTGGGTGCTCCGGCACTAACACACTGCATCACGGCTCGCTGGTCACTGGTCTCAGACGATTCTATCCCGTCGCTGCCATCAATTTGTCGGAGTTTCCTCTTAGTCCGCACAACTTTGAAGAAATCCTTTGCTATTTACATACTGCCACCACCGATATGATTACGTGATATCGATCATGCTCTGAGAGGATTGTTTAAATGAAAACCAACTCTTTCAATTAACTAAATTAACAGTTTATTTACACAATAGTTACAAAACACAAAACACTATTTACATTTAAAAACTCGGATGTAGGTGATCCGGTTCAACATTAAATTAAATACAGTAAATGTTGGCTGTGTACTGGTAAACTACGTTATATCACTCTCACTCTACACTCGTTAAATTAACTTTACCGGAGACTACTCTCAATCTCCCAACACATGGGCTCTAAGCTCGGCGAGCTTCACTCAACCCTACGTTCTATATAAGAGCTATACACAGGAACCACCTTCCACCTGGCGTTCAAGGCTTGAACTCACTCCCTGAGCAAAGCGACTGCCTACTAGCAACCCCCTGCTTTTTAATGGACTCCTCCTCTTCCCCCAACATAAATCGGGGGTTTTTACTCTGACCACATTTCTCAGCTCTTTCCCTCGTTCGTGCAATTCCTTTTGTCTGCCCATCTCCAGCAGACATCTCAAAAGGTCGGGACAACCCCTCTCCATCCATGACATTGTCCCTCCATCCACACTGTACAATTCACTGGCTCGGACACAGTTTCAGATAAGGAAAGAATGTTACTTTGAAATTCCCAGTACGCAGACCATACAATATATAATATAGTAAGACAAAATAATATAGAACCATAGTTCTAAGAGCAGATGTTTCTCAGAACCTGACAGTCACTATGCACAAATATGGAACTAACAAGAAAGACAAGTGCGATGCATGACAAATATATATATATATATATATAATTGATCTAAAAAGTAAGGAGGAAATTTTGTTACCATTTAACTCCGACCATTTTGGCAGGGAAAAGAGGCTTAATCCCTTCAACTCTCCCCCCCCCCCCGTATTTCGGTACAGCATGGAGATGAGACTGAAAAATGAAAGTTAATAAGCTACTTTTACAGTCAACTCTTCCGCACCGGATTTCCGATTTAGCCGAAATCGACTTGAGATCAGCTGTGGTGTTACTGTGCATTAACATACTTCCGCATTGACAATCTCAGAGCCCACCGACTGTGAGAGAAATTAAAAACGTCATTAAACTACTGTTAGATTTGTCGAATTTACTTGTAGGTCTCTTGAACTGAGCATATATACATATGTTTTTATTTATCCAGTAAAACTGGGATGGAGCTATTTTTCAGTAATTTGAAAATTGATTTTGTGGTCTCAAGTAAATTTGGTCGCAGGACTGAGAAGGATTTTGGATTAACGAGAAAAATAAATTCGTGGCATGCCAGAAAATAAAACAAATCTATCTGAAAAAGAAGGAATATTAGCCCTTTTCTCATTTCACTGCGATCTCTTAGGAGGTGCAACGGAGCTGTAACCTCATAACACCCGCCCCCATCGACTTCTTTGGGTATATGTTGGAGGCATCTCTGTGCACTAATCTATGGGATATCCAGAATAACTGCGTCGCAGGAAAAAAAAATAAAAATTTATCTCAAAAGAAAGAAAAAAACAACAGGAGATTTTTTTTGTTTCATTTTTGATTATTTCGAAAGGGGGCCTGTAGCCCCATCAGCCCCCTTCCCCTCATTGGGTATATACTGTGGTGTAACTGTGCGCTGATATGAGACTAGCCAGAACGTCTAGTTCGTTGTATTGTAGAAAACAATTGCATTACAAATTTATCTGAAACAAAAAGAAAAAAATCATCACTTTTTTCATTTTCGACTATTTTGGGAGGGGGCTGTTACACCATCACCCCCTTTCTGCTTCTTTGGGTATAATGTGGTGTCACTGTGCACTAATATGGAACTAAAGAGAAGAGAGCGGCTAGTCCGTTGAATGATAAGAGAAAAAAATACAAATTTATCTCAAACAGAAAGAAAAAATGCAATATTTTTTTATTTTAACTATTTCAGGACGAGGGGTCTCTAAGCCCATCAGCTGCCCCCCTTTCTTTCGGTATGCTATGATGCCAATATGTACTTATGGGGTTAACGAGAATGGTTATTTCACTGTATTGCGGAAGAAAAATTACGAATTTATTTCAAACAAGAAGAAAAAAATCAGCCTTTTTTTCATTTCATTTTCGACTATTTAGGAAGGGGGCACCCCATTAGCCCCTTTCACCTCTTTGGGTATAATGTGGTGTCACTGTGCACTAGTATCGAACTAAAGAGAAGAGAGCGGCTAGTCCTTTTGAATGATAGGGGAAAAATACAAATTTATCTCAAACAAAAAGGGAAATATCAGCACTTTTTCATTTCATGTTCGACATTTTTGGGAGAGGGTTGTAACCCCATTAGCCCCCTTCTACCTTTTTGGGTATAATGTGGTGTCACTGTAGGGTAATATGGAACTACAGCGAAGGGAGCGGCTAGTCTGTTGAATGATAGAGGAGAAATGCAAAGGAAAAGTGCAAGGGCTCTCCCCTTGGGTAAGCCCATGGGAAGAGCCCCTGTTATGCATTGTTTCCCTGGCTATGCGCATGCTTGTTACTAAGTTAAAGAGACTGGGCGAGCGATTTAAAATGTCTTGTTGGAAGTAGACTATCTCAGCTACTGTTGACCTATCATTTGAAAGAAGTTAATAAAGATGTTCGATCTTTAATACCCGACTGATTATTTTTTTTATAAAGAGGAATCCTTAACAGAGTTCATTCCAATTGCCCTGAATTTTCAGCCATGACTCAACCGCGTTAATGTTTGCAGGATTTTTCTAGCAAATGAAATGGAAGACAACAAGAATGAAATTGTGAATCATTCTGCTATCATCTTCTATTAGCTTCCTTGCGTCACAATTTAAAAAGTCTACAGTAGTGGTGTATCTAGACTTATTATTTCTGAGGGGGCTGAGATACAGTAAAAGTTTCTAAAATGGAACACAAGGAAAGAGAAAAAATCCACTTTAAAGAGGTTTTTATCATAGTAGGTTACACATCTATTATACAAACCTGTTAAGATGGAATCGCATAGGACGGGGCAAAATTTCGTTTTAAGCTAGTTTTTGTCGAAAAAAAGTATGATTCCGTGGTTATACCGCATTTCTGTAAACGGAATACTGAAAATTATTTGCTAAATGCATCTCAATAAGCAGTAACTAAAAACCGAAGTAAACAGCATATTTAAAATTATTTAAAAGCGTCCGCACCCTACCCCCTACCCCTCAACATATTCCACATTCTTGAGCTCATTTTGGAGCAAACATTTGCAGTACCTAAGTATTGAATAGCGCTTTTCATTATCACAAAAATGAGATACATTTGGAATTGCAGTAGATAGTTCACTGATAATGACTTTACCGAAACGACCACGTCCCGAAAATCGGCTTATACTGCCAAATTTGACAGCATTTTCAGAATTCATTTAAATCATAAATTGTGGTTGATAAGACCCTTTTTGTGCGTTCGAGATTCAGATTCACTCAATTAGATTTCTGATGTATTTTAAATGCAATAAAGCTTATTTCTAGTCAAAAAGTTACATAGCCATAAAACAACCTTTTTCGTCAATATTTTGTAATATTATGGAAATAAAATGACACATCACAGTACTGTAGCGATCTGAATAAGAAGTCTATAACGTACCAAGCATTTCAGTAAAATTTAAAAAAGGTTCAAGGCTTTGATTTCATACTGAGAGGATATTTCAATCTATGCATTACCTTAAATCACAGACTTTCAAAATGATAAGACTGACTTTCTAACTTCAAGATGACTGACACTGAAGTGTAACCTTTTTATTAACTTTTTTTAAACTAATAAAAATTAATAATGCACTTTTAATTACCATATATTATGTTTTATACAATAAAACGTATGTAAAAATAACCTGCGTATAACGGAAACTTGGCTGAAATGGAAAATTTCATGTTCTCTGCGAAATAACGCACTTTCTCTAAAATGGAATATTTTTCTGGTTCCTTTTAAATTTCATCTTTGCAGGTTTCATTACATTTTGCTAAACTCTCGTAATTAAACTTGATATTATTTTCTATAAATTTCGGAGGAGGCTGAACCCCCACAACCCACCCCTTGGATACACCACTGGTCTACAGCATTTATTTACAACACGACATTAAAAAGCCCGACAGCATTTTCAGCACATACGCACACACATATATATGTTAAAGTAAGAAGAATGTTTTTCCAAATAAAACATATGTTTTAGGACCCAAGGACAGTATAAAAAATTAAATTTTGTAGTTTCTGCAGAAATAACTATTTTGACTTTAAACGCCATCTGAGATGATGAAGAAGACACCTGAAACAATTTTGCAAATTGGAAGAAGTGCAAAATTGGAAAGCTTGTTATTAGTTGTTTCTTGTAGGCAGAATTTAATGAAACTGCATTTAACTGCTCTGCATTAGAGTCATGCGCGGGTCGGGTTATATGTGACCTCTGACCCGAACCTGAAAACTCCATTTAAAATCAACCCAAACAACTAAAAATAAATAATTAAAATTAAATAGAAAAACTCGCCCCCGAATTCGACATAATAACATTCATTGAACCACAACCCAATATACATAACACGAACCCGTAAATTGCACTTGAAGTAAAACTGAAATCCGAGATGAACCCGACAAGAAGAAAAAAAAATTGTCGGTTCACAACCCGACTCGAAACCGATATACTTAAGCTAGTATAAGGGTCAGCTAGTACATATATAAAGACGATGACAATGTAATGTTATTATTATCATTTGAGGTGCATAACTTTTATACTTATTTTACAGGACCAGACAAAAGATTTCGGATGTATTAGCATTTACAAGCAGAAATTTTAATTCAAGTTTAACAAATTTATATAGGTTATTAAGACAGAATACTGTTGCAACAGAATATTTCCAATCGAAAATAAAGCACGCAGTACTTGTATTTCTTTTACGAGGCCACACAAGGAATTCGGATATACTACCACCTATGGGCAGGAATTTTACTTCAAATTAAGAAAATTTATATAGGTTATTGTGATACACAACAGCCTTTTGAAAATAATGTATGCATCATTTTTTTGTCAAAAGAAGTAAGATATATTACGATGTATCGGCAGAGATTCCTTAAAATGATAGTGAAAATTTCTGATTTGGTATTTTAGCAACTTTTCAATTAAGATACAAATTCAATGCTTATAAAAACGTGTTTTTTAATAAAACTATGTTTACTTTTGTATTTATTTATAAAATAAAATAAAGCAGTACCTTTACCATTACCTGAATGCTTCAGGAGTTCCACTTATATTGCCGTTTAACCCTTTATCTACTGACGGTACTTATATGTACCATTAAAATAATTTGCTATAAAATTCATTTAATACATCGATTAGTAGTAATACAGTTTAGAATGAGTTATAGATGCATTACTTTACCTTGTTCCAACAGCATTATTGGTTACACAAAACAAAAACATTTTTATAAGGAAGATTTCTTTTGTCTTTGCATCTTTTCAGCTTCCTAGGTGTTGGGGGGGGGGGCGGTTAATTCAGAAATATTTCTATATTTCTATTGTAAGAACATTATACTTGTACATTTCCTAATTCTACGAAATACTAAGAAAAATATTTAAAATAAAAGATTTGAGTGGGGTTATAATTATTGTACAAAATCCACCATAAATTCAAATTTAATTAATCCTTCTAAAATTTATTAAATGATTATGTAAATCTCCTAATGTAGTTTCAAAAATTCACAAAAAATGCTTTAGAAGATAAAATTTTCATGAATTCATAATTCAATACATAAAGGTTAAAATTGGAAAATATTTCAAGAAGAGATAAAAATACAAGTATTAATAAATAGGGTAAATGCACCAGTAGTCGGCCACCCTCCAGTAGTCGGCAACCCTCCAGTAGTCGGCCACTTTGAGATAAAATACATTATGAATAGCTTATTTTTAGTTTCAAATGAAATATTACAACCCCCCTATATGTAACCATTCTTTATACATCATAAGCCATCAGCAAAGAATTGTGGGTATTTTTATTGCATTAGTAATCAGCCATTTTTTATTTGGTTACGGTCAAATAACCGTTTTTGCTATTTTTTTGTTAATCGATGACAAAATTTTTAAAATACTAGTATTCATTTATTTTTAATTATTTTCTAAAATTATAAGACTGTACTATTAAAACGTTTAATAAACTAATGTTTTTGAGTATCAAAATTAAATAAGTGTGTTTGTATTAATTAATTTTAATGTGGCCGATTATTGGGTATTATATTTAGTCACATGTTCAGTAATCGGCCACCACGGTTGACTACTGGCTAAAATGCCATTTCGCTTTTTTGAGTCTATTTTTAATAATTTGATTTTTTTCGTAATTTGATTTTCGCAATTTGAGATTTATACAACCTTTTACTTACATTTTATTTTATGCACACAAAATATAAAGTGTCCTGGGGTAATAACGCCACGTTAATTTACCCACCTGGTGGGTAATAACACCATGCAAACAAAACTATAAAATAAGATGGAATAATGGCATGTAAATTGCCCACTTCTAAAGATACAAACTCTACACCTTTAGAAATTGACAAATTGCTTTTACTTACCATTAATTGCGTTGTCAGTATGCAGTAATAATCATATATTTTATTCTTCTGACACGAAAAAATTAGAAGAATTTAGGACGTACAAATTTCTCTTTATCTGTTTTAGTTTTCAACAATGACAATAATGGCCTCTCGTGCATAAAATCAAACAAATAAAATAAAAAGTGTATTTCTGCCACTGAAAAGAATCAACCCGACTAATAACGCTAGTGGATGGCGTTATTACCCCGATATGCATTTTGCGCAGTATATTTTAAACTACAAGCTACCTCGCGAATACATCCAAAATCTCCCATAACATTTTGAAAGTACATGAAATACACTACAAATTTATGTAATAAACAAAGTATTTCCTAACAAATATATTGCTCACCCCCAAGAAAAGTGACACATCTCGACAAAAGTAAATTTCACAGGTGAGGCAAAAGAAATAGATAAAAGATTTGGATGATTTTACTGTGACATGAAATTATAGCACTAGCTCTGCATCCAGGAATAAAAAAGGGCATAAATGCATAAAACTGTTAAGAATGAAGACGTAGGATAAGGTTTGAAGGGTTGCATAATTTTACCTCTCCACAGAATCCACCCCTCTTCTGTGGTCACAAATGGACAGTTAGTGTAATAATGTAATTTTTCACATAACTGCACTTACGAAACTTTTAATGTTGCTAGACGCACCTACGACGGACATATTAGTAGAATAAAACGCAAAATGAATTTTTGCGAGATGTGTCACTTTTCTTACGGGTAACACGGGTTTCTTACGGGATAGTCTTCACATGACAAAACTTATCAAGCAAATTTTGGATCGGACATTGACTCTTACGAGCTTATTCCAGCGATAAGGTCTATAAATGTAACAAATTAATTTTTAGCTGTTTGTGATTCAGATGACTCAGAGCCTTTGAGCGCAGAAGCTAAAGTTCCATTTTCCCGTATTCCTTCATAACTATGCCTATTATTAGCACTTGGCGTTATTACTCACGCTGGCGTTTATACCACAGGTCACCTGATATAAAATGCAAATGAGAATTTCGTTCCGGCCGCTTTAGTTTTGCTGAATAGATTTCCATGGAACTTGCATCGTTAGTTAGATATTTTTTCAGGAAAGGTTTTAGTTTATTGCATATCATTCTACGTTGCTTAGTTATATCATCACGGGGGAAAGTTCTATAATCAGGTGAACTCTATTATGAAGTATTAGCATTTAAAGAAAACACTAGACGATTTTGATGAGATTTTCATTGTTGATTAGATAATGTTTTAAAGATGCATTAGTATATTGCATTATATCGTTCTACCGTTATTTACTAAAACATCTAAACTGTGAATTTACCCTTGTATTTACAAGGTTAAATTCACCGATATATTTCGTTTGGGAAAATCGACCAGCGTGAAGCCTTCTAATATACTAATGTTATAAAGAAGAAATGTTTGTTTCTTTCTTTTGTAGGAGGAAATCTTTGGAAATGCCGAGTCACTTTTAAAAGTAAAAGTTAAAAAATGATGGTAGCAGTCTCTGCAGAAGCAAAATACGTTCTAAGATATCCCTTTTTTGTAATACTTAGGGTGTTACATACATAAAACTTGACATGAAGTTTTTCAAATAGATAATTTTTAATGCCGACTGAAAATGGTTTCTAAAAAAAGCGAAATATAAAAGGCTGAAATGAGTAGAAAAGATTCTAAAAACGTTGAAAATTATGATTAATATCAAAATGTTAAGGATAAAGACTTGAAATATTAAATGACAGTTATTTATAAAACGTAAATGTTTTCGCATAATAGTTATGATAAATTTGAAATTTTAAAAGATAAATTAATCAAAAAAAGTTATACTTGTTAGGAATAGAAGTAAAAGCAAGTAATTTAAATTTTGGATTGAAACTCCACATAGCTGTTACTTACTCGCATAGAAGAGGTTAATTCAATATGGAAAATTTAAAGTGTGAAATATGCGGAAAGCATACTTAAAACGATGATTTATTTGGGAATTGCGAGGACTATTGGTAGAAACTTGAAATTTTACATGTGTTTTACTTTTAAGACATAAATGCTCTCACAAAGTAGATTATAAGATAATCGAAATTTAAAGGGGTGAAATGTTTCTCACAATCATCTAACGGGATATTAAGATGAAATTTCAACAAATTGCGTTTTAATTAATAATATTTAAACTTTCTGCGGAAATATAATTTCTTCCTAATTTTAATATGCACACAAATATCATTTGCAATATTTCAATAACCACAAAGCCACGGATTGTCACAACTTTTCAATAATATAAAATAAAACTTATTATATGGTTCATTAACTAAATAGTCAGAAATAATATTAATTAGAGGCTAACTATGCGCTTTTAAATCTCATCTTCTGCTTTCATAGAACTTAAATTTTAAAAAAATGAAGATAACATTGTTCATTTTCAACGGAACTGTCACTATAAAATATACATTACACAGAATATCAATAATCGATGTCTATGACGTTAAAATTTCACATCGAAACTCGATCTGTTAGTACCGCCAGAATGACGAATTGATGCTGTATTCGGATCGGATAGTTTCAAGCTATCACGAAGCAGATAGTAATATTTTTTCTGTACTAATCTAAATATGCAACATATTAAAATTTCATTCCGAAATTCGATGATGCGATAGTACAACTAAAAGGAAGAATTGGCGCCCCTGTTTTCTCATATCTTATCAAGATATCACGAAATCGACTGAAGCATTTGTATTACACTAACCTGTAGCTTTAATCATTAACATTTTATTCTCAAAATGGAAAACAAAATAGTACCACCAAAATAATGAGTTGGAGACCCGTTATGCTTATATAGTGCTCAGTTACCACGGACAGACTTAAATACTTAAACCGTATTAATCGAAAGAGAGATATTCAAGTTTCATTTTGAAATTCGATGACCAGATAGTACCGCCAAAATAAGAATTGGCGCCTCATTCTGCTTATATCGTTTAAAGATATTACGAGGCAGATTGTAATATTTGTAATGTACTATTCGAGATATGCAACTTATTAAAACTACATATCGAAACTCGATGACGAGATTGTACTGCGAAAATGAAGAATTGGCGCCGCGTTCTGCTCATATCTAACCACGAAATCCCAAGATAAACTGAAATATTTGCATTGTACTAGACGAGATATGCAATATATTAAAATTTCATCTCGAAACTCAATGACATGGTAGTTACGCTAAAATGACAATTTGGGGCCCCCTGCTGCTAATATCATACCAAGATATGCATCGACAGATCAGTCATTTATGTTCTGTTAATAATCTTGTTCTACATCATAATTTCATTTTGAAACAAGATGACGTAATAATTTTTTCTCTTCCCGCCGCCGAGTCTACGATGGCTAAACACAAAATGTGAAAGGCTGACTACTATAAAATATATAGACTATATATAGATTATTTGGTCTTTTAACTTTACTTTCCATAAGGAACAAGAATGAAAAATCATGCATCAAGAATAGATTACAAAAGCACTTCCCATGACTTGTAGAATTCTTTAATGAAATTTATCTGCTCAATACTTAAAAAAAAAGTAAACATTTTAGAAAAGGCATAATACTTTTGAAAACCAGATTACTGTCCCGAACCGGAATAGTAGTTCAATTCTTTTGTGCAGACCTGTATTTAATCTAAAGATTTGTATATTATTCTATACACATTATGATAAAAGTTAGTATAGTAAGAAAATGCATAACAGATTAAAAATTCACCTTCAGCAATTTCTACTACTATATAGAAACATTCTTGAATTATATTGTACAGCCCTGTATATTACCAACAGATTTTTATATGCCGCACATATTAAGCTAAAATTTAATTCAGGCTAAAATGTGTTTAAAACTACTGAAATCATACTTCTACACATTATTATCCCTGGACGGCCCTGTATATGATTTTATTTGTATTATACAAACATCTCTTAGTATACTAAATATAGTTCAGCTTGAAAGAGCATAATTCAATTAAAAGCCTCTTTTAAGCCATTCACGCTGATACTCCGCAAAGCTTACAAACTCTTTTGTGTAGCCTTGTATATGATCTATATAAGTTATACACACCGCATACTAAGCAAAGATTTAATTAAGCTTAAAAATGCATGTCATAAACAAAATAACACTTCCAGCAATTATCGCTAATAGAAAGATACAGTACTGTATTCGAATTTTTTGTGTTTCCCTGTAAATGAACGATAAATGCTATGCATATCATATTATACAACAAGTATTTTGTAGTAAGCCTCAGTGATGTAGCATATCAATTTCATTCCTTTTGATATAGTATAACAGAACTAAAATACGCTGCAAACCGCTTATCCCCTGACACTATTATGTAAAGGAATTCTTTTGCAGGGCCCCATAAATGAATAATAAGTTCTTTGGACCCCATATTGTCCAGAATGCGTAGTTAAATGCACTTCATAAATGCATATCAATTTCATTTTGTTTGAAATGGCCAACATCATTAAAATAAACTTGAAGCAATTTTTTCTCATTGAGCGTAATGCATCGGAATACTTTTGACTGTCCCTGTAGATGAACTATAAATTTTACACACTTTATTTTCAATAGAGATCATGCTATTGTTAACATCAAAAACATTCACAAAGTTCAAGGAGATTCGAGTAAATTTACGAGTGTTAGAACTCGGAAAGACTGAAGACAATCCAAGTTCACAAACACTTTTAAACTATGTTGGAAATTGTTAAATACTATTATAATATTTTAAATCATTACTGCAACATTATAAGAAAAGAATAAATTAACACATTTTATCATTAAAATGTTGTTCTGTTTATAAAAGTTATAGTTTAAGTTATTTAAATAACAAAGCATTCAAGTGGCCGACTACTGGTCCAGTGATGGCCGAATACTAGAATTGAGTGGCCGACTACTAGACCTTTGCTACTTTTAAGTTTAACTTCTTATAAATAAAAACTATAATCAGTTTTTTTAAAAACAATTGCTGAAACAGTAAAAGAAAAGTATTATACATTAACATGTGTCCCTGTTAAAAATGTTGTATTGCTTTTTTAAATTACGCTTTGAGCTATATACTAAAAGAAATCGCTTAAGTGGCCGACTATTGGTGCTTTTACCCTATATACAGATTAAATTAAAACGTTAATTACAACAAAAGTTACATACACTGATGGAAAACACGTTGTAAAATAAAGATAGCCTTTAAAACTCCATAAAATAGCAGAACGCATTTTGAAAGAACTTAGTCATTCTTCATCAGACTCAAAAGCTTATGCTACGGCTTTGAGAGCAGGAGCAAGACTTTCATATATTTATTGTTAATATGCTACTGTTTCTTATTTGTAATTTAGTACAATTTTATCTTTCTTTAATGCAATTTTGTTCATAACTTTTACTTAAATTTTCTTCTCTTTTTTGCAGCATAAAAACAATGGTCACTTAGACATTTGCAGAACTGATTTTTTAAATAATGAATGCATAAAAAAATTGCTTTAATAGATAAAAGTAAGGTAAAACTGCATAGTCGGGTGTCTCAGTTTTGACTCGATTTAAGTAGCTTTCTAGCACGTAATAGTTGAAATACTTAGCTTTAAGCCAAAAGGTGAAACAGGCATTTTACAATACCTCGATAGTGGCATTTATGTAGTTTCTGTGCTTAAAAGTTTATTTTATCATAAAAAAAAAAAAAAAAAAAAAAAAAAAAAAAAAAAAAAATCTAGTTTTCAAAATTCTTAATTATGAAAACATATCGAGTTACTGAATTATTTTATATTGTAAAGCATAGCATATTTAAAAAGAATTTATTTCCCAGAACGAAACTGTGCATTTTGCCTTCTGATCCACATTTTCTTTGGATAAAACCCGTAAACAATGTTTGAAGAAAAGGTTGTGAAAACTACATGGACCAGAATGATTATGATTTTTATAAAGCTGATAAAGAGTTGAATTTCTTTTCTTTACTTTTTCAAACTGTAATGAAGATTATTATTACTTTTTTTTTGTCTTGAAATATTAAATCGTTAGACTTATAATTGGAATATTAATAGTTTAGTTCTTTAAAATTATATATCGTTCTTCTTTAAAAGAAAGTAGAGTTTTTTATTTGCTGTATGATTAACATATCCAAGTGGCTTCACTCTCCCACCACCGGTGGGGTGAAAAGATAAGTGCAGAGTATGTATGCAAAGTTACCTTAAATTCTGGTGGAAATTTGGACTTCAAAAAGCACCTGATAGTAAGGTATTCGGTTTTACTATAGTGTCTAAAAATATAAATATGACATAATTATTTATAGATTTTTTTCTTATTATATCTTCTACATATCTATATCTTATTATATCTATATTCATCTACATATCGATATTATTATTTCTCTCTCTCTCTCTCTATATATATATATATAATTAAGGATTTGAAAGGATTTTTTAATTAAGTTTGACAAACTTTTTCAAATGGAATATCTGGATGAAAATGTAAACATTAAATTTATCTAATGTAATCTGTATATTCATATTCACTCGGTCAAATCAATTCGAAAAATTAGTGAAATATATATCAATAGATAAATTTAATATACTGTGAGTTCTTATAAGTAAAGTCCTGTCAGCCCCATTAGTTTCTCAGTGGTGACAGCTACTGCGGTGTCCAGGTGTAATAAAGATGGCTATATGCTAAGGGATGAGATCACTTACAGTGTCACATAGCAATAAAGTGCAGAGTTGGCATTCTTATCAGGAAAATGATATGAAATACGAAAAAAAAAGTCTATTACAAAGTTGTAGTGTGCTCTCTATTTACTATGAAAATATGTCTTACATATAAAAATAATTTTATTAGAAGTCCTGAAAAGAAAATTTTGTATATATCAATCAATGCAAAAACCCTTGACGGGTTAAAAGTTTCTGACGCAGTACTTTATCTTATGCTCTAAGAATTTTAAATATGGAACTTAAAAATACTGATATCAAATTTTGAGTGGCGTTATGCTATTTCTTAAAAAATATATTTGTATTTATTTCATCATTTTATTTTTGTTTCATTTATAATCGCATGTGCAAAAGTTATGTTCAACATGAAAAGCTGCATAAAATTTTATTCGCTGTTGCTTTATCATTTACATCTCTCATAAATTCAAAATATGAGTTTTAAAAAATATGATATAAAATTTAAGTGGTGCCTTGATGTGACCTTAAAAGGTTTGTTTTAAAATTCAATTTAAATTATTTTTGACTTGGTTAAAATATTTTTTTACATCTACACAATACTTTTAATTTTCCAATTCACTGTTAAATATATCACTTTCATTGAATCTATACTATGCATTGAAATGTATTTATTTCAATAAATTGATTTATCTTTTGTGTCACGCTATTCAAAATTGTGAGTAAGATTTATGTAAATGGTTTATTTGCGTCAAACTATCCTTTTTCATACATTTCATGTAGTTTGGACACAATGACGCAAAGAAACCATTTACATAAATCTTACTCACAATTTTGAATAGCGTGACACAAAAGATAAATCAATTTATTGAAATAAATACATTTCAATGCATAGTATAGATTCAATGAAAGTGATATATTTAACAGTGAATTGGAAAATTAAAAGTATTGTGTAGATGTAAAAAAATATTTTAACCAAGTCAAAAATAATTTAAATTGAATTTTAAAACAAACCTTTTAAAGTCACATCAAGGCGTCACTTAAATTTTATATCATATCTTTTAAAACTCATATTTTGAATTTATGAGAGATGTAAATGATAAAGCAACAGCGAATAAAATTTTATGCAGCTTTTCATGTTGAACATAACTTTTGCACATGCGATTATAAATAAAACAAAAATAAAATGATGAAATAAATACAAATATATTTTTTAAGAAATAGCATAATGTCACTCAAAATTTGATATCAGTATTTTTAAGTTCCATATTTAAAATTCTTAGAGCATAAGATAAAGTGCTGCATCAGAAACTTTTAACCCGTCAAGGGTTTTTGCATTGATATCATTACTTTTTTGAGGTTAGTGATAAAATGATTAAAAAAAAGATACTTATGGGATTTAATGCAGATTTAATTTTTACTATTTTATTACAATTTTCCTTATAGCAGTTTGTATATAAAAACAAGTGGGTAAGTATAATCGCAGATCGCACAGAGGGTTTCATTTGATATTCCTTTAAAAACACTTTATCCTTAAATTAATAAATCCAAAATGTTAATTTATAATTATTAAATCCTTACATAGATGGTGCACCAATAGTTCCAATTTTCATGGGGCAGGGAACCCACTCTTTTAAACAAACCACCTTCCAATTGAAGTCATCAAAAACCAAGTTGAATAAGCCAGACCCCGTTGTGTTGTTTGACAAACAGCAGTCTCATGTCCCCTCCTTCTCCCCGTTTTCAACATTTTTCAGACCAGTACCTAAGAATGGAACCGAAATAATTTTTTCTCTTCAGAAATTACGATAAAAAAATAGTATGCAGTACTCATAAATTTACTTTAATGCTATATAGGGTGATTATTAAGTTAATTATAACGTTTGGAATCTGTTGCATTGATGTCCGAAAGGTAGTTTCTGAGTTATGGAAGCTGGACCCATAAGGCGCCATAGAGGGGCAAAGCCCGCTAGTGTCTATCATAATTATATCTGCCATGTGGACTAATTGCGATATTTAATCAAAATATCTCCCCCCCTCCTCATCACCGGAAATATAACAAATACAAAATGTGTCTTTATAAACCTATCGTCAAATAGGTTTTTATTTCTTTTTCCCTAAAAAAAAAAAAAAAAAAACATGATTTTTATATCCGTAACGTAAATAGCGGACGAAGCCCGCTAGTTCCTATCATAATATATATTTTTAATAATTTTATATAGTCTATAATAAAAATCAGACTTAAAATAGTCTAGTTCCATGAGTACTTGTAGTGTCAATTACATGCTACGATTTTTGGATACCAGTATTTTAGAACGGGAAAATGTGACTTATTTTATCGGAGATATCTCATTAATTGAATAAGGCGAAGCAAACTTTTTGAAAAAAAGGTGGCCAACAAGCATAGCAGTTATCAGCTATGTGACTTTGTGCTAAAGTCCATTAATTTGATCTGCTTTAAAAAGATTACGGAAGATTGAATTATAGTAGAACCTGGATTAACCGAGCTTCGATTAATCGAGGTTTCTGTTAACCGAGCCGATGACAAAGTCTGATTTTTTTTTTTCCTTTTGAATGAGCCTTAAAAATAACCACACTCTTTAGCTCACTGTCCGTGCTATACAGGTCCTTCTGCCCCCAAAAGCACTCAACTCCAAAGAAACACTGGACCCTGAGAAGTCAATAGCGAACAATGCTTTGTTTCCAGTGGCTGTGTGAACTTTCGTAAATTTTTCAATTTGCATTTTAAAATTTACTACTGGTAGTTGATTTTCTTTTTAAATTTGTTAAGCTGTGAAACAGAACTTTACATATATTTATTTTTATTATTTAAAAAACGTTCTATATAGTTTTTAAAAAGAGATGTTAAATTCGCAAGCACGGCGAGTTTTTACACACAGTTTCTATTAACCGAGATTTCCGATTTCGATTTACTAACAGTCCCAATTAGCTCGGATAATCGAGGCTGCTCTGTATAATTAAAAAATCAACGGCGATCTTACTGTAAACGGGTTTCCCTTTTACTGAGGGATTTCAAGGCCGAATCAGCTGATGTTAGTTGCTGTTTCCGTGCTTGATTAAATAAGATTAGTTAAGCATTTGAAAATTACCAAATATAAAAGGAACTAAGTCAACAGAGTCTTTGCTTTATGGTATTTTTTAACAACACTATAAGAAAATGATTTTAAATAAGAGATTTTAAATGTAACGTTTTAAATCTGACATAATTTTCACCAAACTTTCCTTTCTCTTTGTAAAATTCAACTGAAAATATTTTTATTATTAGAAAGATAATATTATTATTTGCACTACATTAAAATTGGCAACTATAGTTAAAAATATCATCTCGAAATTTGAAATAAATCTCTCATATAAATACATTTTTTAATTTAAACTGTTTTGCAATATTATTATTTGGCCACTTTGGCCAATATGACGTAATTTCCTCCATTTACGACTTTTAACACATATCAATGAATGTATTATTTAAAAATTTTCTTTTTCTTTTAATATTCACGTGTAAATATAATTTTTATGACGTAATTTTCAATGTTTTCCTGCTTTTAATGCGTAATCATTTAATTCTAATTTGAAAATAATTGATTATTTTATAATTTTCTTTCATTTTAAGTAAGCATGTGTAAAAACAATTTTTATGACGTAATGTTTAATATTTTCCTGCTTTTAACACGTTATCATTTAATTCTAATTTAAAAGGATTTTTTCTGTTTATAATAGTCACGTGTGAATAAATTTTTAATTTAAAGGATATATTATTCTTTGCGCTGTTTTAACAATTGGCAACAATTTAAAATAACCTTTTCTAAAATATGTAAAAAATATCTCTGGAAATTCTGAAAATTTTAATTTAAAATTGAAATAAACCGTCAAAAAATTAGGCAAGTTAAAAATAATAAATGCACTCTGCAAACTTCGAGTTTCTATTGAATGATTAAATTGAATGAAAATGATTAAATTCCCATGTATAGTTTTTTTTCCAATGAGACTTTTTTAATGAGACAATTTTATCCAGATTTAACATTAAATATCTCTTAAAATAATTCTTCGATTTAAAAACTGTCTACTTCAACGTTTTTATCAAACATTTCTCTATAATACTACCCATTTTAATATTTTTGTATGCAGTAATTTTCTTAATATTTGCGAAATAGACCTCTAGTTACAAGAGATTCTTTCAAATTGGTGATGAGAGCGTTAGTTTTTTTTTTTCCGAATAAGAGACAAAATGTAGTACGCAATTGCGTCTAAAGATGGCGACACCAGAATTCTGATATGCTTATTATGTGAACTGTAAATATTGCAAAGTTAAATAAAAACAATTGTCTCGGTGTTATCAAACTTCATTGTTATTTATAAATAAAACATTTCAACTAAATTATTTATTATAAAAGAATTATTACATCACAATAGTTTTTATGCAAGGAAAATAATAATTATAATAATAATAATATTATGGATGTCAGTGATTATATATTGATTGACCGTCATAATAATAAAAAATGATATTATAAAAAGAAGAGCTGAAATGAATTATTTTTTTAAGTTTCTGATCGTGTGATTTACATTCAAATAATAATTATTAATGTATATTTTTTGTAAAGTGATTGAAATTAAATATATTTATAAAATTTATGGTAATATTTTTATTGTTGAAAAACTGCCGATCAAATTGGCGTCATTATAATTGTAATTTTATTTAACTTAATAGCAATTAAAAAATTACAAAGGAACTGAGAATAATGGTCAACTAACAGACTTTAAAAGAAAAAAAAACCACACATTCACATGTGAAAAGTAATAGTCACCAGAGAGTATCGAACTGCCTATCTTAAGATCAGTAGACGATGGCCGTTAACCACTCAGCCAGTGGGAAGACAAAATTTTTCTCCCCAAAAGTGGTTAAAAAGAAAGCATGTGTATGAATACAGTGTCATGCATTTTCGGTGAAATTTCCATAGAATGGCGAAGAAATATAGTCCGATTTTTTATGCGCATTATAAAACGAACAAGAGTCTTGCTGGAAACAAGTAAATTGTTATTTGGTTCATCTGAAACATATTTATTTGATTTTTAAGAATCGCCCGTGTCATTTTCGAGAGAAAAAAAAATCGAATTATTTAACGAACGAGAGTTTTCCCAGAAAAAAGAAAAGTGTTATTCACCTCGCCTTAATCACATTTATATTATGTATCAATTTAAAGATAATCGTTAGAACCGTTTTCGAGATTTTCAAATTAGGAACTTTCTCGATATCATACCAACGTTTTCACTTTAAAAATGGCTATTTAGATCTCAAAATATACTGCACGTAGAAATGTAAAAATTTCAGTATACGGTTAGACTGCAGATATAAGACTGTTCTAGAAAATTCAGAACAATAAGACCTATATCTGCTGAGTTATTAAAAGGCGGCTTTTCGCGTTTTCTTTGATGTCGAATTAGCTGTATATATGAGTTCCGCCATCTACGAATGATACTACTATGATACGATATGATACGATTTTAACGATACGATACGATTTTAGGCTTAAGGCTGCGTCACTCGGAATACTACCGTCTTCCATGATTATCAGCTTAAATATGCCATTAACTGCATGTTGATATCGCACAAAATTATGTTCATTTGTGTAAGAATTGCATATATATTCATGGAAATACAGAGGTTACTTTTAACGTTTTTGCATGTTTTTCTTTACAGCATGCAGGGTTTACAACCAAATTTACCGTCACTTTCAGGAAACTTGACAAAGTACAGTAGAAATAACATGCTACAAATATATTAAATGTTTGATAAAATAAAAGCATTTGTATGAAATAATTTTAACTGTGCACGAGGGAGTGATAGCAAACTTTTATTACATAACTAGCAGACCCACCCGGCGTTGCCCGGGCCCGTGATGAATGAACTTCAAATTTGTATGATTTCGTACCTTTAATTCCCTTTCGACTGAATTGATATTTTTAAATATAAAAAATCGCAAGAAAAATATTAAATTGAAGATACGTACTATTTTGCGCAAGTTGATTTTGGGAGTCTATGCGTACCGAAAGCGAGCGGAACCGCGACAAAACACTCAGGTTTTTACTGGTTTCGTGGACATTTTCAGACATTTCGTTTTGTAAAAAATATTTCTACCCCTCCGAACGTTTCAAAATTTTTATAGGAGATGTAAATCTGGTCTATTTAGATGCTTTGATAAACATTGTGTTAAAATAAGGACGTTGACTAAAATAATAAATTAAGAAATTTGCTTAATTTACTATTCGAAAATAATGAGTAGTGCAACCTTCCACCGACAGGGAGCGCAATATGTTCTATACAAATATTACTCTAAGAAACAGTGGTCAAAGGGCTGTTATAACTTACGTGAAAATTTCAAGTCGATCGGTTAGTTCGTTTTCCAAATTTTAACGAATTCGCATTCTTTCTCTATTAAGAAAAGCGTTTCTTTTTCTTTTTAAAAGTCGATTTTTTTCAATTTCGAACAAAAAGTTCTGAATCAATTTTTTAAAATTTATATACTCTTAATTAGTCTACAAATATAGACCGAGAAGCTAAAGTTTAAACTCTGTAAATGCTGTATTTTTAAAATTTTGGTTTAAATTTGAACTCCCATTAAATTTTTACCCTATGGTTTTTATCTATTTTCCAAAATAAAAGTAGGTGTTTTTCAAAGCAGAGATAATGTCTGTAACTTTTAATAAGTAGCATACATCTCATGACTCCCTCAAAAAACGGCATATAAAAAGTCAGAAATGCTAATATTTTAAAAAGAAATCTAGAGCCCCTCCCTCCCACCCTGGAATTTCACGCACCATTTTTTTTTACATTTATCTTTTGTGTTATAAACGTTCTTAAAGTTTCAAAACAGATCGCCTTGCTATGTTTCCTAATTTTAACAAAATCGCGTTATGTTAGTTCCACATTCCACCACCAGGGAGCGCACTCTATTCTTAACAAAAGCGCCTTTACACAACCTATCAGTAGATATGTTACTCGAGGAGGTGGCAATCTTCAGCAAGAATTTAAGATATTTGTTGAAATTACTATTCGGAAATAGTGGTAACTTAACTTTTGTCACATTTATATGTACTAAGTATAGCATGTATCTGAGGACTCCATCAAAAAACCGCACCTGAAACGGTATGGAACGCAAAGGTAAAAAAAAGAAATATTTCGTCCCTCTCCTCCCCCCACCCATCTCCCCGAAATTTCACACGCCATTTTTTATAAACTTTTTCTAATGTGTTATAAACTATCTTAAAGTTTCAAGCAGATCGCTTTGTCAGATTTCCTACCTTAAATGAAATTGCGGTCTCTTAGTTCCACTTTCCACCACCAGGGAGCGCAGTGTATTTTTAACAAAACTGTATCTGAACATAACTCCGTTACACAACCTATCAGGAGATATGTTACTCGAGGGGGTGGAGGTCTTAAGCAAGAAATTAAGATATTTTTGAAATTACTATTTGGAAATAGAGGTAACAAACTTTTGGCATTTTTATATTTAATAAGACTCATTTATCTCAGGACTCCGTCAAAAAATCTCACCGGAAATGGTAAGAAACGCAAAAGTTAAAAAAAAAAAGAAATCTATCGCCCCTCCTCCTCTCCCCACTTTCCCGAAATTTCACGCGCTATTCTTATATAAACTTTTTCTAATGTGTTATAAACTATCTTGAAATCTCAAACAGATCACCTTGTTAGATTCCTTACTTTAAATGAAATCGCGGTCTGTTAATTCTACATTCCACCACCAGGGAGCACACTCTATTCTTAGCAAAAGCGTATATGAACGAAACCTCTTCACGCAACCTACCCATAGATACATGGATGGGGGGGGGGGGGTCTTAACCAAGAATTTAAGATATTTGCTGAAATTACTTTTCAAAAATAGTGGTATTAAAACTTCTGAAATTTTTATCTCGAATATGTAACATTTATGCTGTATTTTTAAAAATCGCATGCCGTTCTGAAGAATACTACAATAAAACGTAATGTGACAACCGTTTAAAATAAGCATATATAAAAGAAATAAACCAATTAGTGAAATTAGCGCCCCTCCCCACTCATAAATTAAGGGTGCAAAAAGTTCTGTACGAACATCTGACATGAGTTCCCACTGCCTGTGGCACTGTATAGTAGGCGGGCGATAAATTCGGAACATTTTTCTGTATTTCAAACATAAAAGAGAGCAATTAAAAAATGCGTTTAAAAATGTCTTTAAAAAAACACTTCTGAAAACAAAATCATTATTAGTATCAAAAATGAGAATTTAAATTCTATTAAAACTGTTGCTAGCCACTACAGCAGCAGAAAGCATTAGAACGCAAGGGCTTATTGTTGCCAATTTCTAATTTCTAGTAGTAAAAGAGCCAGTAAGGAGTATTCTAATCTTTTATTTAACATTTAAAAAACATTTCTTGCTATCTAAATAAATCAGCATCAAACAGGCACCTCCAATTTTCCGTAAACCAACCAAAATCGGTGATTTTTTAGCAGATATTATCGCTCAACCAATCAAAGTAGAAAAAAAAACAGAAAACAGTGTGGCAAACAAAAAGCCTGCTAGGTTGTCAAGTTGGTTGCTAGGTTGTGACGTCATTTGAAACTAATCCCTTCTCTTAAAATATGTTTTCAAAGCATGTGTTTCACCTTCATGCTAAAATTTAATGTTTAGTTGAATAAAACAGTCACTCTTGAAACATTAAGCACTCAAATTAGTTTATTTAATTGTATGCCGGTTTACTTATTTATTTCCGCAAAAGCTTTATACAACCAACCATCCAAAAGCAAGCGGAAACAAAGAAACGTATTTTTGATGAGCGATGCTTTATGAACCAACCAACCAACCGAAAGTAATCTGAAGGGGAAAAATCATACTTTTGATGAGAGTGATGTCCGAATATTAATTAATTACTCAGTAAATAATTAGAATATTAAAATTCTGAGGGTATGGTGCATTAGAAGAGGCCTTGGACTCTTTTCAAAAAAATTTTGAACCTTGTATGTGCCGTAGATTTTGCTAGCCATCGCACACACAGACAGACAGACATAATGATTTGTTCTTTTATTAGTATAGATTTAGTAACCAACTATATAGGGCAATTCACATAAAAAGGGCAGTCAAGTATCGTAAAAATTCAGAAAGATATAGGTGATATAGTAAGCTGAATTTCAGTTGTTTTCTAAAAGTAGCTGGAAGACAAGATTGCCATTTTTCATTTTTGTACATTTAAATTTTTTATTGATAGTTTAGTTCTCATTGAAAGAATTATCAGAACAAGCCCATTCCAACTGAAAAAAAAAAAAAAAAGAAACTATCAGAATTGAAGCATGTTAAATACTAAAGCCTTTTGGAAGCCAATTTTTAAAAAGTGAAAATTTGCGGAAAAATCCTTACCATCCAGCTACTTTTAGAAATCAAAAGAAACTGACGAGTCAGCTAGTACATCTATATTATAAAGGACAAACATGTCCGTGCGTAATGCTGACGTCATTTTGCAAATGGCAACACTTTTTTGGAAATTTCGATTTTGCAATTTTCGCTAAACTTCTAAACATCACACATTTTCAAGTTTTACACCGCTAATAGGAAAAAAAATTACTTTCAAATGCAATTTGTTTGAAAACTGTATCTTAATTGACTGATTTATTATGGTTTTTAAAGTAACTTTCAAGCAAGAATTCTTTTAATCTATCTCACTTTTCAGCTCCATTACAAAGTAATAATAAAAACATTGTACATAAAGCAATAAAAACTATTCAGCATTTGTCTCCAGCTAATTTTCCATATCGAAATTGAAGCTTCATCAATAAATAAGTAAAAGACTAACATAAACAAAAACGTAAAGTCATGCATTAAGCATAGATTATGAAACACTTTCCAACACATTCAGAATTCTGTAATAAAACTTCACAGTTTAAAAAGGTGAAAAAAGATGTATAAATAAACAATTTGTAAAATGCATAACACATTTGAAAACACAATTTCATCAATTCCCATCAAAAGTTAAAAAAAAAAATTGAATTTTTTGCACAGCCCTGTATATGAACTATAGAATTATCATACAATACATAGAATGCTAAAATTTAGTTCAATTAGAAAATGCACAGCACAGTTGAAAATTCCCATTCAGCAATTTCCATCAATAAACAGAAATGTACTTCAGATGTTTTGTGCAGCCCTGTATGTGATGTGTAGAATTTATACACACTAAAAAATATTTTTAAAAAGTTTAATTTAAAAATGCATACTCAGCAATTATTCTGATGTACCCGAATTATTTTGAGTGTCCCTGTATATCAATGATGAGTGGTTGCGCATCATATTTTATAGTAAATATCTTGCACTGTACCTCAGATATATATATAAATTCCAATAGGTTTGAAATAGTGTAACATGAATAAAATACACCGCAAATGATTTTTCCCCCATAGACCGTAATATAATGGAATTATTTGAGTGTTCCTGTAAATTAGTGGTGCACAACCTTTTTAAGCGAAGGGCCACTTACAAAAATATCTGGGTTGTCGAGGGCCACATCAGTAACACGGAGATAATTCTGTTTCTGGGAGGGGATATGTGGCCTATAATCAGGTAAAAAATATGGTTTCAGAGGGGAGGGGGAGTTTTACCCCTGTAGGTTCCCTTACACAGTCAACATATCCAATTCAATTGGCAAGAATATATCAACAGTTTATATTTGTATATATAACAGAGATATAGCAAGAATTATTTTCAAGGAGTGATAATATTCCTTAACTTTTTCGGGGGTATAAATTTTGTTTTATTAAAAGTGCTAAAAAATAAACATAGGCGTGGTGGCTAGTGCCGAAAAAAAATGTGAACTTCATGAGCGAAGTTTGGAGAAGGAGCCGATCAAATAAATTTAAGATTTTTTCTGCGCCAGATCAACGAAATGTGATATTTTTCAGCGCCTGATCGACGAAATTCGCTATTTTCCCGCACCTGATCGACTAAATTTGTGGATTTTTTTCACTCTTCATCGACAAAATTCCAGATTTTTCCGCACCCGATCAACGAAATTTGCAATTCTTAACTGACCACACCGAAATTTGTAATTTTTTCCCGTGGCAAATTAACGAAATTCACATTTTTTTCTCGCGATAAACGGGCAAAACGGACGCAGCCGATTAACGAAATTTTCTCCAAATCATCGACAAAATTCGCTATTTTTCCATGCCCGAGCAACGAAATTTGTGATTTTTCCGTGTCTGATCCACAAAAATCGCAATTTTTTTCGTGCCCGACCAACGAAATTCGTGATTTTTCGGAGTCCGATCGACAAAACGCCATTTTTAAGTGCCCGATTGATGAAATTTTTGATTATTACGTGCTTGATCGACAAAATTTCCGATATTTTCGCACCCGATCAATGAAAATCGCGATTTTTTTCTCGCGATAAACAGACGAAACACGCGATTTGCTCCAACGACTCCGATGCCGATCAACGTAATTTGAGAATTTGCCTTTCCTAACAAAATTCGTGATTTTTCTGGATCCGATCAACGAAATTCGCTATTCTTGACTGACTGATGAAATATGCAAATGTTTCAGTCGGCAAATTGATGAAATTCGCATCTTTTCTCACGGCTGACGAAACTCATGTTTTTTTTTTTTGACAGCCGATCAACAAATTTTCCAATTTTTTTGCGCCTCATCGACAAAATTCGCGATTTTTCCGTTTTCGACCAACGAAATTAGAGATTTTTCCAAACCTGATCGACAAAACTCGTGATTTTTCTGTGTCTGATTCACTAAATTTGCAGTTTTTGGCAACTCATTGAAAGAATTCGCGATTTTTCCGTGCCCAACCAAAGAAATTTGCAATTTTTGTGAACTTCATCGACAAAACTCGCAATTTTTCCGTGTCCGAACGGAAGAAATTGTGATTTTTCTGCGCCTCATCGACAAAATTCGAGATTTTTCCACCTCTGATTAACGAAATTTCCTATTTTTCTGCGTCCGATCAACGAAATTCGCGATTTTTCCAAGCATCATAGACAAAAATTCGCAATTTTTTCTCATCCAATCAACAAAATTCGCAATTTTTTCTCACCCAGTCAACAAAATTCGCAATGATTCTGCGCCATATCAACGGAATTTGCGATTCTTAACTGACTGACGAAATTTTCAGGTTTTGCCGCGGTAAATTGACGATTTTTTTTTTTTTGCAACCATATGGACAAAAATTATAGTTTTTTCCAGTTATAAATTGACGCAATTCGCAGGCCACACGTTAACCCATCGTGGGCCACAGGTTGTGCATCCCTACTGTAAATGAACGATGAATGCTATCCATACCATATCATGCAGTAGGCATCTTGTAGTGTATTTCAGAGATATATATAAATTTCAATGAGTTTGAAATTGCAAACCATTACTAAAAATCACCGCAAACGATTTTTTTCTCACAGGTCGTAATGCAACAGAATTCTTTCGAACGTCCCTGTAAAGGAGCTGTAACTGCTACAAGCTTTATTTTCAATACCGAACATGCCATAGTGAATATCAATAACATATATCAATTTCATGGCGATCTGACTATATTTACGTGAGTTAGAAGAGCACGGACTGACAGGCAGACAAACCGAAGTCAAATGCTTTTCTACTATGTTGGAAAGTGTTAAAACACACACACACAAATTTAACATATATGTACTTATATGTATGTAATTGAACAATTTAAACTAGAGGTCTACTAATTTGGTTCCAGATAGACACAAACAGGTCAGAATGCACCTGAACCTGCAGATTTTGGATTTTTTGATATTTTTAATTGAATGGGGAAATTAAAAAATCAAATTGGAGAAATTCTGGGAATATCATATTTCCCCGATTTTCCCTGTTCACCAGCAATTTTGTGCCACTCATAAATGCAATCTGAATTTAATTTTTTAGCTCAATACTGGAATTTTTGTCTCCTTTTCAATAAAGTATTTGGAATTCATAAATTTGAATTAATTTTTTGAAAAAAGGATTTCCTTCTGCTCAATATAAGGACTTTTTATTTATCATCTAATATCTATTTGATACCTTGGCCAACCAATGTTATATTTTATATCCTCATTTGGAGAAAATCCTTGAAATCATTTAAAATATTAAAAATATGCATTAGTAATTTGAATTTATACGATTTTTTTTTTTTTTTTTAAGAATAAGAAAGCGAGAAATTTGCATTGATGATGATGAAGACAGAAGGAGGAATATTTTTTACATTTGTTTGTTATTATAAACTTTTATCACAGAAAGGGTCTGCTGTTATTTTAACAGTTAACTCGGTCCATTCTTAAATGAGATATAAACCATTTCATCTTTTACCTTATGGCAATTACTTTTATTTATTTTTGTGTGTGTGTGGGGGGTTCGAGAGAAAAAAAAGGGGATAGCCTTAATTTTCTTTCATTAGATTTGGGTCAGGCCGGACCAAATTTTTCTTGCAAGACTCAGACCAAAACAGGTCTTATTCTCATTCTTTCTTTTTCTTTTTATTCTAATAAGACTGGGACCGAGCTCCACATTTTTCTCAGCAGACTCAAACTGGGCAGGTCTGCTGGTCATAAATAAAATTTAATTTCTTTTAAAATTCTTTTGTATTTGCAAAAATTCAACTGAATTGCTCTTATCCAAGGTTGTCATCAATTAATTCTGCTCCAAACAAGATAATCTAATGAACTTCTAGCCACCAGATCAAATATCAAACTTACAAAAAAAAAAAAAAAAAAAGAAAGAAAGAAAGAAAAAGACCTTACAAATTCATTCTTCAAAATTCTATTTGTAAATCACTGGACCAAGTCATGAATTCATCAAAACCTCTATGTAAAGTGAAAGATGGAAAAAAAAATTCTAAATTTCATATTCTTTCTTATATCATTTACTTATATCATCTTACATCATGTGTTTCTGGACATAAATATCCTTAAACTGACCAGTTCTAATCTCTCATTAAAATGCCAAATTTATGATAAGCAAAATTAAACTGTAGCTTAGGACTTTGTGTTTGAAAAGGCCAGACAGCTTGGTTAATACAATAAGTTACATACTGAGATCTATTGCAACAGATGCCACCATGAAAAGAAAATTACTACTTACCAAAAAGTAAAACAAAAATTCACGAACTTCTAATTACAGAACTTCATTCTGAACAGATATAGAATATTTGTATGTGAGATAAAAGCTACCTTTCTTTATGCAGTAGATGTTTTCTTGTTAACTCACCCACAAATGAACTTTGGTCTTAAGGAATTTCACCTTTTCGCTTATTCACAAAAAGAAACTGCTGGTGTTCCTTTTTGAGTTGGACAACTTACAACTGATGACTAACACTTTGCTAACCAGACAACTGTTTCTCTGGAAAGATATTAAACATGCTTCCTGAGAAATGTTTTTGTGTTAGGCTTCTATTCAGATGAACAGATGAAAATAGAAAAAAAATTCAGTACAGTTTTCCATTATTTTACGATGGAAAAGAATCATCCACTCCAAGCCAATACTGATCATGGGTCCCTGGGCAGTTGTTCCCTATGCCCCCCTTTCTCTTACTAGCCCTCTGTATCATCTTTAATGCACAGAAAAGTTAATGAATGCAAGTAACAATACAGTTTATGAGAACAGCCAATGGAAAATAATCAATGAATACAAGGCAAATTTACCTGATTTACTTAAAAGTATCCTGTATTTCAACTAGTGTTGTCAATTTAATGGATTTTTCTCTTCAGATGTCTACACCAGAATTTCAGAATGGCACTATTTATCTTATTTAATGACAGATTAAATAAGGGGAATATTACTATTCAGAAATTATAACAGACAGCTGAATAAAAAAAATTAGCTTAATTGACAACACTGATACCAAAAAAGAAAAGATTATACCTCTATGTAACTTGTTTTGTGGACGTCAGTATTCAATCAATGAAGGATGTTAGAGAGATGACACATGATTTTACAAACATACTTAGGTTTTATAATGCAGAAAAATATGTTTTCTAAATTACTGTATTTCTTGATAATTATATTTCCTATGAAATTATTACTAAAAATGTCAGGAAGAATTCATCTTACCCACACTAGTCACTTTGTTTAAGGTATCCAAATATGTTAAAATAGACAATTTTTCCAAAACTGACATTTTCAATTTTTGGATTTATTGAATAGAGAATTTTTGAACTTTAAAAAACAGTTATGATTTTATAGTCTACATCAATTAGAAACCAATATATTAAAAAAAATTATAAAGCTCCACAAACTGAAAGTAATAATTTAAAAAAAAAAAGGATTTTCTCAAAATCACTTTTTATATATTTCACTTCCAATAAAGATACATAGCCCAATATGTTATAATTCAACTTTTTTTTAAAACTTCATATGTTTTTCCTTTATAATTTTTCCTAATGCATGAACAAAATGTTTACAATATTCATATTTTTCCAATTATGGTATATTTGAAAAAAGGTGATATAAAATATGCCAAATATCTAGCATTGATTTTTTGATTAGCTCTAAAATGTTTTTTATAGAAATAGCCTAAAAGTTTTAGTCATTCTCTAAAAGTGCATGAGGTTTATTATTAGGATACTAAAGTTATTTGAATCGGATGATTAAATTTGCATGCAGCATTTTAGATTTTTTCTTTTTTTAAATGTCTTCAAAATTCTCTACATATTTATGTTTTCTAAAACTAAATTTAATGGAAATAGCATAATTAAGCCATACATAAACTAAAATTAAAAAAATGTTCTGAACATATTCATATATTTCATATGAATTGCTACTTGTGTTAGTATTTTGAGATAATTGTTTGTGTTAAAACAAAAGTAATCACTTTCCTTATTTAATAGAAAATTTGGCAGTTACCTTCATTTGCATATAAGAGGTAAACTTTTTGTATTTTTGTTCCTATGTATGCGCAGTTGGCCAAAAAAAAAAAAAAAAGATGACCCCATACATTTTAATCACCAATCTGCAGCACAGATAAATGAAAATAGCCCTTTGATCAAGAATTAAATCTTTTTTAAATTAATATTTTAAAAATTAAGCTTTGTGGGGAGTCTCTATATTGAAACACAATCAAACTTTATACTAACTAACTTTACTAACTACTTTAAACTTTTTTTATACTAACGTTCAGACCAGAATAGGGATCTAGGTTCTCAAAAGGACAATCTCAAAAGTAAAATATAAGGCATCACCTACTACAAATTTTATTAATACTTAATAGGAAATGTCATTAGTTAGAAAAATACTGAATAAATCATTTAAGTATTCCATCATAGAGTTGATACCATTGTTACATTATAAAATATTTTTTAAGAAGCTAATCATTTTTTCAGTTAGATGGTGTCCCTCAATCAGTACAGCTTGTAGTTCTTTAAGCAAAAATCAAAACTACTTGGCAGAACAAGCTGAAATTTTGTGTATACATATAAGAATCCACAAGAAAGCTATTTCTATTATAATATTTATAGAATATTATTTATATAATTTTTTAATATTAATTTCTTTTTTTATACATGAAAATTATAAACAATGCATAGAAATCAAATTATTATGTCCGGGATAATGAATATTAGCATAATAGAACATAGCAGGTTGAAAATAATTATTGCAAGAAATATAAACAAAAAAAGAAATAAAAATTAATTTAGCATCAGAGGGTAAAAAAATTTCTCTACATAATTGCTAAACTTCTCCAACAAATATCTGCAAATTTTAGGCATTGCTGTAAAATTTTTTTTAATTTTTTACTATCTGAAATGGTCTCATAACCTTAAAAAAATAATAATTTTAAAGAAAATATATTCCCAATTGAACAGCTATTTTCGTTTTTGTGGGCAATTTCACAATTAAAATGTATGGATTGTTAGTTCTCTCTAGGGAATCTTATTATTGAAAATAATTTATTTTCCCTTATTTTATTTAGTCTTATTATTTTGTGTCACTATAATTAATCATGTTTCTTTTTATAGGGTGGAAAATTTGCCTTTTTAGAGCACTGTGGTTTTCCAGAAAATGAGCTCTCTCACAAATTTCAACGCATGATTAGCCCACTTTGGAAACTTATTTTTAGATGTCGCCTAAGTCATCACCCTTCACATCTCCTCTTTCAATCTTCTTTTCATTCCTTAAATTATAGCACATATTATAATCAAGACAGACTAGTGTTTTATAGACCGGTTATAGTTGGTGTTTGTGCAAAATGATTTATTATAAATAGTATTTATTTAATACAAACTGTTCTGTAGGTTTGAATGCTTAATTCTTTATTATTTTATGTTCAAAGAAAGTGAAAAGATAATAAAACACTTCTGAAATCGGTAGAGGAAAATAGCTTACATGTTGTCTTTTGATAATTTACAGTATTTTAGATGACTAATTTCCTTTTATTGATGCTTTTGTTTTATTTAGATTTGGGTTCAAAGTTGTTCTGAATCTTTGGACAAGCTTTTCAACTCAATTTGTGCAATTACCACAGATAAAAAACAAGTTTCTAAGAATCATTACCATATTCAAGCCATCATATACCACTAGCAGCACAAAGCCATATCTTTCCAACAGTGCGTGGTTTTAATTGGTGTTATGAAAGTGACAAAAGGAAGAATTTTTAAAAAAGAATGATTTAAAAAGAATGAATGAATGAAGAAACCACATGAAGATAAAGTTTGATTTTCTATGAAAAATATCATTGAGATAATGTAATCAAAGTTCATATTTTGGCTACAGTATGACTCTCTTTTTCAAAAAGTATGTAATCAGGCACATCCCATCATACATAAGGTTATAGGACTTATAATGCAATCAAATAAAAACTATTGTGTCACTAGTTGCATGCCAGTAAATAAAACATATGAGACCTTGAAAAGATAATTTAAAATATAATAAAATCAGAAGTAGTTTTCTAATACAGACAACACAATTTTGAAGATTGATCATGCAATGAATGGGATCTAATTTTGCTCATCCAATAAAATGTTGAAATCTAACATCACCCACCCATCCATTTGAAAAATTACTCTGATGACACATGTTCAAAAGACTGGTTTGCTTTTTTTTTCTTAAAAAAAACTGTTGATTTCAGGACAGAAAACGTTAATGAAGAAAAAATATTTAAGGCTGTTTTCAAATCGAAACCGTTTTAACTGACCAGTACCATTTGCAAGCAAATGAAGAAATAAAGAACTGCTGAATTCTAGTAATGCAATTCTAGAAGAATTCGCAAAGAAGTGAGCAATTTGAATTTTATGAAATAGAAGAAAGAGCACCCATGGCTTCTTGAAGACGATAATTTGATGCTGTGAACTGTATGTACAGAATTTGCAAAACCAGAAGACACCAACTTCATTAATGGATGTCCAGTTTTGCAATATGAAACAGTAAGTAATTTTATTCTGACAATGATTTGTTTTGTTATGTTATTTTTCAGTTACAACAATATCAGCATTGTTTTATTCATCTCTCGCCTGAAGTAGATTGCAGAAACAGGTACAGGTTTCAATTACTCTGACAGCAAGCAATTATATAGCTTTATCACCAATAATATGAATTGAAATGAATTACATTTTTCAATCACAATAGTTTCTACTTTGCGTTAGCTTTGAGAATTTTTCATCACAGATCACCAAACCACACAAATTTATTATGAAATAAAAATATATACTTGTAACATTTCTTTCTCCCGTAAAGATTATTTGGAATTGCATTCTTACAGTAAAATGATTAATCTAAAAAAATTTCTGGAGCTGTGAATTCTTCATTAATGGTCTATAAAAACAAATTCTTCTCTTTCGAGGATCACCTTTGATCCAAACTATGGCTGTATTCAAATTGCACCGCTAAGTAGAAAATTTGTTTATTCATTCTCCTGTTCTATACACTCTGCTTGGCACATAGAAAAGTTAGAAATATTTTGGGAAGTATGTTAACATTTGTTTTAAAACTTGAGGGAACTTTGTCAAGAAAAAGTGAATTAAAATTAAAGAAAAAAAAAACATATCCAAATATTTTAATTTAATTAGGTTTTACACTTTTATAGAAAGCCTGTTTTTATTTTGTTTCCATGATTAACACAGAGATAAAATGTTTAACATGAACAGTTCCCTGTCTTGCCTTTAACACATAAAAGTAGAAACAATATTATTGTTAACATGGTGGCAAAAAGAAATGAAAAAATATGATAACATAAAATTACAACCATGAAATACAGTTTGGCACTTAGAAGAAAAAAATTATAGGCATCATTTGATGTCTTACTTAGAGTTTCTAATTTCTAACCCTGCAACTAATGAAGGTTATTATGAAACAGCAATTGCTTATAAGTGAAAAAGTAATTTATTTATCAAAAAAACGAGGAACAAACCTGCTCAATTCCACATTTAAATAGTTATGTAAGATAGTGTTAAACTTTTAAATTTAAAAATGAGTCTAAGTATGTCAGAAAGTTTTGCAGGGATTTTTTTTTTTTTTTTTTTAGAACACACACAAAGTATAAATGATTAAATTAAAGAAATACCAGTTGTGATACTGATAATGGATATCATGTAAGACTTGATCCCAAACATACATCAGTGTTGTAGTCCAGAAACACTAGTAATAATTTTGTATGCAAGTATAATGGCTAATAGTAATAAACAGAAAATGACGACATTTCTATATTTACCACTCTAAGGTAATTTGTTTGAGCAGTCTAGAAGATAATGTGGAGAATATCATGTGCTTAGCAAGGTAACAAACTGAACAAAGATTTTTTTTATATCTATTATTTTACATTTAAAGCTATTAAATAAACATTAAATAGAGTTTGTTGAATGTTGGAAAAATACACTTGAAATCCAGTAATTTAAGATTACAACAACAAATTGAGCTTGATGTAGCACACATTAAGAATTTTTCTAAATATTTCTACAAGGTTACAATACTTGAAATTTTATTAATATGAGTGTCAGATAATATTTCTACATCAATCAACAGAAGAATTGTGTAATTTTAATAGATAACAAAAGAAAATTGCAAATGTGTTTTTAAAATAAAATCTAAGTATCCTACTTTAATAAATAATCTTTAAGAGTTAAGTTTGTGCCAATGACTACCTTTATCATAAAAAAATGCATTTTTATGCTTCATTAGAATGATGTTTAATGAAGTTGTGGAGAAAATACATAAAAAACCCAGTCTAGTTTTCTTGTGTTACTTCAGAGGATAAAAGATACCTGCTTTCTTACTTATGAAAAGTAATACAAAGGCCTGCATCAGAAGTGGAGCAATTAAGGCAAATAATTTCATATGAGGTGTTTTTAAAGATCATAAGAAACTTGTGAAAATGGGGGCCAAGGCAAAAATTTTTAATCAGTTTTTTTAAAGTAATAGACAGAAAAAACCCACAATTTAGCAACAATCTCAGGATGTTCACATATTTATATTAGTGTAACAGTTTTCATAGTGCTCTGTGAAGTCATCAACAGAGTTCACCAGACCACACCATACAATGTCACTTCCAACTACAACAAGATGATATATCACAGCATGAAAGTTGGGATTCCATAACAATTTAATAAAGATTTCATGATTATAAAAGTATGAACTGTTTTCGACAGATGCAAACAATGAAAATGTAGTAACTTTAAAGGAAGATACAGTATATTGGACAGACTTTACAGCCTTTTCTATCTTCAATTAACAGTATCAATTTGATTTTGACTGTAAAAAGTTACATTTTGCTTTGTAAATAGCGGGAACAGTATTGAGCACGATAAATAAAATCTTCTATGAATAATGTATGCTGTTTTAATAAAATAAAAATATTTCAATGAGACAAATTACAGGAGATTTCTCCAGCAATCCAACATTAAAATACCCTTTTTTTCCCTCTAGAAAAGCAACACTTTTTAATTACTAATTCACAAAAAAATGTAACCTATTCACTATTAAAATTTTGATGAGCAATTTAAGTGAAAAGGATGGCCCTTATTAGAAAATCTGAATTTCAAAAAATGAGTTAGATAGCCAAAATTGATATTTGTTTCTTATTGCTAAGTGTACAGTTACCATAAAATTGTAAACTTTGTTAAAATCTTTTCACATTAGCCACTGAAACCTTTCATATAATTGAATTGCTGAATACAAAATAAGAATGAATAACTCAAACTTATCACTAAAATAATCAAACATTTTGCTTGAAATTCTAATTAAAAAAAAAAAAAAATGACCACATAAATAAGAAAAAGAATAATGGGGGTTCTTTTTGAAAATAGAAGCTTTAATATATAATTTAGAAACTTTTACAGACTAAATAAATGACAGTTACAAAATGAACATAAAGCAGAAATACACG
Organism: Maratus speciosus; assembly: GCA_963932465.1. NCBI lineage: Eukaryota > Metazoa > Arthropoda > Arachnida > Araneae > Salticidae > Maratus > Maratus speciosus. Next base: position 329,684,680 of record OZ010796.1, on the reverse strand, counting down.
TCAACAAATAATGAAAATAACATTATTAGTCTATATTTTTAATGCACATATAAAAATATTTGCAGTGGAATCTTGTTTGTACATTTTTTAAGTGAATTATTCTAACCACAGAACAAACAACACAGTTGAAAAGATTTAAATCCAGAATGCTATTATTACTTAAAAGTCAACATTTTTACAAAGCCAACAATAATAGGAAAAGGACAGTTGTATAACTGAGAATCAAACTTTTCTTAAACAAGATTCCACTGAATAATAAATATCATATGGATTTTTAAAAATCTTAAGACTAATGGTAGATATCTGTATCATTGATGAAATAGAATTTAGAAAGTTTAATGCCTATCTTTGCTGTGTGAATGACCATGACTGTGTCTTCTGACAGGACTATAACTATGTGATGCTGATTTTCTTTCTTCTCTTCGAGCATATTTGTCCTTATAAAATGTGTCATGATCAGACTCATCCCTCCGATGTGAACTATGATCTCTATGTCTATGAGGTGTAGATCTATCACTCTCTCTGTGTCTGGATCGATGTTTCCTTAAATCCTCTTTATAAAATTTTGAATCAACTGGACTTCTGCTTCTTCCACTAGAAAATGAAGGAATAAATGCTTCATCATTAGAGGCAAAATAACATTTAAAATAACTAACATAATATTTATACAGTAGACTCTCTTAAATCCATGACCCTAATACCCATGAACACCTAAAATCTGCGTATCATTTGAGATGTAAACAGTGAAACTTACAGATAAGCTGCAGGAACATAATTCAAGATGGCACTGAAATGAGTGGCAAGCACAACTTTCGTTTATTTTTTTCACTAAATTTTTTCTAATCATTTTCTTTTGGCTATAACAGCTGATTAATTACTAAATAAAATTACATTACTTCTGATTTTTATGTAACTTAATGTATCTATAGCAAAAATTTGACATATTGTAGGTGTAAACTGTAACCAAATTGTTTATTTTTCTTGCGTTCATTTTTCTGTGTTTTAATATTTATTTTTTCAATATCACATATGCATTTTACTATGTTATTTTAGTTAATATGACTGAACTAAAGCTTTTTAATGAAGAAAATATGAATTTATTTCTGAAAAAATCCCTAATACCTTTTTTCAAGAACTTTTTTAATTAATCAATCTTTTTTGTATTAAATCTGGATAAAGAGGACATAAAATTTCATTATTTTATAATTCTGGTGTAAATTATTTTCTGATCTAAGATAAAAAAATATGGCACAACAGTAGCTTTCTGAAAATAACTGTAGAAGCTACATTGTTTATGTTTACTTTTTGTGTTCGTCAGTTTTGGTTTTAATATGTAATGATTTTTTTTTTTTTTTTTCCATGATTTCGTACAAAATTCTGGTTAATATGGTGGATTCCAATATTTTTAATGAAAAAAAAAAAAAAAAAACAGGAAAAGAAAATAAGTTAGTTTGACAATGATTCAAAAAGTAATGATCATAAAAAAGCTTGATTTTGTTTCATCGACTCGTTTTTCGGCACAATCGTATGGGATATTGTAATCGTAGGGAATAAGTCCCAGAACAGTGCATGACATAAAAAAATCAAAAAGAAAATTTTTAAATTTCTATATGAACAGTGACAGTAATGCTGGTATTGCCGAGAAATAAACAATTTATTTTTTATATTTTAATCTTTTTCTAAATTTTTATTATTTTACATAATTATTTTATGTATATTAAATTAATAAATTATTTTAATATTTTACTTTATTGAAAGCATTCATTAACCTTTTCAGTCCCTGGGTCCCCAAACGGGAACTTCTGTATTTTTGCTTATAAAAACTAAAATGTCTGACTTTTTTTACATTTTCACATCACTTTTCAATAGCTGAATGTTTTTTGCATTTAAAGCAAACGAATAAATGGCAGCACCTAAGCTGATTCCCACATAAAATAAATATTATTTTCATCTGAGTTTTCAAAATGCCTAAAAATGCCCAAAAGACAGTATGACCAAGAAAGTGAGAAATTTTCATAAGTATTTAACTTAAATCATTTTTAATAAAAATTTTTGAGTATTTGTAGATTATTTACTTGTTTAAATCTCTTAAATTTGCGATTACATTAATTTAGGTTAATTGTTATTAAACTGATGTTTTTAGGGGGGTTTGTAGTTTTAGATCCATATATTTGAACCTACATTATTAAGCGCTTAAAGGATCAATTTCAGAAAAGATATTTTTTCTGTTTTTTAAAATGTCATTTTGTTTGGAAAAAAACCAAAGAATAAGCTTTTGTATTATTATTTTAGTTTTGGAACTGAAGAGGTTATAATTTCTAATGCTTAACTACCATCAAATTACTGTTTAAAAAATGTAAATAAAAAAATGACCTGAAATCTGCAAAATTCTAATATCTGCACTACTTCTGGTTTCAAGCTGTGCAGATTTAAGGGAGTCTACTATATATAGTTTATGAAACGTGATAAAAACTAATTTTAAAACATTTTAAAATTATATATATGTATTGAAAAAAGTTTTATATTAAAACCGAAAGAAAACTAGCATGTAATATTAAGACAATAGATAAAACATACCTTCAAACTTTTTCTCACTTTGCAGGAAGATAACTTAAAGAGGAAAAACTTAATGTAACAGCCACTACGCTCTTTAACACTATTTTTATAAAACATTCTCATGTCAATTTACTAAGAAGAAATGTCCACAATGCTATTTCATTACCATTCAAGTGATTGTGTATGTTGTCAATTTGTCTGTAAGCAGCTGAAAACAAGCTACCCTCAACAGTCTCAGACAAAGAACCACAAATATTACTATTAAACAACAGTTTTGATTGTAGTAACATTTTTGAATACACAATTTTATTGCAGAAAAAAGTAATATAAGTAATGATTTCATTTCTAAAGATCACAGTAGTTTGATATCCACTAAAAAACAATGTTTTTTAGGCAACCTAAAATGAACAAATACTTCTTTACAAGAATAGACAGAAACATTCCTATTAAAAAAAATAAAAGGATTATGATAGCCACAACAGCAACCTAAGAAATAATAAACTCACTGTTATGTTCAGTGCTGTTTTAATCTTGTCAATGACTGAGAAATGACAGCAATTTTCCATCAAAATTATTATAATTCCTCTATGGGACAACAAAGTGACTATTTTAGCTGAACTATTTGTATACATATAGAATGAAATACTATGGGGGAATCTTTCATAAATTGTAGTTAAAGCAACACTGAACAAACCTAAATCTAAAGAGCAGAGCTGGTTTATCCCCGAAGTTTCAAATAATATTTCAACTAAATAAACTAATATAATTATTTAAACTAATATTTAACTGTTTTTAAACTAAAAATTAAAATATTACAGAATAATATTTCAAATAATAACTGAGATTTTATTTAAAAAAGGATTTTTTAATACCGAGATGTGCTGTATTTTCTGGACCATTCATTTGAATGATGATGTTTTGAAGAACCTCCATGCCTCTCTCTTTCCCTTTTTTGTCTTTCTTCTTCTCTGATTATTTCATCTTCTATATCCAGTTTATTATCTCTCGCATCACCCTCAATATCTTTTAACCTTTTGTCACGTGAATATCTAAAATAGATAGTATAAAATATTATGAAGGTTTCAATAATTAAATAAATGGTTCATGTTTATGGTATTGCACAGCATGGCCGATTCGAATCAGGAATAGCAGGTACCAGTTAAAAAACATCCTTCTAAAAAGGCATAAGTCACAGGTAACTTGCATTGCCTAATGATAACAGTCATTTTATTGTAACACTAAGGCAGATCCCACACTGAACAGACAAGCGACAAAAAGCATGAGACAGGAGACAAATTCTAGTGTTCAAACCAATTTCTTCTTTGTTAACAGGATAAAATGTCTCTTGACTCATGCTTTTGTGTTGCTTGTCTGTTCAGTGTGCGATCTGCCTAAGAATGTATTTATCAATAAACACATATAAGATTTAATTATACACTGTTTATTTGATAAGAACTTTTTGTTGTAAAAAAAAAAAAAAAAATTACAGTGAAAGAGTACATTTTCATAACAAATGTTTCATTAAATATCTGCACTGTCAAACATGTAATTTATCTTTAATAAATTATACTTCTATATACTTCCTTGAAATTTTTCATAACTACTAAAAAAACTGACCTTTACTATCAAATGTATTTGGGGCAGTGTTGCCAATTTAGAAATTTTTTATTTATAATATCTACCACAATTCCTGAATAGAAATCTTCCCTTTATTTAAAGACAGACATTTGGTGAATAAATAATAAAAAAAAAAATACTATTACAAAATTCTTGTAGGTATTTTAATAAAAAAAAATCTGCTATATTGCCAACACTGGTTTCTGGGTATGGTACCAAATTACAGCATTTAATGTATTCAAAAAATAGATTTATATATTAACCTCTTCAGTCCCTGGGTCCCCATATGGGAACCTTTGTTTTTTTCCTTATAAAAACTAAAATGTCTGATTTTTTTTTTTTTTTTTTTTTTGCCTTTTCATGTAACGTTTTAAAAGCTGAATGTTTTTTGCATTCAAAGCAAATGTTATTTTCATCTAAGCTAATTCATTTCAATTCTAATTAATTTAAAGCAAATGTTATTTTAAATAAATGTTATTTTCATCTGAGTTTGCAAAATGCCTAAAAATGCTCAAAAGACAGTATGACCAAGAAAGTGAGAAATTTTCATAAGTATTTAACTTAAATTTTTTTCAATAAAAAATTTTGACAATTTGTAGATTATTTACTTGTTTAAAGCTCGAAAGTTTGTGATTGCATTAATTTAGGTTAATAATTAAAAATGATGGTTAAAGAATAATGGTTAATGGTTAAATTGATGTTTTTAAGGGAGTTTGTAGTTTTAGATTCATATTTTTTGTCATTTACGATGTCATTTTGTTTGGAAAAAAAAACAATGAATAAGCATTTGTATTATTATTCTAGCTTCGGAACTGAAGAGGTTAAGAAATTATGTATTCAGTTTTAATTTATTTTGCAAATTTAAAATTTCTGATGCATCTTTTTGCATACTTAACAAATAACTTAATGTAACTAATCAATAAATTTCTTCATACGAGACAATTGTAGGTATAGAGGTAAGAATTAGCTAACAAATAGAGGCAGAACTGATTAAAGCCATTAGAATCCAAAGCACAGTATTCAATTGGGAATTTTTTTTACAAGATCTGTTGCTTAAATTGAGTAATTTTCATGCATAAATAGATACTTATGCAAATGAGTTTGATTCTCTGTTCATAGTAAATTTTAAAGTAATTACTATATATATAAATGCTTTTTAAACATTTTTTATAATCATGTCTTGTACATTCTCAACTTTCTTCAGGGACCTCCAAAATCAGGGCTAAGACTATGCCTAAATCATAATAAGTCCCTGAATAGAGAGACAGCTTGCTGCATTGTGCATGGGCACTTTTTATATGTGAAAAATCTAATTCTATTTGTTGCATAGTTTTTTAAGCACTTTTAGAAGAAATAACAATAAAAAAATTTCTTTTGAACTGAAATTTTACTATAAAGTTGCAAGAATGCATTTGTATTAGAAATATAGTATAATAGCTGACTATCTTATTTTGATGAGATTTTCAATCTGCTCTCATGTTCTTATACAATATCCTTAATCTTTTTTTATTATTATTTAATTTGAAGCTGTAATCATAAGATGGTGAAATCTTGCACCAACATTTTCAGTTATGGTTCAATTGGAGCTCTAAATATTGGAATGAGATTTGACCATCTTATGGAGGCATCTACTGCAACAACAAAAAATTGTTCAACCCATCACAAAATTTTTAACAGTTTAGTTTTAAATTCTTTATTCAAATGATTCAATAGCTGAATAACATTACTAATGACAGCGGAATGTGCTTTTCCCCTGAAATTTATCCCCCCCCCATACAGAACTTTATTTATTAAAAATATGATTCACTTATAAAAGCTTAACAAAGAGTACAAATTATTAAAATAAATAAATAAAATTACAAACTTAATCTAATATAGCAGCATTAAAAACAAAATTACTCAACTTATTTAGTGTACATAAAACAAAATTTTATCTTAGCATTTTATAATGATACACTTGTTTTCACACAGAGAATTTTTGTCAGTTTATGTTTACTGTTAATAAATTCTTTTCAAACTTAATTCAATAAAAAATTAAGAATAAATAATATATACTACAAAAGTTAATTATTTCTAAAAGTATAACTCATAAAATGTGCTTACAGTTTTATATTATTAAATATTTTTTCAGATTGGCAGTTTCAAAACATTATCTTAATCACTGAATAACAAATGAAATTAAATAAAATTTAAATGGGAAGAGAAATGATTTTCGGGTATAAATCAAAGTATTAAAAAAAAAAAAAAAAAAAAAAAAAAGCCTGTGACATGATGTAACATGAAACATACTTACTTACCTTCTTCCTGCTCCAGCATCTTCCCAAGTATCTTCAACAGCTGATGCGCCATCAGGACTTTCAACTGTTGTTGTTTCTTCTGAAATTGAATGGATTCTTCCTTTATTTTGTGCCCGCCAGTTAGAAAGTTTTCTTTCTAAATCTTTCTGAATAGGAACAGGTATCCGGGGAAATAAGGTAGAAAACCATTCTAACTTAGAAAGAAAATGACGTAACATTTCTCCTATTGTCATGACTTGACCTGCACCTGCTTTCACATCAACTTCCTGTGAAATAAGCATATGAAAGTGAATGTTAATCACAAGTGAAAAAATTAACAAAAGTCAGAAATTGCATAAAGAAATGAGTCTATAATTTAATAAACATTGTGCTGTCCTCTAACAAAAAACAGTAAAATGTTTCCTAAAAGAAAACCCACATTAGTGCTTCATCAAATATTTCACTGAAGTCAGTGATTGATTTTGTGCTGTTTCTCTACAATATTTGCAATAGTGAAAATGTTTGAAAATAATGAAGGAACATTTATTTAGTTTTAAAAGAATTTAAGCTAATACATGCAGAATTTTGACAAAATATGAGCTTCCTTTTCATGGATTTCCTTGTTATAATACTATATGTTAGAATGATGTACATCGATTTTCATAAGTTTTTATGTCAAACCGTTGATGTCAGAATAAAATGCTCATTTTCAGCTGATTTTTGTCATGTGCGGCTCAGCTGGGGACCTTTGAAAACACAATTAAAAAAAAAAAACCCATGCTGCAATTAAAAAAAAAAAATTCTTTTTAAAAAATAAATGATAAAATGCACACTTTATTAAAAAAGATATTCATTCTTAAGGAAGATAATTAAATTATGGAAATTTAATACATATTTCAATAATTCCAAGGATTTTTTTCTAGTATCTCATGTTTGTAAAAATAAAACCCATCTATCCTTTTTACATACAAATATCCTTTGCTTGTATTTTACCCATTGTTTTGATGTTTTTAAATATTTTTATTTTATTCACCCTTTTGAACTTCTTATGTAAATTTTATTAGTTAAGGCAAGAATAACCAGTATAGATGCATGATTCTGGTTCTAAGCATACAGGTGAACAGTAAGATTGTACGGTTTTCTGCAAAATTTAAGAATGAATTGTAAAGTACTATTTTATTATATTTATAAAAAAGTGTTCAGTTTATAAACATAGAAAAAAATTCAATAATAACAATGAAATAAAATTTTACTACTCACTTCTTCGTCATCTAAATATGGTTCATACCAATCCCAAAGATCAGCAGGTGGTTGTGTATACCTAAATGTATAGAAGATAATAGTAAAACCTTAATAAAGCAACAAAATTTTGTGAAATTTACAAAGTATTTCAACTAAAAACTAAATGCAGTAAGATTTCAAACACAAAAAAAAATATGCAATAACACATAAACATAAAATCTTAGAATTTTTTTTTTTTTAAATTAAAGTTAGGATCTTGATTGTCAATAATTCTACAATTGACAATGATCAACATCATAGAAAATAACAATTGAGATTGATTCATTGCCAAATTCTACAATCAATTATTTCATTAATACTTTTAAAAACTAAAAATTGCAATTGCAAAACTTAATGATTATTACAAGAAGAAATGTGATTGTAGTGGTAGGCAATTTCTCAATTATCCTACAGTCTGAACAATTTGCTGCTGATTGAGGTTTGGAGGGAGAAATAAGGTTATGATAATATTTGTGTTTTTTAAGATACTTATTTCTGCATGAGGCCGAGATGACAACCACATGCATGTGATGACATTATGCTTCAGCTGCTATGTTTGGGTGATATTTATGTTTCTGAAGCTTTTTTTTTTTTTTTTTGGTATAATTATTGCTGTGTTTGAACTCAGACTGATGAATCATAATGATGAAAAAAGTATTATTTTGTGCTTTTGAAATGAGAAACAGTTGGTAATATTTATCCTTTTGATGCAAGAAATAAAGACCTGTACAGGCCCAGGTTTAAACTTCTGCAGATTAGGGCTGGGCCTGGGCTTAAGTTTTTTTTTTGCTGTAGATTTGGGCCAGGCTGGAACTGCCATTCATTCTTTCCAGGTCATGTCTGGTCACCATTTTTATTCGTTTTGTGTGTGTGTGTAAAAGTAAGTGATAACATACATTTGTTTAATGGAATTTTTAGAAAATTATTTTAGTTTACTAAATCATGAAGAAATATATTTAAAAATCAACTTTTCTTTTTTTAAAGTGTGCTTTTTTAAATACTACTATTTCTGAAGAGTGTTATTCATTGTATTTAACTGCAGAATTCTATCACTAAATAAAGTGAGTAATACTATTTGGAAATAGTGAAAATCAGAGGTAAGTATTCATATGAACCCTTCATTAATATTTCTAATATGAGTCTTCATGTGTATATATTGTTCTAAATAATCAAAAATGATGTTACTCTGTATTCCATGGTTTGCAAATATTACTGAAAAATGTACATTTTGCATAAAATATCTATTATTCCTTTAAAAGAATTTTTATTGTAGAATAAAACTGGTTAAAAATTATCTTTTTTTTTCTTAGAAATTGAATTGGACTAGGCCTTATTTCAATTATTTTTAACCAGCTGGATCTGGATATGAAAGTGAAAAAATAATTGGTTCGGTCTTATTGAAATACAACTTTTGTTTAATGGGTTTATTGACCAGCGGATTAATGATAAACTGTCATGCCATATCAAGTCAAATACTAAGGATTACAAGGACAGTTTAGATTACTCTAATTAAGGTAACAGAATATGTATATAAATGATTGATTTTCCTGATAACAAGTAAAACATAAACGATTGAATTCATTTTGGAATTTGAGTATGAAAACCATCATTTCAAACAGAGAACTTTTTTTTTTAAACACAGAATGTTTTTTGTTCCTTTAATAAACTATTCTGCAATTGAATCACCTCAATAGTATAACAAGCAACATCCAAAATATTAAAAAAAAGTAAATAAACTGACGCCCCCACCCAAATCATCAATCAGACAACATAAACAGAAGGAAAAGAAATCTAATGTACTTACTGCAAGGAGGTTTGGAAAGGTGAAAAGAAAAATTCATCTTACTAAATACTACTAATTTTAAATGTATAATAGAATGGACAGAAGTGTATAATAGAAAATAAAGCAGTGATATTTCAATGCATGCTAAAGAAACTATTAAATAAAATGAAATAGAAAAAAATAAAGCATTGTTTGCAACAAAATAAAAGAAATGCTCTTTATTTAAAAAAAAAATAATAACAAGAACATTCAGGTTTGCTCTACAGTAGGGTGGGCCGAAAAAAACTTTTTTTTTATTTTCGATGATGGGTAGTGCGGAAAAGTGGCCACTAGTGGCACCAAGTTCACACAAAAAATTTGAGATATTTTGGACAATTCCTATATTTGCCGCTTTTGGCTTGAAGTTTTGCTAATAGGCTGATTTTTGAACTTTTTAGCAAAAATTTTAAAAATGCTAAATTAAACTTATTTTAATCGTATTTACTTGAAAAGGCATATTTAATGTTCCAAATGTATAAATAAGCTCTGATAATGTATTATTTAATTGTTATGTGTATTTTAAATTATACGATTTTTATAGCCTTTTCGCGTTTAAGTGAGCAAAATTTGCATGTATTGTTTGAATCTTTCAACGGTTTCTCTCTTTTGTCTTGTTTACGTCCCTTGCTCTTCCTTAATTTTTTCGACGCTTTAAAGGTCATATATTTGGAGGACGGACAACAGAATCCCTCAGAAACAGATCTGGAAGGAGAGAAGAGAGTGGGGCGAGAACTTAAGTGAATGCAGTGACTCATCGCGATGTTGGAGGAGTGAAGGAGGAAATACAAGAGGGGAGAAAGTGCGATAAGGGATGCTTATTATTTTTCAGTGCTCGGTTTCCCAGTGACATTTGTTCAGTGTAAAAGTAAAACCTTTTTCTCGTGCAATACATTGCTTTTTGGATCGTTTAACGTGCCTTTACTGTGTTTTGTGCATTTTATTACGACGAGTTTAGAAATGGCTAGTGCGAAAGCTCATGATCATGTAAAGACATGTGATAGCATGAAAAGTAGCCATTTTGGGGCACCGTGCAAATTGAAAGACTTGCAATTGCCAACTAATGCTGACATCATGCGCCACTACTATTGGTTGTGAAGCGATATAGAAGAGAATCGAAATATTTATCTTCAACCAGTGGATATTATTAAAATGGTAGGTGAAAAAGTTTCCGAAATCTGAATAAAATCTTCCATACCAGTTGTTTCCCAACGAACAGTTAACGGAAAGATTAAAAACTATTACAATGCGTGTAGATCATTGGAGAAATCTTGTAATCATACGGGCATAAAAGGCAAGGCGATCCGCGAAAATTTCGTACGAAATGAGGAATCCTCTCTCTTTGCCATTGCAGCTTGTAAGTGTAGAGGCTTGAACAATTGTAGCTGCGACATCAGACGTAAAGTTCCACATCGGGAGGTAAACTTCTTGAAGGATCAAAGAACTGTTCGAAAAATGTTTATCGAAAATATTGATTTAAAAACAAGCAAAACGCTTGCAAAGAAAATATCGCGGAAAATTAAAAGGGATACAATTTCAACGAGGAATAGTGGTTCTGCGACAAAGCCTTCAACGAGTGGAGTTAGATCCAGATGGAAGACAGTTATATTGTTTGAAGATTCAAGTACTGGGAGCTTTCCAGCAAGCAGTTCGACTAAATCTGAATTTGAACCAGGCCCTTCAAAGCCAAACACTCCTAAACGCATATTCCTGTCTCACACAGCGTCCGCCATGTCTCAGGGAAACTGAGCACTGAAAATAATAAGCATCCCTTATAGCACTTTCTCCCCTCTTGTATTTCCTCCTTCACTCCCCCAACATCGCGATGTGTCACTGCGTTAGCTTAAGTTCTCGCCTCACCCCCTTCTCTCCTTCCAGATCTGTTTCTGAGGGATTTTGCTCTCCGTCACCCAAATATATGACCCTTAAAGCATCGAAAAAAATAAGGAAGACCAAGGGTCATAAAGAAGACAAAAGAGAGAAACCGTTGAAAGATTCAAACAATACATGCAACTTTTGCTCACTTAAGCGCGAAAAGGCTATAAAAATCGTCTAATTTAAAATACACATAGCAATTAAATAATGCATTATCAAAGCTTATTTATACATTTGGAACATTAAATATGCCTTTTCAAGTAAATACGATTAAAATAAGTTTAATTTAACATTTTTAAAATTTTTGCTAAAAAAGTTCAGAAATCAGCCTTTTAGCAAAACTTCAAGCCAAAAGCGGCAAATATAGGAATTGTCCTAAAAATCTCAAATTTTTTGTGTGAACTTGGTGCCACTAGTGGCCACTTTTCCGCACTACCCATCATCGAAAATAAAAAAAAAGTTTTTTTCGGCCCACCCTACTCTACAGCTTAAATATAGGTCATTCCATGTCAAATCAACACAGAAAAGTGCAATTTTTTCCCTCACCGTCTCTGAATTTTACACAATTTGGTGAATGTTAGACTGGTTGAGAAAGTAAAAAATATACAATTTCAGATTTCTGAGAATATTTTTTTTAAATTATAGGCATTTAAAAATGGCCAGCAAAGACAAAGTTATTGTTAGATAGCAAAATTAAAATCATTATAACTCCTGTTCTAATTAACATACAGACATGGACCTGGCATCATTTTAAAGTACCATATATACTCGTGTATAAGTCGAAGAATTTTAGACAAAATTTGGGAGTTGGAAATGGGGGGAGGGTCGACTTATACACGAGTTAGTAAAAAATAAAATAATTTTTTTGCAGATAATTGGTGAATGGGCAAGTCTTTTAAGTAATCACATATGGGTCTAGGTTGGAGATAGAGATAAAAGTGGACAATGGTCATTTCCCTGTGATTGACAATAAAAGCTCAACAATAATGTCCCTGTAATTTTCTCTTGGGATAGAATTCCCTTCAATACAGGACATTCCTTTCAACATTAAATCCCCCCTTTTAAAAAAAGTTCAATTTGAGAATGCTTCTAGATCTCTTCTAAAAGTTTTACAACACAAAGAACTACTATATTTTAACAGTCTAAGAAGCTGTTTACCCTTGTAAATAAGGCTTGAATAGATTTTTGAAAGAATTTTTTCTTTTTAAATATCATTACATTGATGTGAATCAATTTTAAAATAGTTTAAGCTTCTTTGGTTTTATATAATTTTACAGTTTTAAAATGTTGAAAATGTTGATTAAAAAAAAAAGTGATTAGAAACGTAGAAAAAAAAATTACGAATTTCATGAAAAAAATTTTTTTTCTTTATCCTGTATTACAAATCATTTTTTGTACTACTATCAGAAATGTGGTTCGACTTATACATGAAAATTAAATTTTTTTCAAAATTTTGCTTAAGAATTGTAGGGGTTGACTTATACACAAGTATATACAGTATTTGAAATAGCCTCATATACGATACCAAACACAAGATTTTTTGAAAAAAAAAAAAGTTTCAAGGTCATCTCCAAACTTGGATTACTAAAAATCAAATTCTTCAATTTTCACATTTTTTTCCCCTCTAAAGGCTAAGATGCCTTAACTAGATGTGTAGAAGGTTTAAAAATGAAACCACGGTGGGATCATATATAAAAAAATAAAATAAGAAATGTTCGCATTTAAATTATATATTTATATAATAATGAGTTCATAAACTCATCTAATATTATCAATATATACAAATAGAAATTGAAATAAAATGCAAATTAATTTGAATAAAAAACACAACAGGAATTGAAATAAAATTTACAGTATGTAACATCTAAATTATATATAAACTCACTTAGAGTTGTTAACATATAGACATAATATAGAGTGTTTACTTGCAACATAGATCATATAAATCCTTAAGACAGTTTTCCATGCATCCAGGTTCACATTTGTAGCTATAGTTTCTTTTTCACTAATATTGTAAACTCTTCCTGTTGCTGTGGTTGGACTAACAACAGTTAATATATCCTATATGGACACTAGAAGTACAACTGACTTACTTGGAAAGCTGTATGATGGAGAAGGCCCTGATGTGTGAAGAAATCTTAATTTAACATGCACATTTTCTTCATCATTATCAATCATACAAGCTATGCACCATTTTATCATATACAGCAGTTACAAATCCTTTGATATCACCAATTGAAAGTTCTCGTTCTAAATTGGTTACTAGTTCCATATTTGAGAAAGATGAAGCAGAATACCACTTTAGTACAAATTTTACTTATTGTTAATGGAATGAATGATTGAAGCTTCTGAGTACCAACAGCTGTATGTGATTGCTAGAATCGCTCTTTATTTTTTTGTTCTTTAATCAAGTAGTCATTTATTGTTTTTGTAAGCTAGCACAGGCAGTTGATATTTTCAAGTTCCTCCAATCTCATCTCAAGTGCCTTTTAAATGTGCTGTTGCAGTGAAGTGCCATTCAGCAGATATGCCAAAATCTTCTTCATGATAACAGAGATTCATACAATTCTTTTGATTTTGTAATGTGTTGCAGCCCCATCCAAAAAGTAAAAGATCTTTTTAATTAACATTAGATAAATCTTACTTTTAAGAAAACTTATTAAGGTTTGTAATTGATTCTAGCATAAATTAATAAAGTATCAGTTAGGTTAAGCTAAAATTTAAATTCATATTGTTATATGCATATAACAAGAGGTTTCAGAATTGATTATACTTGATATATTTTGTCATGTAAGTATTTTAAAAAAAATTTAAATAGATAATACAATTTTTATAAAATATTCAAAATTTATAATTAATATCTGTATGTTAACTGTATAACATTTAATTAACCAAAGCTGCCTGCCATTAGTAAAAACATATTACTTATATTATCTTAAATCAATAATTATCAAGTGCACTAATTACTAAATATTAAACTTAATTCCATTTTGTGTATAATATTCTTTTGCATGATCTCATTCTGTATGTAAATAAAAATGGACATAAGTGTACAAATATCAGGAGCAAATACAAAATGTTAACAAATATCCATTTATATATACTTATAATACTAGATCAGTTCATGAACTCATTATATATAAATTTAAACACCTATATCTTATATTGTTATTTGAATTTTTATATGATCACATAGTAGTCCCATTTTGAAATTCTTACCCATCTAATTAAGATATCTTACTATTCAGAGAAAAAAATATTTGAAAATTGAGGAATTCGTTTTTCATAATTCAAGGTCAAAGGTTAATTGCCTTGAAACTTAAAAAATCTTGTGTTTTGTTATCATATAAGATGTCATTTAAACTGCTTTAAAATGATATCAGGCCCATGTCTGTACATTAATTAGAACAGGAGTTATGATAATTTTAATGTTGCTATCTCACAGTAAATTTGTCTTAGTTGGCCATCTTTAAATGCCTATAATTAAAAACTAATAGTCTCAGAAGTGTAAAATTGCATATCTTTTTCTTTCTTGACATGTCTAACTAGTTCTTCAAATTATACAAAATTCGGAGATGATGAGGAAAATGGATGTGTTGATTTGACATCGTGCTTCTGACAAAATATCAGAGACACTTTATTATAGGATATATTTAAAGATGAAAACTCAAAATTCATGCTTGTCAGCATGGAAAATTTAAAAGAAAAAGCAGAAAGTTTTTAAAAGAAAAAGCAGAAAGCCTTTCCTACAATTCAGGAGATGATATATATATATATATAAAAGGATAATATTGAAGATCAAATATCAAAGTGATTTAATTTTTCTTTAAAATACATCTCAATAAATAATAAACAAATTCTAATAAATAGTTCCATTTGCTTGTTGTAGAAAATCACAAAAGTTTGATCTAAGTTAATAATAATATACACATAAAAAAAAAAAATCAAAAAATAGGTTTATATTAAATTATTATAATCATAATTTTCTTTTTCTTCAGATATTGGTCATATTTCTTATTTACAACTATGAAATATATAAAATGTTAGCATGGAAAACTAGTAGATAGTCTGCTACAAATATGTAGGTGTAACAAATTGATGATCTAAATATAAATTTAAAAATGTAATGATAGAAAATAAGATCATCATTAAAATAAGCAGTACTATTTAAGAAATTGCATTTGAATTAGATTTACACAAATTTATAAATAAAATTTTTAGAAGACCGAAAATCAAAATTAAACAGATTAATAAAAACTTTTATTTTATATTCTGTAAACCCCAAATATTTAATAATAAAAATTTTGTTACACATATTTATAAAAAGTTAAAAGCATGTATCTTAAAAACATTAGCTACAAACTTACATCCGCAGAATAACCCATCATCAATTTTAATGCAGTGATATAATTAATCTAGATAATAGGTCACTTTAAACACCTGAAGGGAAAACAAAATATTTTAAGCAGAAGATCAAATCAAACTAATGTTTAGAATGTATAAATTAATTTCAGATTTTAAAAAATTACAAAATATTTCACATGCATACAAAAAGAAATATTTAAAATAATAAAACAATGAAGAATAATTTTTTTTTTATTTATTAAGAAGTTTGTTTATTTATAATTTTTATCATCAACACACAAGAAATAGCAGCTATTGATTTTAGGAAAGATGTAAAAAGTTTTGTAAGGAATAAAAAAGTGGAAAATAAATAAAGGTACAACAAAATAGTAAGCCAAGCAATCCACACATAGTTCGTATAGAGATCTATCTGCAAGTTTAACATAAAAAAATATTTAAGAACTAATTTTAATATTATCAATAAACTATAAAATTATAAACAAATAATGGTATTCGCTCTCATAAAAGAAGTACATCAAACAGATTAAAACTTTGCAAATAGATTTTTATTTAAAGTATTGGTGAATTTTATACTCAAGTACAAATATTCACTGAATAAAAATAGATTGAAAATATTTGTTACCTGATATACATGAAGCCTAAAGCTCTGATGTAAGGAGAGTCATTGTGATTTATCAAACCCACTACTTGTTTACGGGTTAATTTTAATGTGAAAAGCTTGTACAAAATACAAAAAGCAGTTGACACTATACCTCCAGCACCAACACCTCTAACCTGAAAGATTTAAAATGAAGCATTAACATAACATGTAACACAAAATTAAGATAACACAACATGGGAATCTTAAATAAAAATCAGAAAAAATGCATTGGAAAAATGCTCAAACATCCAATTCCAGTTCTATAATTTATGCAAAATAAAGTTCTCTCTGAGAAGATTTCCACAGTCATTACTTATTATTGTTTCGCATATTTCTTTTTAAGTGGCTAAGTTTGTAATACATACCAATGCTTGTAACCACAATGTTTCCACCAGGGCTGGACGATATCAGAAATTTAATATTGCAATATATCAATGAATTAATATCGATATTGCTGATATAATGCAATACTAATTTAAAGTGGGGGAGAGTAGGGACATTTTCTATTTTTGAAAGACAAATGATATACAAAAATGTAAACACAAAACAGAGTAGAAAGCAATGAATAAAAGTTTTAATATATATTTATGCCTAGGATGACTAAAGATATGAATTTAAGAAAATTTAAAAGTATCTTA
This sequence comes from Maratus speciosus, assembly GCA_963932465.1. NCBI lineage: Eukaryota > Metazoa > Arthropoda > Arachnida > Araneae > Salticidae > Maratus > Maratus speciosus. The sequence continues at coordinate 329,667,613 of OZ010796.1, read as the reverse complement.
TATTTTGATAAGCTTATGATTTACAACAAAATTTAATCATGGCAACCTTGTAATTAAAATTTTCCTTTAGTTCTTTGAGTTAATTATTATCTAACATTGTTTAAATTCTTTAATGTATCTCTTATTGAAAAAAATAGATTCTTGTTCATTGGATAACTTACAGACATTCCCCCATACAGAAATTAAATTTCATAATAAAATCCACTAGAATAAGCAATAAGTTAACTTTGATAATAATTAAAATTCACCATAAAAAATCTAATTGTATTTAAAATACATTTTTCATGATAGGGGCAATAAAAAAGACTGAATCTACCCGATTCTAGATGCTCATTTTCAGCGCAGATATAAATTCATTTGGAGAAACCACACTTTAGCAAACAATATCAATACTAGCGGCAATAATCAGCACATATTCAAGCTGATGTTATTGGCCCTGATATATCAATGTCTTCATATATATTGCAATTTATATATACACCAATAATAACAGCAGACCAAGAAAGAAGCAATCAGTGTTATTCAGTATTCATCTCTAACAAACAATGGAATTTCTGGTTTGTATAGATAGGGACAAATAATGCAAGTAAATAAATTGGGATGATTGAGATACATTGGGATATTCCTTACTTGGAGATCTTAACCCCTTTGGGACTGGCACCTTTTACACAAATTTTATTCGGATTGCACCACTTTTTAAAATAAAATTTACCTTTACTTAAATAATCACGAAAATGTTCTAATTAAAAGATAGCAAGTATTACTTTTCTTTTTTACTGGTGTGAAATGCAAGTTTTGTATGCTCTTTTTGAGGGTGCATATATGCACCCATTGTCCAAAATGGGTTAAAGAAAGAGATATAATCAGCAGAGGTAGATGTTCTGTTTTGGATGAAGCAGGCCAGTGAATAAATCATAGATCGGATGAAAGAAGGTATTGAAGAAGATATTGGTATGGCATATTCTATGCTGTTTTTCAGGGCTCAAAGTTATGGTGAGCAAAAAAATATATTATTGTTATTGGGATATATAGTCATAAATTAGATATCATTATTGCGATATTTAAAAGATATCAATATTTGACTGATTATATTGATAAATAATCCAGACCTAGTTTTCACCAAAGACTGGCTCAGAACATAATTTAGATGAAATACTCACATTACTTTTTCTGTACTTTATCAAATTAACTGTTAATCTTGCAAACAGCTCGCAACTTGTCTACAGGCTGTCAACATATCATTTTCCAATTAGTATAAATTTGAAAATATATATATATATATATGTTCAAATTCCACATGCGTTTAAGAAAGCTTAATTCTCTATAACTGAGAAATATCCCTATCCAATAGCTACAGTATCCCCATTCATTATCTGCAAAGCAGGCCACTCTTATATTTTTATGAGTTATAAATGTAAAGAATTTTACAAAGCAGCATCCATATTTAACTACTTCATATTTTGCTCATTTTTTTTCACTGGATTAGTAAGCATTTATCAATTGTTTTTCATCAATTATATTGTAAATAAGATTTTTTAAAAATAAATTTTTACCCTTGAATTCATACCACATAAAAGAAAAACAGTAATGGAAATGCAAAAATACAGAAAATAAAATTATTTATAAAAGTCTGTGCATCATAACTACAAATAATATTTAAGAAATGATTTGGTCAAAAGTTTTCTTTTTGCAACCTTTAAACTTTTATCCTTGCTCATTAACCCTTTATGCCTCAATGGTACTTTAAAGTACCACAGTTTTCGATCCCAATTAAAACACTCACATTGAATGCATTCACAATAATACTTTTAGGAAACAATAGTAAATAGTTCCCATGCTATCACTAGATAGCAATAGCAGTTTCAGTATGCTGAAAATTGTTCATGAAGCTATTTTAGCACGTATGAGTATCAATTTTGCTTCCATTTTCTTGTCTGACATGGCATTCCTAACTTTTGCTTGGAAACATCTTAAACTTTAAAGTTAAGGCTATCATATTTTTTTCTTGTTTTAAATAGATCACTTGAAAATGTGTTATGCTAAAAAAAAATTTCAGTTTTTTTACTTTACGAAGCACTTTTCAAAATGGTACTTTGAGTACCGTAAGGACTACGATGAACACTATTTTTTACTTGGACTTTTATCAGTTGAATACATACAGTGCATAGAAACGTATATATTTACTAGGAATGCATGGGTACTAGACAGGTAGATATTTTGATACAATGTAAGACAAAATATTGCATAATTTATGTACGACATTGATGAATAATAAAGCAAAAAAAAATGTTATTTTTATCTTTCGAAAAGATTGTACTTTATAAAACAAAATGGAAAAAAAATTACAAATTAGAAAAAATATCTAAAAATATCTTTTAACATTTTTATGAATCCTTTTAAGTTTTCTACAACTAAAAGTTTAGAAAGTTCTTTTAGATATGTTTTCCATCGAACGATACTGTTACAACTGTAGAATATTTTTCTGATGGTGAAATGCTCACCGATGATACACCAACATCATCATCATCTACTCATATATACATCATAGACATATATACACTAGATGTGTGTATGATAAGCCACAATAAAATAATAAGAAAAAATTGGATTTTATTCCCCTAAGTCTCGATTTTTGTCCAAGTGTTATGACCCAATGGTACTTTGAAGTACCACATCAAGTAATTTGCCGTTAATTAACAAAAAAAATTTAAATCTTTTATTTTTAGTGCATAAATCTTCTTCTAATGTATCATAATAATGAAAGCAGATTTTTAAATTTATAATTTGGGACATAAAGGGTTAATGTGACATTTAGTTTAAATATAATAAAAATCAAGAGTTAATCAAGATAATGCCCTACTAAACAAAGAAAACCTAAAAAATAGAAATTTTCTGAGCTCAATGATATGCATTAACTTATTTGTGGAAGTAATTTTTTGGTAGTATATAAGAAGATCTTGTTAAAGCATATTTTACTTGGATTACCTTGCATATAATATTAGCTTTTTAAAGTTTTGGCCAAAGAAATAAAGAAACCATGCTAAACAGAAGTAAGCTATAAAAAGCTTGCAGATGCCCTGTTAAATCCCTAATTTATGAGCCCTTTTTTCTTTTAGAATTGAGACTACTGCTATTCTCTTGATGAACAATATTTCTACAAAATTTCCTTTGACTGAATAATACATTGCAGATTTAATGACAATCTAATTGAATGGGAAATCTTCAAGAGAATTTAACTCTAAAACATACGTGAAAACTTTTGAGAAATCATCAGATAGCCCCAGAACTGCTACAAAGATCAATTGACATGAAAAAAAATGTTAAGAATAACTTGCCCTAATAAAAGATCTCATTACTTCCTGCCTACATGTGTCATCATTTCATCACTTTTTACCTATTTCAATTTAAACTTAATTCTAAAGTCTTATTTACCAATTTACAGATGAAGATAAACTCTTTTAACTTGAAGCTTTTATTATACCATTATTCTAACTGTACTTGTATTTTTGCTTCGTTTCATTTCGCATTCATTCATTGCTGTGTTTACTTTTTGTTCAACATACACAGGCAGAATTATGTTACTGAATGGTGTAGTATTTCTGCCGATCACTAAATGGTGATAGCCTCTCAGTCAGCCGTAGCTTCTAGCTAGTAACGTTTCTCCTCTTTCTGGCACAGGTACTTCAGCTATTTAATGTGATAGTTTTGAAACTTTATGGACGTTTGACTCTGGTTTACATTCAGATTTTCAAGAAATGAAAATGCTGGATGCCTTTTGAATGTGTGATGGCTAGTATTGTACATTTATTTCTTTATCAATGTCTCCATAAAATAATTATGTCTTAGATTGGACTATTCAGATAAAAATAAATGGACTTTGGATTGCTGGTTGATCCAATCTCATCATTTTAAATAATATGAGTTTTTAATTGGCTTTCTGCGTTGATATTTTGCAGCTATATCTTCAATATTTCATTTCATCATTCATAGTTTTAAAAGTGAACTAAATCTGTTGGAACTATTATCAAATGCTTTTGGATAAAAACTGTTATATAATTAATAACTTTAATTTTCAATATCTTACCTATTAGGAAATAAGATGAAACTTAATTGATTGTGACATATTTTTTGTTTCTGAAGATAATTTTGCTCAACTACTAATAACTTGAAAGATTGTTTTTATAATGAAGTTTATTTTTTATATACAGTATAGGACCCATTATCCGGCATCATGGGAATCCATCCGATTCCGGATTTCAGAATTTTCTGGTTTTCGGATCCATGCCAAAAACATAAATATCACCTCTCCACTGTACATTAAAAGCGCATGCCGATTGCCGGATACCTGATCGCTACAAAATCTGTCATGAAAGAAGGGGTGGGTGGGGGGTAATTGATGTAACAGTGAAACAGGAAAATGATTCTTAGCCTATTTTCCTGTCATCAGGAAGTCCATCAAAATAACTCTTATTATTAAATTTGTATTTGATAAAGTAATTGTTGCCGAATTAAAAATAAAAGTAATCACAAAGGATGCAATTTCTTAATTTATTTATTTGACACCTCTCCTTTCCGGAAAAAGCACATGGAAGTTTGGAAAATGAACTTCTGTATGATTCACTTGCGTTGCCTCAATTATCACACAGTAATAATGAACCCTTTCTGCATAACTAAGAACGTTATCAGATTCAAACTGATAATGTCCATCTTCTCTGATCACGATTAAAAACACACTACACAGTTTTGTTTTTGTTGTTGTTGAAGTGGCTGAGAGAGTAGGCTTTTGAGGGGTAGGGGGTGTTCTAATTTTCTAAAAACTTATTGCATTTTAATATAAATTTGGTAAGTGGTCTAATTTATTATTATTTGAACTTGCTGAAAATTTGAACTCAATGGGACATTTAGAAACAGAGATAGATTTTTTTTTTTTTAAATAATAAGTAAGGAAAAGAGTACCGTTTCGTTCTTGACTTACTAACATTCTGCCTTTTGACTTTGAAGCTGGAAAGTATGCTTTTTATCTCATTCATTCTTTCAACGAATGTTGAATGCCTTAGAAAAATAGAAACAAACTTCTTTGAGGTTACATTTCGATATTTATGGATTTTTTTTTTTTTCCTTTAACAGTAAGATGTGGCTAAAGCATTATTTTTTTTTTCCTGTTAATCGGATGGAAATAAAAAAAATAGAAGAAAAGACCAAATTTAAGCTAAATTTTTTTTTTAAATTATAGTTTTTTAATTTTTTTTTTTTTAAATCCTTGATGATATCGTAAAAAATGCCGGTTTTCAGAACATTCTGGTCTTCGGAATCTGGATAAAAGATCCGATACTGTATTTAAGTTAAAAAATGATATAACATATAAATTTCTTGAAATCCTTAAATTCACCTTACAACAGATAACATAATAGATAACAAAAGGAAAGCAGATTATATTGGTATGACAACACAGAAATTTAAAGAGCGTTTAACAGAACATATTGCAGATAGCAAGCTTAACCGGTGTCCAACAGGTATTTCTAAACTAAATAAGGAGCAAAAAGTTATGATTGATTTTAAAGAAGCTAAAATAATAAAGAAATTATCAAATTATCAAAAATTAATAATAATGGAGGCAATACAAATTCTATGTCGTGCTAATTACACTTGTAACGATATGTTATCGTACATCATTCCAAAAATTTGGTATAGTATACTGAGAATAACCTGAGCACCCCCACTTCTGTAGAACTTTGGAAGAGTCTGACAGCATAGCCTCACCCTTTTTACCCGACTGAAAAGAAGGATTATGTGTTTCACGCGCATCTGTGTAAGTGGATTTCTTTATACCCTCGAAAAATCCCAACGGCTGGATGGATTTTTATGAATGAGGTCTCTATTGATTCATCTTAATCTTCCGATGGTTATAGGATAGGTTTTGTTTTTATAAATTCAAAATGGCGGTAGAGACAAAAAAAAATATTTATGTGCCATATTGAGTGACATATCATTGGATAGGTCTTTCAAAATGAAGACGATGTTTCATTGACCATTTTGTAGTCAGAAGCTCCGTTTAAATATTACACAACCTGGAAGTTGTGTACTTTGGATCGCTACCTTTACTGTAACTCTAACCTTCATAATAGACATCTATAGGCTTCTTCAAAAGAGTGTTTGTAGATAGGAACTAATAGTTAAACACAACTTAAAAGTCATCAATACAAGTAAATATAAAAAAAAGGTAAGTAATATAAAAAATAGTTTCATATTGATGAGAAATAATTAGTTCGCTTTTTATGCTGTCGAGTTTTTTGAATTGTTAAATTTAATATATTATTACAAGAAATTAGAATTAAACATTTAAAAAAAAAAAACTCATTTACTTATACAATTATCTGGCGTATCTGTATTTTTATAAGCAATTTTTGCCGCAGAACTGCAACACGGGACATGTTCAGTCCGTGATTATGCTAATGCATGCACAATTTGAGACCACGTGATTTTGTTTTACCTTAAGAATGTCCATTAGAATCTTCTGTTATTGTAACATGGGTTTGAAAATAACCTATGATTCTGAATATTTTAATAAATGATAATTTAAAAATTAAATTTCCTCATTCAGCCACTTTGAACGCGGAATAAAATTATTCTTCTGAAATGAATTTTAATTATAGCCAAAATATTTTGCATAACTCGAAAAGAAATCTTTAAATGGAAACTGCTTATTTTATTGGCTTTTACGGAAAAAAAAGAATATTATTAGCAAAATCTTCATTTTGGCAGCAGTGGGATTCGAACCCACGCCTCCGAAGAGACTGGTGCCTTAAACCAGCGCCTTAGACCGCTCGGCCATGACACCTCGATTGAAGTGGATGTAATATTTGAAGATAGATTTGATATCTAGCAAATAAAACAATCTATAAAACGATTAGTTTTTTTTATTACCCTACTGAAAAGAAGGGTTATGTGTTTCACGCGTATCTGTGTATGTGGATTTCTTTATACCCTCGAAACATCCCAAAAGCTGGATGGATTTTTATGAATGAGGTCTCTATCGATTCATCTTAATCTTCCGATGGTTAAAGGATAGGTTTTGTTTTTATAAATTTAAAATGGCGGCCGTAAAATACAAAACGGCTGTAGAGACGAAAAAAATTTACGCACCATATTGAGTGGCATATCATTGGAGAGATCTTTCAAAATGAATATGATGTTTCATTGACTATTTTACAGTCAGAATTTCCGTTTAAATATTACACAACCTGAAAGTTATGTATGTAGGATTTCCTGCAGGACTAACCTTCAAGGACATCTATAGGCCTCATCAAAACAGTTTTCATAGATAGGAATCAATAATTAAACACAACTTAAAAGTCATCAATACAAGTAAATAAAAAAATAGGTATGCAATATAAAAAATAGTTTCACATTGATGAGAAATAATTAATGAGTTGGCTTTTATTCAGTCAGGTTTTTTGATTTTTTAAATTTAATTACTTGTTCACTTTGAAGTTTGGATCAGCCCATATAACGGACTCAGCCTCTGACTGTTATCGTTTTTTAACACTAATGATGAGCATGATATGCTTGAAAGTACTGGGTTTTAAATGTATCATATTGTGAATAATAATAAAAAAAAACACCTTTAAGTAATTTGAAAACTGTTTGTGTTTACAAATTCTTTTTAATCATAGTTACTAAATAAAGCTGAATTTATTGTAGAACTTTTGTCATCATTTTAGAAAAAACTGCCCATTTTATTTTTGATTCTAGCTCAGATAATATATATTTTAATTAGTACACTTTTAGATTGAACATATATTTATTTTGCCTGCATATCTGACCAGCCTATTGTTTTTCTGTGCTATATTAACATAGTAATGACTCTAAGGCCAATTTGGCAGTGTGCAGTGCTCGGCAGCCCTTTTTAACTAATTTATGCGGCTGGTGACCCTTTTTAACTAGTTTACGTGCCCAGCAGCCCTTTTTACCTATATGCACGTAGCAGCCTTTTAAATTATTTTATGCACCCTGTGTCCCTTGTTGCCATTTTTTACATGCCCTTTTGATTAAACTTTTTCTAGTCATGAGGGAAAAAAACTTGTGAAATAATATGTCTACTGATCATGGGAAATAAATATAAATATCGTTATGAAATTTCTCAATTGGTCCTGTGAAAAAAAAAAAAATGAAAAATTTGCTAATCGGTTACAGGTAAAAAATTGTAAAATTCTTCAGTTGGTCGCAGGAAAAAAATTGCTTAATTCGTTTATCAATCAAATGAAAATAAAACCTTGCAAGTTTTGCCAGTAAGTTGTAGGGGGGAAATCTGGAAATTCACCAACTGTCTACGAGAAAAAATAATAAAATTCCTCAATCAGGCATAGGGAAAATCTGCAAAATTCATTCATCGACCATATGGAAAAAAAAAAAAAAATGAGTTTCCGCAATTGGTCACATGAAGAAAAAATGCAAAATTTGCCAATTGGTAGAAATAAAATATTACAAAATTTATCAAATGGTTGCAGAAAAAATTGGAAAAATCCTCATTCAGTTGTCAGAAGAAAAGAAAAAAAATCACAAAATTCATCAGTCGTTCATCGAGAAGAAAGAGAAATTCTTCAGTCTGTTGCTTTAAAATATTGTGAAATTCGTCAATTTGCTGCAGGAAAAAAACTTGAAATTCAGCAGTCAATTACAAGGAAAAATCTTGAAATTCTTCAGTCGGTTGCAGAAAAAAATTCAAAATTTGTTAATCAGTTGCGAGGAAAAAGATCCCAAAATTCATCAGTTAAAAGGTAGAAAATCAATAAATTTAATCGGTCACAGGAAAATATCATAAAATTCTAATAATAAAAAAGGACTCTTAAACAAACTTATTCAAAATATTTTTTGTGAACAAGGTACATGAGTGCCATTTTCGAGAATTGTGCACCCTTTTTTAAAAATGGCCACCTGGCAGTCCTTTTTTTTCTAAAGTTAACACTATAACAAGCGTTAATAATGCTCTGCTAAATTAGTAATCAGCTTAAGGATTTGAGCAAAAATTATTATTTGTTCAATAGACGAACAAATAATATGTGGCAGCTTCTGGAATAAGTTGTTTCTCATAAATAAATTTACTTACTATTTTATACAATTTCTGTGATATATATATTTATTTTTAATTTTTTTGTTTATGCATAATTACTTGTACTTACTCTTCAATTAATTTGATATTTTGCTGTTATAAGATTAAACTCTTTGTTAAAATTTTCAGAGCTCATCTGGTGCTAAACATCCCTAATAAACTCTCACTTGGGAAATACGAGACACAGTAGTAAGTAATAACAGCAGTCAAGACAGACTAATAACAGCAGTAAAATATTTTCTAGTGGTGATGACTAGACAATTTTTTTTAAATGTTTCTTTTTTCAGTAAGTGTATAGTAAAAGAAAAATTAGTTCTATTATACACTTATATAAAGTTTATAAACAAGTTTTAATATTATGCTTGTTTAAAAAATATATATTTAACTACAATAAAAGAATTAATTCATGTGTAATATCATCCTGGTTAAAGCAACACCATTGTGAGTTTCTAAGAAATGACGGTTTAATGACATTACAGTGTAAACAACACAAAACAGTGAAAAAAAACACATACCCCTCCACACATTCCAGTTTGACCAGATGTTTTGCGGCTACCTTTTTCCCATGGCTCTAAATGAGAAACCTAACAATCAAAATTAGAAATATTTGAATCACACATTAAAATGAATACACAAATGGATAAAATAAATGTAAATTAGGATATGGTATTACCTGATAATAAATTTCATCAATGACTTCATGGTATGTCTTAAGTTGATATAAATTCACTTTGAAATAATGAGATGACAAAATATTTGTTAGAATTAAGTTATTCAAATTCATAGTTTTTTCATTTCCCCATAGTGGAAGAGAATTATTCTTTTTATCTGCAATGCCAGGAGCCATTTCAAATGTAACAAATGCTAATACTAAAATGAGAAGGAAAATTATATATGAATATTAGAAAATATAAAATATATAGTCAATTCTGAAATCTATACTTTTTGGGACTTACAGGATGCAAATTTTTGATATTTTTATTTCTATTAATTTAGTTTAAAAAAATTGTTTATGATCAATAACTTATTCTGATACTCTATGAATAAGTCACTATCTAATAGATTATTTAATACAGTAGAGGATCTTTATAATGCAATTCTATATAATACAATTCTCTACATAACACACAACTTCTCAGATGTAAACAATTAATTTTGCAATTAAAGTTGTCAGTCTGTGAACTACCCAATTCTCCTTGTTAATGTTACACCTATGAGCATGGAATGAATTCGTATATTTAAAATACCTTCTCAGGAAATTAATATTTTTAACTTCTATTTTCTGTGTACTCTCTTCTTAAACGATGTCTTTTTTTTCTTAGCTGTCAAAATATTTCTAAACTATATACTTAATTTTATGTGAAGTGTTAAAATCTTACTCACAGCTTATCAGATTTTAACACATAAAATTTCAAATTAAGCATATATTTTATAAATATTTTGACAACTAAGCAAAAAAGAGACATCCTTAAAGAAGAGTACAAAGGAAAAAAAGTTTAAAATATTGATTTCCTAAATTCTTTATCAGAGAAGGTTTAATGCCATTTCTAGAGTTTCATGAGGGGTGGGGAGGGGGGGGGGGGTGTTCTGTGAGTCAATATGTAAAATTTTGCGATTCTTCCGAGACTATATTTACAGAATTTCTTCAATCATGGAAAAATATCGTGAATTTCATCACATATAAGAAACAATTAGAGATTTTTTTTTTCAACTGATCACTGTAACAAGTTGCTAATTTTAATAATAAATTAAAGGGATAAAAAAATCAAATTTGTCTTCTATTAAAAAAATTGCGAATTTTGTCATGGGTTGCAAAAAAAAAAAGTGTTTCGATAAAGGATCAAGGAAAAATATCACAAATTTCGTCAAAAGAGTGAGAAAAAAATAGAACATTTTGTCAGTCTGTCAGAAAAATATCACGAATTTCGACAAACGATCGCCCAAAAACAATCTTGTCAATCAATCGCAGAAAAAAAATTGCTAATTTTGTCAAACAATCGCAAACTGAAAAAAAAGCAAATTTTGCAAAGGATTGTGGGAAGAGAAAAAAAAAATGAGAATTTTGTCAAAAGATTGCAAAATAAAAAAACTCATCTTGTTTTTTTATTTTCCTACTGCATTCTAAGTTCTTTTCAAAGAAGCAAAACTGAAACAAACAACACATCGACATCGGCAAATGTGTGCGTCAAGGTCATAGGGCAATGTGTCACTAGGTTGATCGTTAGGTGTTGATAGAGTGACTATCAAGTGTGTTTATCTTTCAATTCAATCAAAAGAAAACAAAATTGAAATTGCATGTTTGTTTCTTTAGTTATAAATATGTACTTCAGTGATTTTATTAAAGTTAAAATATGAAGCTTCAAGTCATCAACATATCAGTCTTTTTTTTTATGCCATTTTTTAATTTTTCAGTTTTTGTAATAATTAAAATCTTTAATTGATGGTCAATCATTATAAAAATATATCAGAATATATCTATATTTATTTAGTGTTTATAGTTGAAAGAATTTAACTGCATTTGATGAAAAATGTGAAAGATACAGCAGTCTTATTTTAAAAATTAATAAAACTGAAATCAGAAAAATGTCTGGATTTTAGAGATTTCCGGAATTTGGATGTCCAGATTTTCGAGGTTCAACTATATTTTGTAGTAAGGTGATTGGTCTAAAATCTCATTTACATAATCTCATACAAGTATCACTCATCTAAAATCTTCATCCTCTTTGAAATTTTTTCTCCATCCTTTCTCTCCAAACGGTGTTGGTGTGTGTGTGGGGGGGGGGGGGGATTTCTAAATATGCAGAAGAAAAGCAAAAGATTTTTCTGCAGTTTGGCTGTTCTAATCCTTGAATTACATGTGTATTTTATGATTAAATAGAGCCAAAAAAAAAAGTAAAAATAATTTGTTTTAAAATATACTGCATGTGTTGGGGGGAGGGGGGGTGAAATAATTTAGGTGGTTATTTAAATATTTTATGAAAAATCACAAATCAAGCAGAAATTTAAAAAAAAATTACAGATTTTAAACTGCATGAAATGCAAGGGAGGGGGGGGGGGGGGAAATCATGATATAAGAGTCAGGAGAGACAGGGAGATAATAATTTAGCTGGTAGATTATTTATTAAGCATTATTTATAGTAGAGAAAATACAATTTACAGTAGGTATTCACACCATCTGGTGGCGACTGTAGTCTTTAACGATTCTGAAACTAAGGGATATCATGAAGGCTGTATAAGGCAGACGATCGAGTTTGGCCATGGTTTGGGTTATAAAGATCTTCAACTATACTAGGATTTGTGTTTCACTTTAAATTTTACAAGTCAATCAGACTCGTGAATCCTAAAACTATGAGCCAGTCAACAAGATGTGGGGGCATTATGAAAAATCATGAGTCAGTTTTTAACAAAGTCTCTCATAAAATCTGCATATTTATTAGAACATTGGCATGTTGCACACATATTAATAGGTTCTGTAACTGGAGATTTTCACTTGCAGCTAACATAAATTAAATAAATACTATAATAAAAAGTATTAATTATTTTTGCCTACTTTTCATTACCTTAAAAAACCCTTAGAGTTTTTAGAGGTGGAAAACTGTTGAAAGTTATGTTATACATACTCAAAGGCATCGATACTGATATGTTTTTCAACAGCCGTAGAAAAGTGTGGCCATTTTAGAAACTATGAAAATGGAAACAAAGTTAATCTTTAATAATATAGGCTACAATAATATTTTAAAAGGACTTTTTCTTCTAACTCAACAACTAAAACAATTCATGATTTCTCAATTGTTTTTTATTGGGAGTAAGACAATAGGGTTCCCCATCAGCCTTATTGCGCACTTAAAGACTTAAACCTTTCCTGTACAATGATCCCCCCCCCCCTTTTTTTAACATATCTGACTTTTAATAATTCCCAGAATTTTACTCAGATTACACTCTGCTCAAAAATTTTCTCCTTTTTGATGCATTTTCTACCACAAAAACATTACTTGCTTATACATAAATATATATATATATATATATATTTAATGAGGATTGCAAAATCTGAAATGCTAAGAGTGACTTCCATTTTATTGCCTCATTGTAATCTAAATTTAGTGTTATTATCAACTAAATGTATTGTTAAGTATTGTAAAGTATCATTATTGTAAATTAAAACTGCATTATCAATTTTTTAATTTAGTATATCTTTAAGTTTTTATATTTTGATTGTTTTATTATTTTACTTTTTTCTAAATACAAACATTTCTCTTTGTAATGGTGTCTATTATTAAAATTTTCATGACCAATATTGAAGTTTAGAATGTTTGCATTTATTCCTGTTGAAGATACAATTCATTTTCGATTCATAATAACAAAAAAAAAAAAAAAATGGGGGGAATGCAAAATTAGTTAAATATTGTTGATAAATTAATATAATACTAAATGCAGTTGGAAAATAAATCATGAATTCAGAGCTTGCAACAGGAAGTTTCAGAAGGGTAACACACGGAGCCTGCCCTTTAGTTAAAAACCAATGCCCTTCATCAAAAAATGGCAATAATACTACCTTTTGTATTAAAAATACTGCTGCCATAATAAAAGAAAAATGCCTCATTGTAGTGCCTTCAGTTTAAAAAAATTAAAACTGACTTTAGAAATCAGAAAGCTGACTTTAAATATATTTTTAAAAAGTGCCCTTATTTATCTTAAGAGTGTTTTTTTCCTACCAGCAGATCCCCCTTTTTTAAATTAGGAGGAAGCTCTTTTTAAAGTACTGTTTTTAAAGAATATGCCTTAAAGAAGACATTACTGAGACATTCAACCTAATTTAGTAGATAAGGAAAATTACAGCACTGTGATTGAAACCATGACAAACAAGTGTCAATAAAAATCTTCCTTTTATTTTGAGGGATAAATTCGGCAACCAGAACAGACTGAGATATTTGAAAAAAGAGTATTTAAATTATTTTCTCTCCAGAGAGAGAGCGTGGCAGGAGAGGATACCCATTTACAAGCCAACCTATGACTAGTTATTGTAAAATTTGTGAGTCATGATTAATGAATTTTCTGGGCTTCATAAATAAAATACAAAAACACGAACCTATAATACATAATATTAAAACTTGACGAAATTTTACTAAATAAAATTCATTACTGGTGAACTGAATGTAAGTATTTTTCAAATAAGCATGTACTGTTAAGATCAAGTCAGTTGCTTTTTAAAATATATTCCTTAAAATACACCAATCCACAGCTTAAATTGAAACAGCTTGTTTAATATTTTATATGACTTAGCATACAATATGCAAAAAAACAAAAAAAAAAAAATTAAATCAAAATAAAATTCTTGGGAAAAAGCATATTAAGGAAATCATAGTACATTTAATTTCCTCTATAAACTTAACTGTAGAGGCAGAAGCCGAGGGGCCCGGCGTTGAGATTATTATTATTTGTTTTTCTTCAGGTTAGTTTATCTGAAGATACATTGCCAACAAATTTACATGGATTTTTCCACCCTTAGAAAAAAAAAAAAAGCTTTCTTGGAACAAGATTTTTTGTTGCATCGAATAATGAACAAAGAAAACAAAAAAGCTGCAAAAATAACATAAGATCAAGATGGCACAGAAAGTGAATTCGCACATTCAAGTAATTTACAAATATATGTATATAGCTGCAAGAATAACACAATAAGATGAAGATGCCACAGAAATTGAATTCGCACATTCAAGTAATTTAAAAATATATGTATATATAGAGTATCACAAAAAGGATGAAATGTGCTTCAACGTTTTATCTGTAGTAGTAAATAAGTAGACAATATTAATTGCAAAAGTGATTAAAATAAAAAAAGTTACTTTTTTAAAATTTTTACATAGGGCCCTCTAGACTAAATTGCTCAATTAGAAATTCTTTTAAGCAAGAACATTAGATAAAACTGCAAATCTTATTTTACAAATTAACTGAATTATACCACTTTTTTGTAAAATTACTTTTTCCTCAAAGAACATAGGAATTGTATAAAAATTTGCGATGATGTTTTTGAGATTTATAATATGTTAACAAGAATCACAAAGACATTTTAATAAAGCAGTACACAGTGTTCATGTGATATAACGAATATAGCTTAAAATGAAAACACAATTTAAAGAAAGCCCCATCCTAAAGAATAATCAGAATGTTTTCCATCAGCATCAATACATATCTGAGCTATTCTAATAATGCTCCCTACAAAAATTAGAAACACTGATCAATAATTCATTTAACATAAACACAGGACAATAACAAAAGTAACATTATAAGGTGTTTATGTCGAAGTGAAACTATACATACCAAGTAATTTTTCTTTTCAAAAAATCAGCACTGCACCGGCAAATTGGAAAAATGATACATAAAAGAGTTAATAATACTTTTGCATCTTTTAAATCATAAAATCAATCTTAACCAAAGCATATTTCAAGGCTTATGTACATAAAATTAACATACAAGGCTACATATATGTGGTTGTAGTATTATTTCTGATATCAAGTCAATTATTATGTTACACAGATTAAAAATTTGATCCAAACAAATTAAAAAATTGAGTTTATAAGAAAGTAGTCTATGAGAATACCCTGCAAATAAAAATTCCCCTGTTCCTTCTACATAAAATTCTAAATTCCAATATGTAACGAAATCAGAGGTGATTCTGAGTAAAAAAAATTGAAATTCATAGTAAATTTTCTGAAACGTTATAGCAGAGGGGAAGGACGGGGGACGATCTCCTCTCAGTGCTAATTACAGGTTTTTTCTGTGGCCCTTAGACAAAATTTGCATTTTTTTATCGATCTTTCAATGAAATTTGCATTTTTTCTTGCGATTCTTTGGCAAAATTCATGTTTTTTTTTTTCACAATCCTTTAACGAAATTCTCGTTTTTTACGCTATCCTTTAATGAAATTTGCATTTTCCGTGACCTTTTGGTGAAATTCATGTTTTTTCAGTGATCCTTTGAGAAAATTTGTGTTTTTCCGTGATCCTTTGACAAAAATTCGTGTTTTTTCCGCAATCTTTGGACAAAAATTTGTGTTTTTTCCGCGATCCTTTAACAAAATTTGCACTTTTTCTGCACTCTTTTGACAAAATTCGCATTTTATCCACAACGTTTTGACAAAATAAAAACAAAAATTTCAAAAATCCTTTTCTTAAAAATGTGCCCTTTTTTGAAGGAGCACCCTGCCCTTTTTTTCTTCTGGGGGAAACACTAACTTTATCAAAAGATGAATAAAAGGTTCAATTAATTCATAAAATACTGTTTTTGTACTAAACTTTATGTACAGGACTATTAAAATTCACCTATTCAGAAATCTCTAGCAATAGTACTACTACTAGAGGTCCAAACAAAACAAAATTTAATAATATCTACTATAATGAAACTGAAACTTAAACTGATAATTCTTTAAAAAGTTAAACTGATAATTCTTTATATTTTTTTTCATTAAAAAGTAATCTAAAACTTTGATTAAAAAACAATTAACTAGTTGAGAGTGCTCACCTTGGGACACTTTTTTTCTTTCTTTTTCAATTTTTTTCATATTGATCAATTGTCAAAATTTTACCTGGTATTCATTCTTTTAACTTTTGCTTACATTATTAAATAACTTTTGATCTTACATCCATTATAGAAAAAATTAAAAAATATATTTATTAAACTTGTACTTTGCCCCAAGGTGTACGGCCTGGTGGGGCACCTTCGGACAGTTACAAATAGATGTGAAAAGTTCAATAATTGAATTACAACGTATATGGAATTGTTTGTTTAGGAAAAGAAATTTATTTAAACTGATAAAGATTGTAAATTTTCTAAATTTTAGAGATGAAACAAATATTTGGTACTAGGCCTTGGTATTCCTTTCCAGCTTTTTTTTTCATGCTCCCAATTTGATATAATGTTCTTTTTATTTGCTGAAACATATTCATAAGCAAGGAAACGTGCATCATTAATTGTTAGTCCATAGTGATATCATGAAGCATGTAAAATGTAGTCTACTAACTTTCCTTCCTCATCAACGGTGAATATTTTTTGACTTTGTATCTTTGATATATACTTGAAGTTAAAATTTGACTGTTCACTTTTTAAAAAAGTACTAACATGATGATTCAGAATGGTCTGACTAACATTACAGACTGCAGCTGCTTTCCAAAAAGACATTTCACTGATAAAATTTTTGCAGCAGCTTTCTGAATATTGTCAACACAAATTGCTGCATTTTTTTTTCTTTTAATTCTAAATTTCTAATCCTTGCATTGTTAAGCCTAATGAGTTCCTAAAAGAAGAAATAATTAATAAATACATGTAATGCAGATTAAATAAAAAATGTTTTATAGGGTCAGGTGGGGTGAAGTGGTCAGGCGGGGTAAAGTGGTCATAATTCATAAAAAGGGCTAAAATCCTGACTAATATAGAAATTTGAATAATTTTCTTTTAATTTTAGGTTTTTTAAGTATTGATCAAAGTTTCTCACTCAAAAAAACATTTTTAGTAACATGTTTGAGCCACTGAGCACTCGTTTTGTCTGTCTTTGATACACCTTGTTCTTTTAACTCTTTAATTAACTTTTCTGCTGCATTTTGTTTATCCCAAATTTTGTTAAATTGGCAGTTCAGAAAGCTTTTCACATATCTCAAGAGCATATTTTCATTTATAGCTAAGTTATATTTATCACAGATTTTATTTCATAACAGTTTTAGTTACATGGGGTAAAGTGGTCATAGGGTTAGGCTTAACTTATAGATGTTTGATCTGAGTTAAATTATTCATTATATACAATGCCAGTTTATTAAATACTAATAATTATTAAAAACTAACTGCAAATAGTTATTATTTAATAATAGTTTATAATATGGAGGTTAAAAAGGTTAGGTTTAATTTTTAATAGTTAATTCATTCACTATTCTGAACCTAAGTGTAAACCCGAATTGCTTGCAAAGGTTACATCAACTAATTTAACAACCAACACATTAACTACTTTTTCTAATTCCTATACTTGTATTATATAAGAAAATGGTCCACAAGAAAGTCCTGAAAGAATTTTTAATGTTGATGAGGCTGGAATGGATATGGATAGCCAAAATAGTCCAGTTTAAAAAATTTTACATAATTAATGCAATGCATTATATAAAATTCAGAAACCAAAGGAAAGATAATGTTTAGTGTTCCTTTTGGTATATCAACTAGTGGTTATTACATTCTTCCATTCGCAGTTTATGAGTGAGTATATATGAATTATGGATAAAGGGTGGTCGTGCAGGAGCATTGTATGAATCATGGAATCTGGATAGATGCAGGATTCTGTACTTGAATCTTGGATGGATCATTTTATTAAGTAGATAGTACACCGAAAGCTTACAAAAGCCTGCCCTTTTATTTATGATTGTGATGGACATAAATGAATTATGACGCTGTGAAAAATAGCTATCGACAATCACATTATAATACTCTGCCTGCTACCTCATACTAGTCATAGTCTACAACCATTAGATCTAGGTGTATTTTCCCCATTAAAAAAAGCCTGGAAAGGAATTTTAAAGAAACAGTATCAAGAAAGCCGACTGCAAAATATGTAAAAAAAATTAAAATAAGCTACATTGGCAACATTATCTACACTCATTTCAGATGTGAATAGAATTGTTAGGCATAGTTTTAAACGAAAAGGAAATGTGTCCAGTCCAAGATCGGGGTAGTATTGACAGAAAAAACACTTGCATTATATCTGCAAAAATAATAAGAGGAATGGGATACTTAAAAGTTGCTTAAATTTCCAAGAGGAAAAAAACAACAACAAAATATCTCTAGTCAACATTTTCTTTTGAATCCATTTATAATCGCTAAGGATGACATCTCAAACCATATCTATAGGACCTTGAGTGTTGCTAAGATATGAAATGAAGAAATCAATAAATCAATTTATTGGGAAAAAACATGATTATTTTTCTTAAAGTATGTTAACAAAAAAATCCAAATTTGGCAATCATTATACTTTTCCAGAATCAGATGAGTTCAAAATCCTTGAAGAACCAAATTTTAACAACAAACAATTTTAACATTACAAATTTACACTTTAATAAAATAAAATGGCAGATAACTTATTATAAGGTTGTTTAAAATGTTTGTAAATAATAAAATGTCACTTTTTATTCATTAGTTTATTTTTTTATTACACTTTTTCAATGTGACCACTTTACCCCATGCACTACTCACTTTACCCCACCCCCTGGGGTAAAGTGGTCATAAAAACATGCCTGGAAAAATATGTTATAAAAAGGTGTTATTCCCCAAAAATATTTCTGAAATGGATATGGATGTACTCTAGAGTAATGTAATATAAAATAACACCCAAAATTTTAAAAAACATCACAGAAATTCTGATGTTTATATCCTCTGAAAGTTTGAAAAGCCTGTTTTTATGACCACTTTCCCCCACCTGACCCTACACAATATCTTTTTGTTGAAATATTTTGAACAAAAGTTAGCTACGCATATCTTGTGTCCCAAGGTGCCCCACCTCCACCTGCCCGAAGGTACGCCATATAACTACTATGAAATTTTAGAATGTCATGCTGTTAGTCTTGGCACTAGAACTATTACTATATATAGTTTTATAGAGAAAGCTTTAAATTTTATTACTTTTTATTTCAAAATATTTTCAATCAAATTCCACTTTGCAACATACCAAACTTTTACGTGGAAGTTACTAGACATGTTTGCAAAATAAAAATAAATTTTTGCCTGCTTCATCAATGGAATCAAAACATGTCTGAAAGATTGTGCTGACATCTATCTTCATCTGCAAGAGCTAAGACTTAATTTAAAATCTAGCGCAAAAAATAAAGCTGTCCCAAGATGAGCCACTCTTCCCCATTATTTTAATGTGAAAACGGTCATATTTTTAGCATAAAAAATATTCAATATTAAAAAAAAATGTTATTTCAAATAAACTTTTATATATATTCTCAATTATTTACATAAATAAAAATACATAAATGAATTTAATACAAGTATAAATTAATTTATATTACTGTGCTTCTTTATAAACAATATTGGATTTTGTTATATATATATATATATATATTTCAATCAAAATAACAATATCCATAGATGTACTAACTTTAGAGAAAGCTACATACTGTCCATGAGTGCAAGCAATTTTTACTGAGCCCAACTCCACTGTATTAAAAATTGTCCTTTGGGACTTATTGTCACTGCGAAATATGAACTAATTGGAAATTGAAGTCTTTTGAACTGAAATGAAAAACTACTTGGAATAGGTATTCTTGATATAAACACAGTATCGTCTTTTTTAGACACCATTAAAATAGTATTATTCAATTCAATTGTTTCATAAGTAGGGGAGAGTGGTAATGAATGAGCCATGGGGATGAATGGGCCATTAACAAAATATGAAAAAGTATTTGCATAAAATTATTTTAGATGCCACCAACAGATGAAGCTATTTGTTCTACCAAACTTATCAAATTTCCCATTGTTTGAGAGAAGCCATTTTCCCACTAGAGTAGGATGGTCAAGAATCTGATTTAAAGTAATTTTTTTTTTCCTTTTTCAGTAAAATAAATAAGCAAAAAAGTATATATTATTTCATTGCAGATATGTGTATTAGCAAGTCTTTGCATATCTATAAACTAATTTTAGGATGTATTTAGATGTTATTTGAATTTAATATATTAAAAAAAACCTGAATATATTCCAGAAGTATAAGTTTGGCTGAATGGGCCTATATATCATGGTCATGGATGGGCCACCTTTGGCCTGATCATGAAAATATGGTTTTTCTTTTTTTCTGATTTTCTCTTTAATATGAAACATAACTGACTGTGATGGATTTAGATTAAATTATTGTCCAGTTAGAATAGGTTTATAGTGATGTCTAAAATATAATTTGCACATTTTCACCTTAAGAAATATCAGTTATTTATTAGAAACATAAGTTAAATTGTATAAATGATTAAGGTGAACTGTCCAGTTGTTGACCACACCTACCAGTATTTTTCCATTTGATATAAAACTAGAATAATTGTTTATATTCTGAATCTGATGGGTAGAATAAATAATACCAGAAATTTACACTAAATAGTCAATTATTAGGCAATTCCAACACTGTTACAACCATGTCATTTAATATTAATTTTGAAATATAAATTTCGTTAAATCATAATGTGTATTATCTATTATTTTTATGTATATTTTATGTCCTTTCTTTCTTATAATCTCATTATTTTGTCATTTTTCTGCTACAATTATGTGATTTAATAATATCACTTTTGATGTTCATAAATTTTGATAAGCATTGTTTATTACTTACTATTTCAGTATGCTTCGATATCATGTCAAGTACCATTCATTTTGTCATATTTGGTGAATAAAAGATTAATTCCACATTTTTTCATTGAATTCATTTAGTGGCCCATTCATTACTTTCAATGGCCCATTCAGCCCCATGGGTGGGGATTAATGGGCCGAATTTCTATATTTTTATTTTCTATTATCATTCATTATAGACATTTTCTAATCCAATTTTTATGACTTTTTTATATAACCAAATAAGTAAAGTAACTGAAGAGCCAAAAAAAAAATATATAAAAAAAAAATTACAAAAATTAAAACCAAAAATTGGCCCATTCATTACCACTCTCCCCTAACTCAGAATAACTTTCATCACATTCTAAAATCCCCTGGCTGGCTGGACAGTGCATCTGTGTCAAAGTTTAAAACTGCCATTTTATTTATTGCACGTATAATAAGATGGTACAACTTTTTTATAACTAATGTTCTTGCGAAATAATCACCATTCTGGCATACATTGAAGGAATCAATTTGTTTTTTTTAGATTTTCTATTCCGTTGTGAGCCTTTTTTAGCTCAAAATGTACTCTTTGCTTATTTTCTAAAAGTATATCTAAATATGCTGCTGGAGGATAGCATTCATTAATAGAATGCATTCATGAGATTGCAAATCACTTCCAACATATCTTCAAACAACAACAAAAATCAAAGTCTTAAGAAAATAAGTTAAAAAATTGTATTTTGAACAACACAATCTATACATTAATGGTATCCTAAGTTATCATTTTCTTGCTTACCATTGATGCCAATCTTGGTTGTGAACATGATTACAGAATATTACCTCTTTATACACTAATCCAAACTTAAAATCAAAATAAAGTTATATTTAGATAATGAAAATCGGATGAACATGAAATTATTCCCATACAGACATTTTCTGTAATCAGGTCCAAAGCCAATTGGCATATTTTAGCTAAACGTAGTTTGGCACAAAATAAAAAACATTGTTGTAACCAGGTTTTATTTTATGAGGCAAACATTTTTAATGATATCATCCAAGGTGATTAAATACTTGTTTATCAATGACGCGAACCTTGTATGTGGACCATATTACAGATGGATGGATGGGTCAGAATCAAATAGAATTGAACTACTAAATTCACATTTCTAAAGAAAATTAAACTATAAAAAAATCTAACTGTAAACAATTATTTGATACCGAAAAAAAGAAAGGAAGTATGGACAATCATAACATATATGCAATGTCATTTAAATGCTTATACTTAACTAAATAACTAGAAATATCTAAACTGCCGCATATGATATAGAAAATGCACGGAAAAAAACTTGAGTAACATTCATTTTCTTTCTCTTTTATCCATTTTAAACATAGTTAATAACACAAAAAACTCAAGAATCGTAAAAGTATATCAAGAAAAGATTATAACTCGCATTAGTGCATTCCGAAATAAAACAAATCAGAATACCTTTAATATTTCCATGGTAATAACAAAATTTCACAACTTTTGTTGTGATTGTATCATAAAGCAAAGTTGCCATAAACAAAATTAAAGTACCAAAGATTCTGTTGACGCACAATGAACAGGTCGACTGATCCTGAAGGAGATTAAACAACATGGTGTGGGTCTCACTCACGGAAGCTCGAATACGTGGTGAAGAAAAGATGTAACTTCTCGCTTCAGAAAAACGCCGTACAAACACATTACATGTATTTTTAATTTGCTCCGAATGATTATTTTTTCACACAAATACAGATTTCATGTGACATTTGTGTTCTGTGTTACATGACAAAGTAAATATTATCCTAATTTGAATAGCTAAAACTTTCAAATGCATTTACAAGAAAAAAAAAAAAAAAATGATTTCCATGATACTTTTAAAGGTGCGTTTTCACTGGTCGTTCTAACGACCTAAAAATCCTCAGCTACCCAAAACCTTAACCTAAGAGCGTTTTCACTGGTTACAGATAAACCCTTACGCCAACCAATCAAAGGCAAGTTTTTACTGCGCAAGCGTCTACAGTCTACAGATCGATCAGCTGTCTCAGTTATAAACAACACGAGATAAAAAATAATTCCTCTTGTCATATTAGTAGCAAATATTTGATGTAAAGCACACAAGTTGTATGTGTTCAATAAAAAACAAAAGCAAACACTTTGTATAGAGCATAATCGCAAATTTTGACGGGTTTTCGCCGCTAAAGGGTCTTGAAAATAATGCCTCACAAATCAAGCTCTTGTTATGCATAATAAAAAAATCAACGAAACTTATTATTACCTTGTGGATTCAAACAATAATTTTTTAAATAATGGCGCTCGTGAATCTAAAGATTTAGAAATAATCCAGAAGGTCATTTTATCTGTCAGTAGTTTTGATACCATATAGCTCGCATCTAAAATTATTTTTTAGCTTTTCTCATGACAAATTAAAAGCCTAAAAATGTGTTTCTGATGTTCATTTCAGTGCTGTGCTCATTATTTGTACATATGTATTTTGTGGCAGTGCAGTTATACACTGAAATAAATAAAATATTGTTTTTATTTAAAAATTACTGTTAATAAATCATAATGTTTTAATGATTAATTTTAAAACTCAGTGGTAATTTTTCACTTCAGAGATACAGTGATGAGTGAAATACTTTACCCAAAATTGTTATTGTACATGAGGCTGCTTCAAAGTACATTTTAATTAAATATGTGTTGGTTGATTCCTATATTATGTTATAAGTACATTATCATATTAGAAGAGTTAGCAAAATGTGTAGTGCCTGCCCTGGGTAAATATTTAATTTTATTATTTGAAGAGCTCGATTGATAAAGGTGTTAAGTGATACTTTCAGAAAATCAACTAATAAATTGGATAATTACAATGTTTTTACTGTCAAATGCCTCTTTTATCAATTAAAATCTCTGTGAGTATTGTTTTTTTTTTTTCAAATAGTAATTTAACAGATGGTAAGAGGATCATTGATTATCTTCAATCACATGATCAACTCTTTTACTTTTTTATTAAATGTCATATACTGTTTTTATCATCTAAGCTCTTCAGTTATTAGCACTCTATAAAAATAATCAGGCTGTATTAATATCCTGTGTTAGAGGCAAATAATTTGATTGGCGATGACACTGATATTTAGACACAATGGATATTTCTCGTATTATATCATTACTACAATTAAAATTATCCAATGTAGGTACACATCTACTTTTTGTATGTAAAAAAAGAACTTCACAGAAAAGGGGCAAAATAAATTATAGATAACCATAATAAATATTTAAAATTGTAAATTTTACTTTATAATTTTACATTGGGGGTCAATGGCAGTTTTTTTTTTCTTTCTTGTGTTGGTACCCGTTTTTTTTATTATAGATTTGAGAAAAATAAACTTTTGTAACAAAAAATCTGGCATTTAAAATTCCTTTGCCCTCCCCCCTCTTTCTGAAGTTTACTTTTCTTGTGAGTTTGTTTTGTTTACAAATTACCCACATCTTAAATCCTTACAATTTTTTCCGTATAGTTTGAAGTCACTTTTATGGAAAATAATTTTGTGAAGAGTTTCTGTTTTTATTTAGGAGAATTTTGTGAAGGAGTCCCAATGTTTGCCTTGAGCAATTCCCTGGTTCTGTCAGTAGGTCATAAAAAGGATACTTCAATGTTAGTTGGATGTAAATCTTGCAATATTTTTTCCTTTCAGCAATAGAACCTTTTATTTTTCATTTGTGTGACTTAGAAACAACGCCTTGATGCTGAAATACATATTTTGGTTTGTTGTATTTAATTTCTTCTTTTTTTTTTTTAATGAAATGAATGAAAATTTTATATTTCAAAAGAAATTAATAATTCCTGTAGGAAGGATATTTAACGATTTATCTGATGTGCTTGGCTGACATAAAGTGTCCAAAAGCGTTGTGAATTTAGACAACAGGATCAAACGGCATAACAAGGATTACACTATTAAATATCTCTCCATCCATAACATGCAAATAAAACACATTCTATTATCTCTCAGCTAGTTTAAAAATTAAAATATGAAAAAAGTTGTTGCATTGTTACTGGACAAGTATAAAAGTAAAAATAGGGTACTTGTGTTTATTTGGGCGTGGATATTTATTTATCCGGGCCAGGTAAAGAGATTTCCAAAAATGGTTGTCAATTGCCAGTTTTGTTTATCATTGTCAATTGTCCATGTTGCTCAAAATGGTAATTTAATACAAAATATCGTTAAAAAGAATAAATAATATAAAAGCAAACTGGAATAATACAAAACAGCAATTTAGTATACATCTTTTAAATACATAACATCAAAATGATGGCTTTTAGCAATAAATGATATTAACGATGGTAGTTTTTTTTTTTTTGAGCGATTAATTATGCTCACCAGAATGAATATAATATATTATGTCTATATATAGTATGCTATATCATATTATATAGTTATATGTATATAAATATTTCTGTCATCGCCTTTAATAGGGCAACTGTATAATATGCACTTAAAATGAAAAAAAAGTATATAATAATATGGGGTTACTGTAATATTTTTGGCACAGTGAGTATGACCTGGACCGAATAATACACAAGTATCAAAAATAGTTTTTTTTTTTTAACCACCACCCCTAAATCATTCAATATTTATAAAAATCATGTCTAATTTCAAGACTGCAAATCATGTTGGTCCAAAAAACTTGTTACAATACATGAATTTGGCATGACTCTAATTATTGAAAATTCACCGGTTTGATTTACACTTGATAAGAAAGCATGAATTGCCGAATTTATTAAAAAAAATTACACTTGCTCTATAATTTTTTTTTTTCAGATATGACAACAGGAAAGGGGAAAAAAGCATTTTAAAAACTATGTATTCAGAATCTTTAAATTGTTTTCTTAACTTATAATTTACTTAATATTAAGCTATTAATTGATAAAAGCAAATTTAAAAAAATACATATTACTCATTATTTTTTATTTACATTTTATTTTCTACAATTAAGAGTTTTAAAATATTTTGTTGTTACTATTTCACAGCCAGTTGGCATATTTTATTGGTGTGTTATTTGGAGCATAATTAACTCTGTTGTTGTTGTAACTTGTAACTATAAAGAATGTTTGGTGATTTATCACCTGTGGCTTACTCAAAAATGCCGTAAAATTCATTTCTTATATTACAATAAAGTTCCTTAAAATATTATCGTCAGAAGCACACTTGTGTACATATTTTTTATAATTCTGGACTATCAAGAAGTGAGTAAAAAATCTATTACATAATTCTAGCTTGACATATTTACAAGTTAAATAAAATAGTGTAAAAAGATTAATAGTTAAATAAGTTAATTAATAATTAAAAGACAAATTCACAGTTTAATGATAATACAGCTCACACTTCTTAAAAAAATACAAATGAATTCTACTAAAGTAAACAGTGGATTTAACAAGAAAAAGATATTGAATTGGGTTCAGCAGTGACCCGGAGTTGAACAATTTTTGATGCTCCAGCTCTGCTCCTGGATAAAATACTGTGGCTCTGGCAACTGCTCCAACTCGGCTCCGACTTCGCACTTTTGAGTTACAGATTTTAATTTACATATTTAATTTTTTGCTCACAAATTCTTTCTTCCTTATTTACCTTCATTAAAGATCTGACAAAATGCATTTTTCTTCTCATCAAACTTGAAATGCTTGTTCAGAAAATATGACTCTTTTAGCTTTTACTTTTAAACTAGAAAGTTTGGTGGAATTTTAAACACAAAAATCTTAAAATTCTTCCACACTTTTCAAGCAACCAAAATTGTACAACTACACATGTAAACAACAGGCGGCCATATTTGTTTTCAAATAGTTTTGTCACTTAGCTCAAGTAGAAAGAAGAAGTGAAGTAGTGTTACCATGTTTTTGTGAGAAGTTTTCCATCTCTAATAAAACAAAAAGCTCAAAAAATGATATAATTAAAATACTGAATAACGATGTAATTAAAATATTTTAAGACTGAAAAAAAAAAAAAGATTTAAAGGAATATTAAAAACTAAAGGAGCCTGGGACAGGGGAAGTTTAGAGCTCCAGCTCCAGGGAAAACACAGCTCCGGAGCACTTCGGGTTGTGTTTTCCCTGTGCTCCAGCTCCAGGTCCCTGGGGTTCGGTGATATATATCGATGGATATATATCTTGATGTATACATGATATATATCTGATATTTATTTTCAAAATATCATGAAGTTTGATATTTTCATATATCTGACTGACACTAATTTTCAAAATATTGCATATGATATTTTCAGTCATAACAAGTGTAAATGAATTTTTTGATATTTTCAGTCGAAAAAAGTGTAAATGAATTTTTTAACTATTATTGATTGTGTCATTCTGTAGTTAAGAAATTTTGCTTTAGCAGGTTGTTTTTAGCTTCCCCACCTTCTGTAAAAAAGTCTTTTCCAAGCTTTATATTTCAAGCTGAATTTTTAAATCTAAAATGTAGAACTGATAATTATGTGAGACAATATTTACTATAAAAGCTATTTAAAGATAAACTGTAAAATTTAGAGAAGTTATTTATAGCTTCATTAGAATCTTTTCTGCTTTTAGTTTTCTTTAGTTTAAGGCTGTTCTTAACTACTCTGCTCAACAAGCGCAAAACGTTTTGACATAGTTAAAAATTCATTTTTTAACGGAAACATATAAAATTGGAAACCCTGGCCATGGAAATGATTTGGAATAGAACTGTTTTTCCATTTTTGGATCGACCCATTACCTATTGAGTTATAAGCGAATTCGATCACGTGACAAACCCGTTTTTCACCCGCTCTTGAGTGCTCTTTCTCCCTTCGCATGGAAATTCGGTTCAAAACGCCCACTTTGACACTCATTTCTGAAAGATCTATTGCGTTTGGAAAAAACAGCTCAATGATATAGTTTGTACATAACAACATGCTACAGTATATAAAATTCAAAATAATGCTAAAATCAATTAAGAGATGGCAGCACTGTACAACACTGGTATCATTCATACTTGGAAAAATATCTCACCTGCATCAGAAGAGAAAAATTTGCTAGAAGCAGGGCATAGCTTTTTTTTTTCATGAGGGAGGGGAGGGAGTGTATTCTAAACATTTTATGAATCTAAGGAGAAGAAGAATTAAAAGGTATTTCCTCATTCATTGGTTTTGTGAATAATGGAAAACATAATAATATAGTACTTTTGTATTTGCTTGTCCTCTAGATTATAAAAAGGAATTTTTTTTTAATGTAAAAATAATATACTTCCTCTTCGAAGAAGAGGATGTCTTCGATCTAAAGAAACATGTTATGATAATTTAGATATCTATATATGTATTATTCTTATTTATAAAATACTATAATATGAAAATATTTTAAATGGTATGAAAAATAAATACTGTAATGAAAGAAATGTTTTAATTCTACATTCAAGGAAATTTTTCTAGAAGAGTATAGTCTTGTTTAAAAAAAATTCAGTTCTTATACTTAAAAATATACAAAAAAGACTTTGCAGTCCATCCATTTCTTTTTAAATTATTAAGAGTTGCAAAATTTAATTTCATTCTTCTTAGTTTTTTTAATTCATCAGTATGATCAATAGGTTAAGGTTTCCATCCTTTCATGCAAAGACACTCACAAGCTAATGTTAAACCTATGGGAAGATTCTTTTAAAAAATATTATTTACATTTCAATATATATATATATATTGTCATCAGATAGCTGTAAATTTCTACATTCGATTTTTATTTTTTTTAATTTTGCTTGCAGTTTTTTTTTTTTTTTTTTTTTTAATCAGGACATTTTTGCATTTAGAACAGGTTCCTAAAGGGAAAGAAAATTAACTAAAAAATCTGCAACCAAAAGTAAAAAATGATGAATGCATGATATATTAATATATTGTACAGCCATTTATACATGTCTACAAATTCTGAGCCAACATTTACATTCAGCGCAAAGTGGTATCCATCTAAAGGAAAAGAACAGAATATTTCTGTCAATGCCACATGCTTTTATAATTTGTTTTCACCTCCACATTATTTATAAATATTCTGTTCTATTTGAGTAGCCTAATAAAAAGATGCTTTAATTTTTTTTTTTTTTTTAATGCTTGCTTATATTAGCATGTTTCCTTAAACAATAATCGGTTAGCCAGGTGCCAGTGTTATATATGCATAATATATATATATATGTGTGTGTATATATACAACATATGCATATATGTATATATAACACTGGCGCTGCAACTAACCAAAAAATACCCAATAATCTAATTTTATATTAAAGTCTTTATTTTAATCTAAGCGATTGTTCTAATTTACGTAATTGATAATTACTAAATCCCTTAAAAATTAATGTCTTGAATCAGAAAACATTAAATTGAATTTACTCTTACATTGCAGTACATAATAGAACATAAAAAAAAAAAATTAAGCAAAAAGTGACTTACTTTTCATAAAGATAGGCAATAAAGCAAAATATAGGTAATCTTCAGCAAAATAAAAAAGAAGCGTAGCTTCCACATCCATGCAGAATATAAAATGTGTTTTAGCCTGCAAGTTTGTATCCAAAGGACTAAAGATTATTTCTAACCTAATAGTCCCCCAGGCACATTCCAACGGGCTAACACAGAAGTAAGGAACCAACAAGCTGCAACTCTACTAGAAATTAGTTGACTTTGCTGCTTTCTGTACCGATCGTCAAAATGTTAGTGACAATAACTGATGCTGCTGATAAACAGATAATACTGCTTAACATCTATTCACACCATCCTTGTTGTATTTCTATCATCAACTGTAGCAGCTAAAGAACTAGCAAATTAAAAGAGAAAATAATGTAATACATGCATACATATAATATTTAAAAAATGAAAGACAAAATGTAATAAAACAAATATTTGATTCAAACGTTAAATGTTGATTTTTTATTAAAGTACTACTCAAAATCAGACATGGGAAACTGAAAACAGCTGACTATATATGTAGTATTTGTTAAAATAGTATAGTGTGTAACATTAACGAAAACCTCATAAAAGAATTTTATCCTAAGCAATGATTTAGTATAAAATTACACATGCTTTCACTTAGATTAGGCCTAAATTCCATCAACTGTCATGAGACTTTAAAATAAAACTACATTTAAATACAAAAACAGTTATATTAATCCTTTAAAGGTTGATTGTCCGGTACAGATGTCATATTCGCCCCATATTGGCGTGATTTTTTTCGGTTGCCAATTTGGCGAAAACAACAACATAATCCGGGTTACCACATCAAGCAAAATAACGACACTTTGGCATTGGCGTCAGAAAATAATTGCACCAATATGGGGCGAATATGACATGTGTACCGATTGTCCTACCTGCACATACTTAAAATTGTTTTGGTGGACTTTAAAATCTTTCTGCAAAAGATTAAACTTATAAAACATACCTCTAATTATAAAAATGTTTGTCAACATAATTTTAATTTATGAAAGATTACCTTACATCCATTAATTTTTTTTTAACATTATTTGAAACATACCAGTTTATTTAGATGTCACAGTATTTTTATTTAGGTTTTTTTTTTCTTTTGCAAATAACATGCTTTAAAAAACACTGCTTTCAATCTAATTTTTAAAATTTTCCTAAAGATAAACAAAGGCTTCACATTTAAATTTTTCTTTTTTTTCTGCATTTATAATTATTAACAAAACAATAACACTACAAAGCAATAGAAGAATCAAAATTTAACAACCCTTGTTTATAATTTTAAGCTACTTTCTAATTGACCAATCAAAGTGTATAATTACAAATTCAATCGTATAACTTTCAGATTCATTAGCACACTTGGAGAATATCAAACAATTTCAAAACAAAGTTAAGGGAGCATTAATTCTGATCAAAATTACAGGATTTATGGGTAAACTCTAGTGGAATAAAACTTAAATGCCTATCATACTATGCCTACATACGAAAACATTGCTCAATTAGCAACAAACCACACATGATAATGCATACAAATTCTTAGAAATACCCAGACAAAAAAAAAGCTATACATGATTTCAATGGATTTAAAATTTCATACAAAGTTATAATCCTTCATAGAATTTTCAGCATGAATCCAAGAACAAGAAGTAAGATGGCACATCTGTGGGGGAAATGCATTAAAAATAAAATAAAAAGTAGAACAGTCAGAGTTTTCTTTGTATGACAATGTTCACAAGTAAATCTCAGTAAATGGGTAAAGAGCAAACTCATTTGCAATTGAATCTTTCTTTCTTAAAAGAGAATATGAGAATACAAAATACAGAGGCTTATTTATTTTAAAGTTTATAAGCTTTTCTACATCCTTGCATAAATATGCATAATCAAGTACTATTAACAAAACTGAATTGGAGGTTGCCTTTAACTAATTTTCCATTTAAAAACCGATATGAGTAACAGTACACAATACTACAGTAACAAATAATTCTTAACACAATTATTTTAAGTGAGCAAAGAGATATTTACTTCGAAATTGATTAGAAATAGTCTATCAAATAACCAATTATAATTAATGAAGCATGTACTTAAATTTAAGAAACAAATATTCATATAAAAAAAATACTTTTATTCTTTGTACTGTTAACTTTTAATAAAATTTTGAGAACAGCGTATTATATCTTCATTATTACCCGAAATAAAATCCATAAACGAACTATATAATTAGTATTTTAATTTTAATAAAATGCATCTGAATAATTACCAAAGACAGATAGATATGTATCCTTCTACAAAGATGCAACATTTCAACAATCCTTACCGATTACTATTTGTTAAACGAAAACACATTAATAAAAGATGGTATATCCAACACAATTTAATAAAACTTACCATATTTCTCGAATCACAGAACATAGATTCTTGTTTGATGCAAAAACAAGAGTAATTCTAAATAAAAACACCGATGTGAAATATAAATATTATTTTTAATACCACATTAAACCACCGCCATATTTAGCGAAAATCTCTTTTCTAATTGGCTGAGCTTAGGTTAGCCGTGCTTAGGATTGAACAGAGAGCATTCCTTCAAAATCACGTTCTAACGACCTAAAATCTTGTGCTTAGGTAAAAAGTTAGCTAAGTTAGACCTTGGGTAGACCAGTGAAAACGCACCTTAGAAGTACAATTTTCCTGTACCAACGGCTGCGATCAGCGCCTCTATTGGCCGTTTTAAGTCCCAATATATCGTAAAATGAGGAACTGACAGTGTTAAAATGTTCTGCACGCCTATTTGTGTTTTTCTCCTGTTTACCCGCGGCTGACGTCACATGGGTAAAGTCGAGGCTAACGAAAAAGACAGGCTACCGCGATAGGTCCGATTCTTCTCTTTTTACAGACCGCTGGAGTCACGTGATGCTCGAATGCACCAATGAAGGTGTGCGAAAAGAGCATCACGTGACTCCAGCGGTCTGTAAAAAAAAAAGAATCGGACCCACCGCGGTAGTCTGTCTTTCTCGTTAGCCTCGGGTGAAGTCCATTTAGATGAGCAATCAAGATCACATTTCTGTTGCCAATATCCCTTTTTCTCAACTAATATGAGACGTAAAACGATGAATAAGGTATCATTGGACAGGTTTTTTTCACCCACATCTGATATCGCATACTGTATTTAACTAATAGAAAGTGTACAACGATGAATGAGGTACCACTGAATACTATTTTTTTGCTCACATCTGGGATTGCGACTTAAAAAGGCCTAAAGATGTCTCTAATTGCAGCTGTCAGTACAGGAAAATTGTCCCTTTAACTAATGCTAAAGTGCTATTGAGATTATTATTTATTGTAAATGCGTTTGAAAGTTTTAGATATTCATATCCGGATAATTTATACTAGGCCGTAGAAAGAGACCGCGGTCCCCAGTAGTAATTCGAATGCGGGACCAATCCCTCCCCTGCACCATAAGTCTGATATAATGAAACCTGCTAAGACTGAAACGCAAACTATTAGTGAAAATATAGTTTTAGATAGGTTGTTTCCGTGTTATAAGATATAACTGCATAATATCTTAACCGGGATCATGATATTTTTTCGTTTAAAGCAAGATTCCGTGATAGACAGCGTTTACACTAGGGCTTACCTAAATAGTACTTAAAAAATTCTATTAATATATATATATATATATATATATATGCTTACAATTTTATTATGTTTTCTTTTTTCTTTTATAGTATTACCGTTTATGATGCATTTGTAATATTTTTCATCAAAAGATTTTAAATAGAAATTTAAACGTTCAAAGTATAACTAAATTTTTTTATTAACCTTTTTCTCTCCACACCAAACTTTCAAGCACCTACCAGCAACTCCACACCATTCTTACATATTTGAGATAATATGTGGGGAACTCCCTAAAAGTATGTTTATTTGTTGTATGTTCATTTGTTGTTTACCGTATGAGTGTCAGTGGATTTGTAGTTAAACAGTTAAACTTAGTAACTCACCGTCCAGGTGTCGGTGGATTTAAGGTTAAACTTACAAGGAGAGGGTCCGAGGTTGGTCTCATCGAATGCGATGAACATTTGTGTATCGATAGAGTATAGTTCGTACATAAATATATGAGCGTCATAAAGCGCAACCCCCAGGGGGTCTTGAGAAAACAAGTCCCAAAGTTTAACTTACAGTTCATAATCGAATAAATTTCCTCGCGTGGCAAGCGTTCAGTAGCACGATCGGCAGCACGCTGTATTTGAGTTTTTTCGGCCCGGGTTCAAATCCGGCTCGGGCTTGTTTTTCGGAACGAAAATTTTTATCAATCATTTTTGAAGCGCAATTTGAAAAATATGATAATAATTGAAATTTACGAAAAATATGAATTAAATGTATGTTTTGTAGCATATAAGTTCTTTTTTAATTACGAAATTTTGCGTGGTTAAGCATATAATGGAAAAAAAAACCGCATATTTATATGTCTATAGACCAGAAATTTTTTGTTGTCATTTAAAATTATTTACAGTTATTTCAATGAATATCAACAATTTTTAACAGAGGAATAAATTAAAATAAATGAACAAATATATTATTTTAATTTTGCTTCCTCATTCAAATACTTCAAATATTTGATGCTTTATTAAAATATGATATTATATTTTTAATATGATTTTTTAAAGTTCGGGATTCTTGATTTTTAATTAGAATAAGTGTCTACGAGGTAATTTCTTTCTGAAATCATTTTTTTTTTCTTGTTTAATATTTTTATATAATGCAGTTTAATTATATAAAAATAATTTTAAGTGCGAATATTTGCATGTTTACATATTTAATGAAAAGTAAAGATAAAATAAATAAATAAATAATAATAAAAACAAACTAAAAAAAGTCAATTGCAACCTTTATAGACCATAAAATTAAGCTAATTTTAAAATTCATTTACTGTTATTTACATAAATAAGCTACTATTTTTCACAGTGAAATAAATGTATCGATTTTTACCAATTCGCTTTTTAACTTTTGATTTTTTTAAATCTTGGATTGTTATGATTATAGTTAGAATAACTGTCTTTGTGCTTAAAAATAAATTCTAAAAGGATATTGAATTCCTGAAAATAGTTATTACGTAGGTAATAATTACAAAACCATAATTATAAAACCAAAAATCCGAAATAAAAAAGTCATATTAAGAATTTAAAAAAGGGTATTAAAAAATCAAATGCTTCGAAATCAAAATTCGAAATACTTTCATATAAAAGCAAAATTAAAATAATATAATTATTCACGCATTTATATCACGTGTTTTAATTTATTTCTCTGTGGAAATAGTAGATTATTCATTGAAATAACTGCAAATAATTTTAAATAACAACAAAAAATTTCTGGTCTACAGACATATAAATATGCGTTTTTTTTTTTTTTTTCCTTTTTTTATATATATATTTAAACATGCAAAATTTCGTAGTTAAAAAAGAACGTATATGCTACAAAACATACATTTAATTCACATTTTTCGTAAATTTGAATTATTATACATATTTTTCGAATTGCGCTTCGAAAATGATTGATAAAAAATTCTGTTCTGAAAAACAAGTCCGAGCCGGATTCGAACCCGGGTCGAGAAAACTCAAATCCAGCGTGCTGCCGATCGCGCTACTGAGCCGCTTCTCAAAGAGTGAAATTTATCCGATTATGAACTGTACGTTAAACTTTGCGACTTATTTTCTCCAGACCCCCTGGGGGTTGCGCTTTATGACGCTCATATATTTATATACTAACTATACTCTATCGATACACAAATGTTCATCGCATTCGATGAGACCGACCTCGGACCCTCTCCTTGTTAGTCTGTCACCGTATAGGTGTCAGAGGAGTGCAAAAGGTCAATATATCTTGCATGGATAAGTTAAAAGTGTGAAAGAATTAAAATGCAAGAACTTCACATGTTACTATACCAAATTTTCCACATGATTCCTGTTTGCGTTGCTGAAATCATCCATTCATCAAAAGTATTTTTCATTTCTGAATTATTAATATCAATTTTACATTACTTAAATGGTATAATATAAATGGTACCAGGAAATACCAACATAGAAAATATATACAGTTATTATTGATTTCTAGTTAGTAAAATTTTATAAAAAAAAAATGCATTTAAGCACATAACATTTTGACTTAGACTTCTTTAATGTTACTCTAAGAGTAAAAGAATAATACACTCATGTTTGTGAAAATTACAACACAATG
This sequence comes from Maratus speciosus, assembly GCA_963932465.1. Lineage (NCBI taxonomy): Eukaryota > Metazoa > Arthropoda > Arachnida > Araneae > Salticidae > Maratus > Maratus speciosus. The sequence continues at coordinate 329,631,476 of OZ010796.1, read as the reverse complement.
AAGGAATGACGCGATTGAGCTGAACATTTCAGAGAATGCAAAGTATAGTGTGTTATGCAAATGATTCCGTCAGAGTCACCACGCATGCGTGGGTTGAGCTGCGCCCTCTGGAATGCTGCTGAAACCGTATAAACAGAGGGCTGTAGCGGGACGTTGAAATTTGTCTATGGTTATCTGCTAGTGGTAAAAGTTAGGTGAGACATGACTATGCCTCTTCGACGGGGCGACATTTCAAAAACTGGCGGAGTTTGAACGGGGAAGAAAATCATCGGTCTCCGTGAAGAAGGATTTTTCTATCGTGCAATAGGGCATTTTGATATGACGTAAAAAAGGTAGAACACAAATTCTGCCAACTGCGCACTCGACTGCACATATTCTTGGCATCTTTTGAGTGAATTCAGGCTTACCATATTGGCTTCTTTTTCGCACATTATGCGATTGTCAAGTGCTTCTGTACAACTTTTTTTTTAAGAAAATGCCGAAGTGTGAAGTGTCATTTTTTGCAAAACGTGTATTGTTGTTATCGTCTAGCGTATAGAAAAATAAATATAAACGGAGAAACATATACTAAGTAAGTGTTTTGTATATTTTTTTCTGTTTCATTTTCTTTCAGACTAGCTTTTATTTGGTATCTCGTATAATTTTTTTTTTGTTTATGTCAATATTAAAAAAATTTTCGTGTTAGATATGATCTGTTACTTCTACTGCTTTTGCTCAGTGTAATTTTACGAATTTAATATTATGATTAAAAAATTTGTAGTCATATGTAGAGTAATATTAACATATATTAGAGGTAGGATATATCTTCGGATCAACGACATACACAAGATTGTTTTAGGTTGGAGGAGGAATGAAAAGTGCATAACTTTTTCAAAAAAAGTTGGTTCTTTGAAAATAAAAGACTTACCTAATTTTACAGATATCAAAAGCACATCTGTGAAAATAAGTATTCATGTACTTTTATTTAAAAGAAAATCGTCGTAACTGAAAGCTAACCCCCACACCAAAATATAAGTTATGTGCTTGAGTTGAACTCTTTTATTGTTGTTAAATATCAATAACTTACAAAACTGAATGTTTTCACTGGATATGGTAAGCAGTGTTAGGGAATAAACGGTTAAAAATGAGGTGGATGAAATTGCAATAATCAGTTTAATCACAATCATTAACAGCTTTTTATATTTTTTCCATCTCTCAGTGCTTTTTAAAAAACTTCATACTTTTCTCAGAGATTAAGGGAGGGGTCGCAATCCTCTCCATGCTTCAGAATTCTAATACACAAAAATGTCAGTAGGGTATCTAGGATTTTGTTCCGAGAAAGTGGAGAGCTGGGAAATGATCTTGTGTACACAATTATGTAAAAAATACAGATTTTGAGGGGGAGGGAGGTACGGCTACTGTAGCCTCTCAGCTCCCTTCTTCTTGAATTTGTCCCTGATAAATGCTATTGCATATCGTCAGTGTTTTTTACTTTTATGAGTGGTCAAATTTTATATGCATAATCCAAGCTGATGCATGAGCAATATGAAACGTGGGAAAAAATGCATGTGTATTCTTATTATTTCAACAATACGTGCGTTTATTTGTATTTGATTTTTATGTAGCATTTCTAAGAAGTTACAGCCTGAATGTATAGTGAGATGACTTTCATATAATAGACAGATTTTTTTTTTTTTTACTCCCAATTTTTGATTAACTTTTAAATGTTTATAGGAGGCTGAATTTTAGTTACAGTAATGCAAAAAAAATTGTAATGTTGCCTGACTATGGGTAAGTAATTCATCTAGTAGACTTATTATAACTATGCGATACAGTGTTTGTATACCATTCTATGGTAAGGGTTTGACATAACTATTGTATATTTAACCCGTTTGCGATGAATGTCTTTTACAGAATTTTTAATCTTTTCCCACATAGCCTTTTTAGTTTGCAGAAGTCTTGCTTTGAAAACTTGCAAAGTTTCAGCATGACAAGACTGAAATTTCATAACACAACTGCAGCAAGTTAATGCAAACGCCAAAGTCACCACACTTTGAACTTGCAGCTAACTTATAAATTCATGCTGTGTCCAAGTTATTTCAAAATAACAGCAAAGAAGTAATCAAAAATACTGCAAACTTACTGCTAAGTAATAATCTTTCCATGCCACATCAACTGTTTAGAACTGTTAAGTTTAACCCCTTCGAAGGGGTCCATAGACCTGACCAGGTCTACTGATACATACACACCGTTAAGGTACATGCATTGTTTTTACCACCATAAATAAGTTAGGGTAATATTTGTACATTTCAATTCAATCCTTTTTTGGTATTTGATAAGTATAGCGTTTAATAAAAGCAGTGCCAAACGAATAAAATTTCTGTGTATCTGCTAATTATCTATTCTCTCAACAGAGGGATTTTTGCTTTCGTCACTTTTGTGAATTAAAGACAGTCTTGTCATCAGTTTCATAACAAACTACTCATGTAAGTGGGTGATGGTATACCCTGCGGAAGATTTACTGCGAATTTCTCACGACAATTTAATATCAGAAAAAATCAAACTTGCTGCTAATGTTCATGCTATCTGGGTTATCACCGGTTTTTCAAAACAGAAAATTTTGCCTAATTGAATTGAGAAAATGCCCTGATTAAATAAAGCAAAATTTACAATAAAAAATAACTGGTGGGAATAATCAAGGATTCTGAGCAATTTATGAGTCAGGTATATGTGATGCTCATCCCCAAGGTGTTAAATTGATCATTAATTTATCTCTCTCTCTCTCTCTAATAGGATATCATAGTTTTGGAAGATTGTGTTGCAGTTCATCTAAAGCCAAGAAGTAGTTGAAGCTTTCATGGTATTGTAGAAAAGATGAAGTTCCCTTAAGAACCACCTCTCTGAAGATGAACAGAAGAGGCCGAGAGCTTAAATCTGCTGTTACCTGACGTGATTGAAAAATAATATTCATACATTAAAAGCAATTATTGGCCTGGTGAAAATCTCTGGTGGATAGAGCCTTTTTCATTGATTTCATTGAAAAGTGGCCGTTCACTAGGGCGTTTTGCCCGGATCGTTACTCCGAAAAAAATGAGAAGAAACAGTAAGTTGATTTCATTTCTGTCTCTTAAACCATATTTACAATAACTCTCCTCTTTAAGTTCTCAAACTCTTATTTTCAAATGCCACTTTCATAAATTAAAATTTTTTTACCAATGAGATAGATTGTAAATACAACTTTGTTTTCAACAAAAGTAAGATTCCAATTTTTAAGGCCATGACAGGTTTTGAGATAGGCTTTTGCCCCCTCCCTTTCTATGCAGACTTAGATAAAATGTAAAACTGTCTGCAAACTCAAATAATTTCTTAAAAATTTTCTGCAGAAAAATGCCATGCCCCTCCTAAGTCCTATATCGCCGCTAACAGCAAAAGTAAAAAAGTTTTCTTTACAATCCCTCAGATTACGTTACATGCTCTCACCCCCCCACCCCCCTCCAGTTTTCTGAATTAGACTTTATTGAAAAGAGGATAATGTTTACTAAGATATTAAAACCGAATTCCCCTTTCGAATGTAAAAAAGTCACTGCAAATCGCAGAGAAAGGCTAAACAAGCGCATAAACTTTTGCTAAAATTTCCAACCAAATAAACTTTATTTAAAAGAGATCAACATTTAACATTTACTTTTCAACACAAAATTTATTTTTAATCTGTTAAATTAACCTGCAAAGCGTAAAATAATCTGCAGCACCTGCTTCGGTACTGCACTGTTTCTGCTACCGGCCCTGGCAAAAAAAAAAAAAAAAAGCATTGTACTTGCCGTTCCGGCATAAGCCCTACACTTCCAATATTTTTAAGTTTTAAAAATATATATGCCACGGCGCTTCTTCCATGGTACATGGCAAATAATTTCTAGATAGCTTTTTTTATCTGCAGACCTTCTCACAAGTCTGCAATGGGCCTTGCAGATTCTCCGCCTGGGATCTTAATAATTTTTTTTATGAAAAATTTGTAAAAAAAAAACCCCATCAGAACTGTTTGCAAACTTTGAAAATTTTCTGCAAACGGCGTTCGCATGTTCGTCTATATTATCTGACCCTGTTTCTATGTATGTAGGTTAGAAAGAAATGTCCAAATCAAATATTTTTTTTAATTCAAAGTTCATTCTAAATAGAATTTAAAATATTTAATTGGTGATTAAGTTACATTATTAAGTTAAATTATTGCATTTTTAAAATTTACGTGAAAAATTATAAACAAAAATCAATTTTAATTCTAGAATTCAACATTTTCGCATTTAAGTATATGAAGTCACAAATTATGTTAAATCTCTATTTTTGGTGATAAGAACAAAAAATTTTTTGCTGAATTTCAACCCCATGGCTCGAGATGTTGCATCATCTGTAGTACACCATTGACCTTATTAATAATCAGGATGGCCTGAAATTATTCCAAAATCCTACGGTGCTGAATTTTCCAGCGCAACCAGCTTATAGCGTCAGGTCATCGCTAGCAACCGTAACTGGGACGATCATTGATGGAAAAGCCGCATCGCTACCTTGTATATCTACATATGGGAAAAAATCAATTTAAAATAAAAAATGAACAGAATATTTGGTAGTTTTCAGTTAGCCGGCGCCAGTGTTATATATACATATTTATATACATACATATATGTAAATATACATATACACATGTTGTATATATACTATATATAAATATATATGTATATATACATACATGTATGTATATGTAACACTGGCACCCGGCTAACCGAAAAGTACCGAATACCTTTATGCTTCTTTTAAATTTTGACAAATGTCTTTAGCTATATATTTTGTAACAAAAAAAAAAAAATTATGATAGCCGGGAAACAAAATATTTGTAAATGTAAATTTACTTTTTTTGTATAATTTTTTTTTCTTGAAATAAAATTCAGAATTTATTTATGTATTACTTTTTAAATGTAAATTCTTTTTAAAATTTAGGAAATTCGATTCAAAACTGCAGCTTTGACAGCATTTTCTAAAAAATCTTCTGCCTTTACAGAAAAAACAGTTAGATTACATAGATTGATTTAAGTCTATATTTTTAGTTAGAGAAATTTACTTTTTTTAGTCTTTCACTTTTGTTATTGATAAAAGATTCGACACACACATTAACTAGCAGAAGATTACAAAAAATAAACCTTTTCATAAAATGAGCTTGCTTTTCATTATCTTTTCTTTTCCGTGCCCTCCTGTTTCTATAATAATTTCACACTTTTTTCTTTTCCGGCATTTTGGTAATATAACTTTTAAATTAATATTTATCAATATAGAAAAAGAAGAATAAATAATTTCTATGATTCTCAATAAGACGTTACCCGTCAAAGGATCTGGTGCCAGCAACGGTTGCATTGTCATTGGACTACCTAGCCGGCAGAGTTTGGTACAAATTAATTCTAAAACTGCCAAAGTCAAAATTAATCACTAGTAGCCTTTCCCGATGGAGACGAGTTGAATAGGGGTTTGGTTTTGTCTTCCACATCATAAGGACGCCAAGACATAAGGTCTGTATGTGAAAATTCAGTGTCCTTTAATTGTTGTTTAAACACAAACTAGACCCCTCTCCCACACCAAGCAGATCCCGGCCTGGGCCTGGCTATAAAAAAGGGTAAAGGTTAAAAAAAATAATATTTTTTATCAATGCTCTTTTGCTCGCTCCTTATATTGGTTGGCATGTTTGGCATATTCAGCCTACAGGTGAACCGAATATTTGGCTGAATGAATACTTTTACATTTTAAAGGCATTAAAATGTTAAATTTTAAAACCATCTATTGAAATGGTGGCAACTCATCAAGAATAACTTTTCTACTCTCTTTGATTCAGCAAGGAAGTTTTTAAATGCATCCTTGATCAGTAACTGGAGTTAGCAATCATTTGTAGAGATTGTAAACAAACAGACTGTTCTTAAAATTTTTCAACAAACATTTCAATCCATTTATTCCATCAAAATTACAATACAATCAATCAAAAACACTAGGTATGTAACTACAAGCCGAAATGAAATTTTCGTTCACAGCTTTATCAACAATGAAGGTATTTTAGCGAGATTTGTTTCATATTAATTTTGCTTCTATTAAAGGTGATGATTGAAATTGACTGAATTTTGACCAGCGACACAGTATAATTACTGTCAACTGCATTCTGAATAAAAGAATATCTAGGTCATAGTTGTTTAGATATGAATGGTGGCAATATACAGAACTTCTTATCATATCATATTTCACAGAAATCATAAGCAAGCCAGTTGAAAATCTAGTTTTGATATCTTCATTATTGTTAAAGGAACAAACAAAAATCCATGTTTGATCTCGAGTGAGATGAGATACACTGTAATTATAACTGAATAAGAAAATTGTGATTTTGATTTCTTGGACAAAAATTGTGCTTTTTGATGTCTATTATCAAAACTCTGAACGTTTTTCTATTTTGTTTAGAAACACTCTTTTTGTGAAAAAGCAAAAAACAGATTATTTACTAGACAATGGTCAAGAACCTGCATTGGTAGATCATAAATGCCTATGAAAATCCTCATTAATGGTTAATTTTCTTAAGTGATACTTTACAAATAGTAAATAAATAAAGTAAAAAGATTCTCTTTTATTTAAATATGATTCTGTTTCTGATTATTCTGAATATGTTTATAAGTTGACAGTTAAAAGTAAAAGTTGTGTAAGATTTTTGAAAATATGTTTAAAATTTTTTTAAGTATTAGATTTGTACAAACATTTTGATATTCGGCATAACTGAATGAATATTCAGTAACATGGATGAATACTGAATAGATACCGAATATTCGGTGCATCTCAGGGCTCGAAATGGAAAAATCCACGAACCGAAACGCTATTTCAAAATTATTGTTGACTAATTTTTTTTTAAAGTACAGTACAGTCCCGCTTAACCGAGTTTCTGCTTTAACCCAGTTATTTTCTTTTGATGGACTGAGAGCTTCCATTATTATGAAACAGCCATTACAAATGAAGTGTTAGGTGAAGATGAAAGAGCAGCCGTAAAAAGTTAGAACTCTGATTTTCTGGTCAGAATGGGGGAAAAAATGGCCAGAAGAAAATAATCTATTCCAAAGGTATAAGTTCGATTTAAAAAACTATTTAATACTTTGAGCAGAAAGAAGAGGCTACACCTACAATTTTCATTTCACTAATAGAATCATATAGCTGCCAATTTGTACGGTTTTGTTATCTCTAAAATTGAATACAAATTTTTGCCGTATTTAATCGTTGACAATTGTTAGATTTCGGCGACTGAATTAGGCAAAATTTACTGGTAAGTTTTAGAGGGAAGAAAAAAATCTTAGAAATTGGTAGCTATGCAGTAGCGTCAGGCTCAGACTGGCCCCTCGTCCACGGAAAACTTCGTGCCCCTAAGTGCCTTAAGCCGCTCCAATATTTTTTCCCAAGTTGTGCACATACATTCGGACTAGTGTACTAAATTTCGAGGATTCGTTTAGAAATAATCATCAGAATAATCATTAGGGATAATAGGCAAACAGCACAAGAGAGGTATTTTTTATCGCAAAGAAATTAAAAATACATCGAAGCAATTTCAGGATCGGAAACCATTGGTGGCATCTTTGAATACTATTGAGGGGGAAAACACGCAGAGAAAGCTTAATAGCTACAGCGCCCTGGGCGAGATTTATTTCATCACTTCTTTGAATGATAGGTTTTAGATTTTAACCAAATATTTTGCATATTTTCAGGCCTTTAGCTTTTAGTACCTTGTTCCTACACTTTTAATGACGGCCATGATTGCTCCTACAATTGAAAATATCTTGAGAAAAGAATGTGATAAATATCAGAAGACAAAAAAACTATTTGTGCGGATTTCGTTTTTGGTTGAAAAACATGACCTTTTTTTTCGCGGAATACAAATTTGATAACACTTCTGGATTACAATCCCCCAAACTGTGGAATCCCGCGGTTAGTGTTTTTTCATTCGCAAAATCTACACCATAATTTTCAGTTAGTAATCTTTGTTTTATTTAATGACAGATTTTCCGTGGCTAAATAAATATTAGGAAATTCTAGTATGTATTTTAAATAAAAAGTTGTTTGAATTTAATCACGGAAAAATTATGATTAAATAAAGCGATGACTACTATTCAGAAATTATGATAGGTTTTTCGAAAAAAAAACGCTGCCACGGGATCCTGCAGCTTGTATGAATACAATTCCTGGGGCATTTCTCTCAATTGTATAAACTTAAATATTTCCCTTGATAAAGGTATATATAAATATTATACAGACATACAAACAATAAATACAATAAACCCAACTGGAGTGAAAAATTGCCAGAGCCAGGAATCGAACCCGGGACCACAGTATACAAGACTGCTGCTCTAACCACTGAGCTACTCCGGCCGATGCCTGAGTCTGCAATTTCTCACTCATAAACCATGTTGGGGAAGTCACCAGCCATCTATACGACAGCCTTGGATGACAGGACAACAATGAATAGATTTTACTATTACATCGATCTACGATAATTATAATAAAACACTCATACTACAATATATATTAAAACACACATAAATAATGTCTGCATTCAACAGTTAAAGGTATATATAAATATTATACAGACATACAAACAATAAATACAATAAACCCAACTGGAGTGAAAAATTAGCCAGAGCCAGGAATCGAACCCGAGACCACAGTATACAAGACTGCTGCTCTAAGGCTGTCGTATAGATGGCTGGTGACTTCCCCAACATGGTTTATTAGTGAGAAATTGCAGACTCAGGCATCAGCCGGAGTAGCTCAGTGGTTAGAGCAGCAGTCTTGTATACTGTGGTCCCGGGTTCGATTCCTGGCTCTGGCTAATTTTTCACTCCAGTTGGGTTTATTGTATTTATTGTTTGTATGTCTGTATAATATTTATATATACCTTTAACTGTTGAATGCAGACGTTATTTATGTGTGTATGTGTGTTTTAATATATATTGTAGTATGAGTGTTTTATTATAATTTCCCTTGATCTCTAATTAGGATAAAAACTTTGCAAATCATAGGAAGAGGGTGCTGAAAAGAGTAAATTTACTCAATTATTTTAGAGATTTTTAGGCTAACAAAGTGGCATTTTTGGTGTACTTTCTGTGTATAATTTTTTTAGTAGTGCAACATTAATGCAGCATTTTACGGATACATAAAGTCATTTTTTTAAGGACACAAACGCAAAGTGCCTCTTCCTACAAAATACATAACTCACCTTATATAAATGTTGCAAGTGTAATAAGCATAATTTTCACAAGCAATTGTTATTTTCAAATTCCTTAATGGGATGTGGATTTGAATGTTTAAATATCCTTATGTTTCAACATTTAAATACCTTATAATATGTGGTACTTTTTATAAAAGAACAAAAGAAGCACAAGCTTTAGTTTTCAAAATTTCTACTTTTATATGAAAAGTATTATACGTATTTGTTTTAGATACAAAGAAATTTTAAGCGAAGTTTGCATACTGAATTTTTTTGTGTATCATGAGGGAGACACCAATAGATACCATTTTTTTAAATTCTACTTTAAAAAAAAAAAAAACTGTAGTAAATAAAAGGTAATTGTTGTCGGATTGTAACAGAAATTGAATTTATCTCATTTTAAACTGACTGATAAGTAATTCATTTTATAAAGAAGTATACTTAAAAAAAAGGGTTGAAACCCTTAGCAGCACCGCAGCAACTCTAGTTGGTGCCTGGTGCGAAAAATTTTGTTAGTTTTTGTACAGATTTTCAGTGCGTCAATGGGGATAAATGGAATAAAAGTGGTTACCCTTGCTAATTCAGCTGAAAATCTTCGTAAAAAAGTCTATAGATACAACTGGCTGTAAATAATGTCTACTAATTATTGTTATATATAAATTATATTTCCGAACTCGTCTACATATTAAAAATTGCACCAATTCTGAATTTACAAACAATAACGCCCATTTTTGGCACCTTATTTTTGGTTACTTTAATTTATTAATTTTTGCATGCAACAAAGAACAATCGTTTAAAACATCAATGTGTAAGTTTATAGCTAATTTGAATAATTAGTGTTCGAGATACGGAAAAATTTTGTCTTTCCATAATTTAAGGGGACCGTCTTCTTTTTTCAAAAGAGCCACTGAAAACAATCGTAGAAACTTAACAGAAATACTTTGTAAGATTTTATTTAATATAAAGTTTATAATAAATTTAAAATTCCTGTATCATTTGACTGGTGAGTAATTGAGTGTTTTCGGTTGTAACATATTTCATTTTATTTTCCGAAACTTATGGATAAACCCCTAACACTTTTTGTTTTATAACTGTATTCAGATTTAAGAAAATTGTATAAACTCTATCTTTTTATTTGCTGGTAAAGAATCAATTAGGGTATCAAAAGTGGATGTTACCATTTGAAAAATCAACGTTCACCATTTGAAAAATTAACGTTTGTGCATTTTTTAATACCTAGACAATCTCCAAATTGGTATCTATGTCGTTTTTATACAGTCATTTGCAAGAGAATTGGTAGGGGTGATCACTTTTTTCTCCGTGAGTCTTATAAGGTACCTATTAACAAAATAATAAAGTCCTATCCATCAGTCATCTACTACAAAGTAATCTGTGTTCAACTCGGAACTTTTAGATATTACTAGATTCGTTTTAAAAAATTGCGTAGCATTGATACAACTTTAAAATTGCACGGGTGATATATCGAAGTCTTCTATCTAGACTCAGAGATGTAATATTAAGCCACTTTTATTCTTGGTGCTGTGTAAATGTGTTAAACCTTCTCAAGCCAGGAAGAACACAAACAAGAAAAATTTACGTGAGTTCGCTAAAATTTTTGCACCCTCTGAAAATACAAGGTCTGCGCCCTTTTCCCTGCCCCAGTCCGACCCTGAGTAGCGTAATACTGCAGCAATATTGGCATTCAACAAACAAAAAACTATCAAGGGCTTTTTCAAATAAACAATTTCATTCTCCGTTTTTCTTAAAAGTAACGGAAATGTACATCAAAGAAATGTTACTAGTACCATAAAAATGAATGAATTAACACTAGAAAGACAGTGACGGTCATTTTGACCGCTACCAAATGAATTTATTTCGGTTTGAACCAGAAATTTCTTTATAAAACTAGTTTCGAAGGTAATAAGGAAAAAACTAGTTAAATAAATAAGTTAATAATTTAAAATAAAAATTCTGGCGCGAATTTTTATAAAATTTGAGTAAAATTCCCCGTCTTTCAAGTAATAAATGTAAATTTTAAGTGAAAATTTATATTTGAGTGAAATTTATATCTCCTGAGTTGGTGATGATTTGTGTAAATCTGGTTTATACAAGTTTTTTGTTTATCTGAGGTGAGATTGGTCCATATTAACTCAGATAATCGGGACTTTACTGTATAGCAAATTTATATTTAACCATAGAAAAACTAATTTTTAAAAATGCATTACAGAGAGCATAGTAAGCTATATGTATGAAACTGTAATAATATTTTTTAGTAATTCCATGAACCAGAACAATATTTGTTACAATTTCACGAACCGGAACATCATTCCGGTTTGCTCTGGTACATTTCGAGCCCTGGTGCATCCCTAGTTCTAAGCAATACTTATTTTATTTTGCACCGAAATGCAACTTCTGTACTTCTTTATTTTGAGTGAATATATTGGAGCTTATAAATACTGTGTACCGAAACCAGTAGGAACAGTGTTGTATGTTGTAATTTGCTTGCTGGTTGAAAGAAAAAGATCCTTGGTGAGTAAGATTTTCCGAAAATTCCCCACCCACAAGATTATAAAAATATTTACTAGATTTTCTTACATATGCATATATGGACGGTGGTGCACCCAGAGGAGGGAGGGGGCAATCCCTGGCCCCCTCCAAAAAAAGTGAGGAACACTAGAAAAATATTTAAAACAGTTACGGATCAAAGTTCGTTTGTGTGGGGGGGGGGGAGGAGAGGGCAGCATCTGCCTCCTTCCAAATCTCATTGGCCTAGGTTTACCTAGGTTCAGCTTACGTGTACAATGAGTGGAGAGTTTGGCTGTGTACTGTCTCATATATCAGCTATATATCTGCAAGCTTTATATGTTCATTGTGACTCACATAGTTTAAATTTAGCAATTGGAAATGCTGCATTTGTGATAGAAATAAGAAACTACATTGTAGACTGGGAGGTGTCAACACAGACAATCATCTCATCGAGCTGGAAGCTGAAATTCCAGGATTAGACAGAACTCGATTAGCATATTAAAATTCAACTGGTCTGCCAAAGCATATCTTGGTGGAAACCACCTTCAGACCCGATTTTAGTGGTTGACTTGTAGGTTTATCATTGTGTTTTCCTGCACCTAAAGGTATGAAAACATGAAGGACTGGGAGCACGAAAACACAATGACAAACCCTCGAGTCAGCTGCAAAAATCGGGTTTTCAGGTGTTTTCCACCAAGATATGACTTGGCAGACCAATTGCGTTTTAATATGTGAATAGAGTTTTAACTAATATTCGAATTCCAGCCTCCAACTCCATGAGGTGATTGTCTGTACTGCCGACTCCTGGTCTATTGGCATAATTGAAATGACAAACAATTTTTTTAATACTCCTAAGAGACAAGACGTCCGCCTCAACAATATTGACAAACATACTCCGGAAATTAATAAACAAAAACTACGAAAAGCTTGTCCAACTAGGTGGGTAGTATGCCATGAAGTCATCATGACCATGATAGAATTATATGACGTAGTGATTCATAGCCTTGAAACATCGCAACTTGAAAAGACATAGACTAGTTTTCTACACAGAGCTGCAGAGTCGGTGGGAATTTTAACAGATCCGACTCCGACAACGCAGACTTGCTTGTAAAATGGATGACTCAGACTCCGGGAATTTTAAGAGATCTGACTCCGACTCTTTCGCTCAAAAATGGGTCCGACTCCGCAGCCCTGCTTCTAAGGCAAAACTTTTAAAAAATTCGTTGTGTATTAGGTTTCATAACTTCTTTATTTACCTTACAGAATACATTTACATACACTTTATGGACCAGAAGGAGGCTGCACAAACCATCACCTCATCGAGTTGATGGATGAAATTCCAGGATTAGTTAAAACTCGATTTGCATATTAAAATGCAACGAGTTTGTCAACTCATATCTTGGTGGTAAACACCTGCAAACCTGATTTTAGTGGCTGACTGGTAGGTTTACCATTGTGTTTTCTTGCTTCCAGTCTTCTATGTTTTCATACCTTTGGTTGCAGGAAATTGCAGACAGACCAGTTGCATTTTAATATGCGAATTGATTTCTGTCTAATTCTGGAATTTCAGCCCTCAACTGGATAAGGCGATGGTCTGTTCATCTGCCTCCCGGGCTATTATCGCTGTCTAAATTATATCAAAAATGTGACAGTGACCTTTTAATTGCCTTAAATTTCATTAACAATGTTGTGGCTCACTTAAATCGTATTCGTAAAGCCCTTTCAAGAAAATTTTTGATGAAGCTTGTTTGAAAGACAGTAACTTTCATATTGACCTTAAAATGCCAAGAACTGCATCAAAACAAAAACAAAGATCCAATGTTCCAGCCGATTCTATAAAAGAGTATTTCAGGAGAAATATTTTTATTCCATTCGTTGATCAAATGTTGACTGAACTTAATGAACATTTGACTTGGCACCGCAACATTTTGAAAGTTTTTTTAATTCTTCTACCTAATGGAAAAGATGCTCCAACAGCAAATGAAATAAAAAATTTTCTTTAATTGTGTGAATTTTATGCGCATGATTTGCTTTCTACCAATTCAAAAATTTTGAACGCCAAATTCAAGTTGTGGTACAGAAAATTTTAAAAATCACTTTCATAACTCGATGCAAGAATGCCATTGAAGCAGTTTCGATATATGAGAAAATGTTGTACCTGAACATCTATAAATTACTAAAAATATTTGCAATGCTTCCCGTTACAACCTGTGTCAACGAAAGGTCATTTTCAAACTTACGCATTTTAAAAATTTACTTAAGATCCACTATGACAGAATAAAGATTAAAAATGGGCTGCTTTATGATATATACATAAAGAGATTAATGTAACTGCAACTGAAGTAATTTGTAAAAAGAAAAATAGATTTTATTGTGTAACAATGTTTTTAATTGAATTTACTGAATTTTTTTATCTGTTCAATTCAACTCGCCTCCATAGTCGGCTGAGCCACGGTAGCAGTAGGGGCAGCTGCCTATAGGTCAAAATTGGGAAATTTCATTAGCGGCCACTGGCCGGTAGGACTAATTTTTAAAGTGGCCACTTTCTTTAAACTAGCGGCCACTTTTTTATTTCAAAATGCTAAACAGTAAAATTTCTATAAGTATTAATCTAAAACTGAGTAGCCCAAATAAATATGTTAATATAAATATACTGGAACCAAAAAAAGTTGATTCCTTGATGAAATGCAAGGAATTTTTTTAATCTCCTTGTAAAAAAGTGGCCGCTGATAGACAATTTTTCACTAGCCACTTTTTTTCATTTTCTAGCCCTGTGGCCGGTGGCTAGTGCTAATTTTGACCTTTACAGCTGCCCTTTCCAAGACTAGAGGCAATGCCTTTCAAGAATTGACTGATGCCCAAAACAGATTAAATTCTCTATTAGTTTATTAATTCCCAAAAATTCTGACTGACAAATAAAGTTTAAATGAACTAGCCCAAAAATTTGCATCCAATAATTCATTTCGTCAAAGCTATTTTGGATATTTTCTTTTAAACTACAATATGTCCCATGGTCAGATAAATGTAAATAGGAAATTCTATAAATGTTTGTTTAAGGGCTCTTCAAGTATTTAACTTCTGCACATTCAAAAATTAGTGTACTTTTAAATTATTAATTTAATTAAATTTTAAATATAATAATTTTCATTAAAATAAATAAATTATTATTAAATACTGAATTAATTACGGTAATTTGATGGTTAATTAGTGTCTCCTTGTAATTACCTATTGTAATCATAAGCAGAGAAATTTTTCCCTCACTAATTTTATTTTGTTTCGCCACCAATGCTCGGCACCTCCGATAAAAAAAATCCTGGGTGCACCACTGTATATGGATAGATATATTTAAAATATTATATTATTTCTTTTTACTAAAGAAAAAAATGCTTAATTATTGCAAATAATGTATAAAATACTATATGCTGGTGAAGGGGGTGGGGGGTACAACTAAAGTTGTTAGTATTCCAAATTATTAGGTCTCCAGTTTTTTTTTTAAATCAAGCAGCTAAAAATGAAATGTTTAAAATGGAACTTTTTCTTGGTTCCTTGCGATACTGTCTCGGCAGATTTTAGTATATTAGTTTTCTATTAATAAAAAAAAATTAATGATGAACTTCAAAGTAAAACGCATTACACATAATAGAAAAAGTGTAAAAAGATTTAAAACACTTTTCAGTTATGTGATACTTTAAATAACATACCTACAAAAGGGATTCAATTAAACACACTACACATAAACAAGGGTAAAAAGTTTTAAAATACTTTTCAGCTGTGTGATACTTTAAATAAAATATATCTATACAACAAAAGGGATTCAATTTGTTCACATTACTTAATATTTACGAAATATATAGGTATAATAAATATAGTATGTACAATAGGTGTTTCAAATGGAATATTTAATAAATATGCAAGTAATCGTATGCAGTATGTAAATCAATAGTGATTTTTTTGTAACTACAAATTTTCCCTTTCTTCGTAATAAATAATATTGAGTGAAAAAAGTATTTTTTTTTTATTACAGCTGCGTATGAAACCTTTTTCATCCACCATATATTTAATAAACATTTCGGCGATAACCTGTAATTCTGATTTTATTAATATTCTTCAATATATTAAATTATATAGTATTTATTATAAATTGTAAGACTGATGTTATTAATTTTTTTGTTTACAAACTGCCGTAATACGAGGTTGCCAGAAAATCGCCAAGAAAATCACCAAAACTCCCTTCCATTAGCGGTGATGACGTCAAAAAGGTAGAAAAAGGTGGACGTCACGTGACTTGTTGCCGTATGTCGAAATAGTCTATAGCTGCTCGTGTGCAGCGTACCAGCAACAGAGTGATCCGAGTTTGGAAGCAGTGGGCCGACGAGGATCGGACAACTCGGAAATATGGGAGTGAACCCCGAGCGGTGACGTCAACGTGCGATGATAGCGTGACCAACGAAATACAAGGCCAATTCACGGTGTGACATCAAGGTAATGACGTCACGACCATGAGAGCACTCGGTCGGAGAGCAACCAACGAAAATATATAGTTAATGGGTTATATATTGTTAATACGAAATCATAAAATAATTTAGTTAAGATTCTGAAAAGAAAACATAAATGTTTAAAACTCAACAGACAAATTTTAGATCCAGGTTTAAGGTGAAAGAGTTATACAACATTCAGAGGAATCATTTATAAATACACACAAATTAGATATTTTGCACATAGTTTATAAACTTTAACGCAGAAAATCTTAAAATGTCTTGTTATTATTTAATTTCATTTAACTAAAACTTCTGTGTCAGAATATATTTATTTGACTGGAGAGAAATGGGGAGGTTAGCTGCTGTATTTTGTGCTTGCATATTAATAATTTAGTAAAAGGCAATATTAGATGTTTATAAAAAGTAAAAAAATAAATAAATCGAAAACACTTTTTTAACATGTATTTTTTGTGAAGGAATGTGAAAATCTATTTTACAGCAACTTAAATGAAATGATTTACATATTGTTAAATAAATAAAACATGCATGCATTTCAGACATACTTTTAAAAATATAGAATATGAATATTTCAGACATACTTTTTAAAATATAGAATATGTATATTCCAGTACTATTAAAAATATCATCTGAAGAACATTAATTTAGTTTTCTTAAGTTTTAAAATGCAATAAAAAAATGATAGAAAGCCAAGATACAGTAATAGTCTGCACCAAAAAGTATGAAAACATGGAGGACTAGGAGTACGAAAACACAATGGTAAACCTACGAGTCAGCCGCTAAAATTGGGTTTTCAGGTGTTTTCCAACAAGATATGACTTGGCAGACCAATTGCGTTTTAATATGCGAACCAAGGTTTAACTAATCCTAGAATTTCATCCGTGAACTCGATGAGGTGATTATCTGTGCTGCCGACTCCCGGTCTATAAAACAACGGTTCGAATTAGCGGTGATGCGCACTGTGGAACAACCTGCAGGCAACTGACGCGGGTATCGCTGGCTTCCCTAAACCCCCCACCACCTTTCCCGTCACTGCGCGCTCATTGCTAGCGGCTTGTTTCGGCGGTGCGAGGTCATTCAACTTACTTATGGGACAGACCCTGTACAGCTTCTTCCCTGGCTTGCGTATTCGAAGGATATGTCGTCTATGGAACATCCCAGGTAGCACAAAGATATCGGCCAATATCAAAATTAGATATTGGCCGATATAAAAATGTAATATTGGCCAACATTAAATGACCCTCCCTAAAAAGATATTCACGAATATTATTTTTTGATATTTGGCAATGTTGGCCAATATTTTCCAGCATCTCTGAATATCAGTTTATGACATTAAGCGATATCTTTTTCTGTCATTGCTGAATATCATTATTTGACATTGAGTGATATATTTTTCCAATATCCAGAATAACATTTTAAAATATTAAATTATAACTTTTTAGACATTAACTTCTTTTTTAAAGCCCAACAAATGCGATTTGCAAATGTGGTGGGTGAATGCATACTTCTCACTGAGCTGGTAGTTGATGCTCAAAGAGATTTTCAGTCTTAATGAAGATTAAAGTAGCAAAACCTACTAAAATTGTAATAATAAGAAACTTTCAATAGAAAGTGGTGGGAGTAGATTTTTCTATTAGTGACGAAAAAAATGTCTGACAAAATTATAATTTAATTTTCTCATACTTTTTCAATCACAACCGACTATTATTTTTTATTTTTTTTTTTTTTTTTACATTCTCTTAACATATATTTATTTAAATATCACTTTTTATAATTAAGTTTATTAGAAATTTAAAAAGAAATTATGTTGAAAACTAATTACCTACTTTTGAAACTAAACTTGTATTCTTTCTATAATAAAAAATAAAATTATTTTAAAAGTCTGAAATTCGAGAGCATTTTAAAAACATAAACATAGTATCAATTAAAAAATACATAAATTGGTCTCTTTTTTATTGAAAAACTTTATGTAATAAAAAAAACATCTTTCGTTTTTTATAAAACTAACAATTGTTATATTTTAACATCGTTATAGGCACTACATTACTATTTTAAATACAAATAATTCTAGAGCAATAATTACAGATTTCCTTATTAAGTTTTTATTAGCACTATCAATAGATTTTAATATGAAATGCTTTTCTTAAGAAATTTTTCTATTTTGCAATCTCTATAAATTTCTATATAAATTGTACTACAGAAAAATTTCCATACTAATCTCAATAGATTTCTATGTTTTTTTTTTTCAAATATATACATATATATATAAATAACTATAGATTTGTAAAGAAAATTTTTATATAAAGCAAATTTCATGGCCAACGAAAACTATAAAAGTGGGCGGTCCTTCAGAACTTTCAATTCACTTTCGTCAAGATTACAAACTTCGTCAGATATGCTAAATGTCGACAGATATCTTGAAATGTCTGAAAAATGATATTGTTTTTACGAATGTTGACAGATATCTCTGAATGTTGGAATACTAATATCATTTTTACGACATTGGCCAATGTAAATAAAATATCAAAAATAAGGCATTAAAAATACAAGTTTTCTAAAAAGGTTAAAATAGTTAAATTTTATTGTTTAGAATACTATTTACGTATTATAATGTTATAAGTAATGCAAAAAATTCGTTTGGATGCTTTCTTTTAAAAACTAATTTTAAGTTACATCTGTGAATATCGGCAGACATTGTAAATTTGACTTCTGACATTCAATGACTTTCGCGATATCGGCCAATATTGATCGGGACATTGGCCGATATCTGTGTGCTACCTGGGATGTGTGGGATTTCGTTGATCGGTGTCTCGCTCGTGATCTTTGTCCTACAGCTTCTACAGATGAACTTTCGGTACGCATACAAAGAATATGGAATGCTCTTCCCCAGGTAGGCATTCAAAATCTGTTTGAATTCATGCCACGTGGTATAGCAACCCTTATTGCAGCGCGTGGATGCTACAGCAAATATTGATTTCGGACACTTAATATTGTTTTTTTGCTTTGAAAATGTAATCATTTGTTTGTACCAATACCAGTCATTTGTATATTAAATTTCATTTAATTCTGATGATTCCTCCATAGTGCTGCAATTTTCACAAACATGAGTGTAAGACTAGATTTACACAAAGTTAATTGAGATTTGCTTTGTTTTAATGTTAAGAAGTTAGGACCGTTTTAAAGAAAGAAAATAGAACCAGTCATATAATATATTTTTTTAAGAACACCACAGAAAGCTATTTTTTGTTGCAATAAACATTTTCGATATAAATCATTCAAAATTCACTAATATTTTGCAACAATTTGAGCATTTTTCGTAAAGTTACAGAGAAATTATTTAAAAGTGACATACACATACATTCCAATCATGTGAAAGGTTATCTATAAAGGCGACCAAAATATTATCTTATCACAAATAAATAAGAAACAAGCTTTTTTCCCCTATATATAATAATGTAATGAATTTTTTTGTGTGTCCCTGTAAACGAACTATAAGTGTTATTCACTCCATACTCTATAGAAAGCCTGTTGTAGTCCACCTCAGTTATATATATCAATTTCATTATGATTTGTGCGTCTTAATAACATCGAATTGCACTGCAAACAATTTCCCCCTTAAATCGTAATGCAACGGAATTCTTTTTTGTGTCCTTATAAACGAATTAGAACGGTTGTATACTTCACGTACAATAGGAATCATGCTATAATAAACTTAACAATTTATATCAATGTCATGAAAATCCAAGCACTTTTATGAGAGTTAGAGCCCTACCCAGGGCCGGATTAAGGGGGGGGGGCTACGGGGGCTGCAGCCCCGGGCCCCAATTCGTGAGGGGCCCTCAGCAGTGGCTTAAGTTGTATCAAAGTTTCGTTTTAAAAAGTACTTAATTTCTAAAAAAAAAAAAAAAAAAAAAAAAAACTGAAATGATAAAAGTATTCTGAAATAGTGAGAAAAAGTCATGTTTCAAATGTCAACATCCCTTACTTTTTACTTTCGCAATTTTAAAGCTTCGCAAGTCCGATAGTAACGGTTTCTAAGGCATTCTTTTAGTATTTTTACACTCCTTCCCCGAAACAAAAGCAGAAAAAACATTTTTATTCTATTTCCCTCTTCTGCCTCTGGCGGGGGGAGGGGGATGCTTAACAGGGCCCTAGGGTCCCAATAAAACTATGAGGGTGTTGGTCCGGGGAGAGCAGTCCAAGACTCAACTCAAAATTTTTGCATTGAGAATGCGAGAAAATTAGGGGGTGCAAAACTCATACCACACAAAAAGTTCAAGGGGCCCCGAATGGGGCCCTACAGGACCCTAGAGTGTTCCAGGATTTTAAATGGAATCTAGAAACGGGAGAATAATTAAATGGAAAAAGGTTCCAAGAATGAATATCAGAATAAGAAGGGGCAATTTATGAACAATTTAGGATGCAAAAACTTCAAGAGGCCAGGGACTTAACTGGCATGTAGTTGAGTAGAAAGATACTTTTTAGTAATTTTTAAAGTAATTAGAGGATGTTAGAACTGTGTTAAAGAAATTTGCAAGCATTTTGGATCATTTTTAACGAAGCTGCACCAAGGGCCCCAATAAGGCGATTAATATTCAAAATTGGTGGTAGCTGAAGTCTGCGAAATTTTTTTGTCTTCTTGTAGTAGCTGAATGAGCTAAGAAGTTGTTAGAAAATAAAGCTAGTGAATCAGACTATTTCTAAGGGAACTATAATAGGGAGCCCAAATGGGGCCAATTGATAGTTGAGAGCAGGGCCCTAACATGAAAACATGTTAAAATGTTTTAGTATTTAGTGCTTTAGATCTTCAATTAGTCAAAATTAAGCATAGGGTATGAAATAATCATTAGAATAATATTTTAAAGAAATGCGCAAAAAATGGGAGGGGGGTGTCCAAAACAGGGCCTTAGGGTCCCAGTAAAAATTATGAGGGTGTTGTTCCAAGAAGAGGAGTCCAAGACTCAACTTAAAAATTATTCACTGAGAAGGAGAGAAAATTAGGGGGTGAAAAACGTATGCCATACAAAAAGTTCAAGGGGCTCTACAGAACCCTAGGGGGCCCCAGGATTTTAACTGGAATCTAGAAACAGGAGAGTAACTAAACGGAAAAAGTGTTCCAAAAATTAAGATCGGATTGGGAGGGGGCAATTTATTAACAATTTATGATACAAAAACTTCAAGGGGCTCCAAGTCGCAAGGGACTTAACTGGTATGTAGTTGGGTATAAAAATACTTTATAGAGGTTTTGAAAGTAATCAGAGGACGCTCTAGAACTATGTTAAAGAAAATTGCAAGCAATTGGGATTATTTTTAAAGAAGCTGCACCAAGGGCGCCAAGAAGGCGATTAATATTAAAAATTGATAGTAGCTAAAGTGTGAGTTTTTTTTTTTTTGTCATTCGTGTAGTAAGCTGGAGGTCCTAGGGAGTTGTTAGAAAAAAAAAATAGTGAATTTTTAAGGGAGCTATAATAAGGGCCCCAAAAAGCGCCAACTGATAGTTGAGAGGACAGCCCTAACATGAAAACATACTAAAAAATTTTAGTACTTAGCGTTTTAGATCTTCAATTAGTCGAAATTAAGCATATGGTATGAAATAATCATTATAATAATATTTTAAAGAAACGCGCAAAAAATAGGGGGATGGTTAATGCTTAAAACAGGGCTCCAGTAAAAATTATCAGGTTGTTGGTCGGGAAGAAGAGTCCAAGATTCAACTTTAAAGCAATGCACTGAGAAGGTGAGGAAATCAGGGGGGAGAGAATGCATGGCGCACAGAAGATCAGGGGGTCGCTACGGGACCATAAAACCCCCAGGAATGTAGACATGAGAATAAGTAAATGGAAAAAAGATCCCAAAAATGAAGGTCGGATTAAAAGGAAGCAACTTATTAACAATTTGGGGCACAAAAGCCTCAAGGGGCCCTGCACCGGGACCCAGGCGGCGAGGATCTTAATTGGAATGTAAAAATGGGGAAATAACTAAATAGAGATATAGCCCCAAAAACGAAGAAGTTCGGATAAAATGGGGCAAGTTATTAACAATTTAGGGCATAAAAACTTAAAGGGGCCCTGGGTTCCCGGCCCTTTAAAAATTAAAAATGTGTATCAGGTGCATCAGGACCTGTTTTGGATTATCCTCACCTAGATTTTCAGACATATACATGCGACAGATTTTGCTAGACATCACGAACAGACACACACACATGCACACAGTGCGAAACTTTCTTTTATTAGTAAAGATTTCATTAATTAAATAACTTTACACACACCTTTATTTTATTAAAATTTCCATATTCATGCTTTTCCCCTTTTGTGTCATTTACTAAAACTCAATACGTATGGGTTAAATTGTTTAAAATGATCACATTAATTTATTTAAGGTGTTTTTTCAAATTCTCAACTCAACAACGCAAAACTTACTGACGCATTTTCAGACAAATTTTAAAAATGGGCATAAAATTAACAGGTCTGACTATTGACGCGATTTGGAATAGAATAACGGTTTCCATTTTTTATAAATAAATTACTTATTAAGTAATAAGCGTTTCTTGTCACGTGGCGACACGTTTTACCTTTTTCTCGTGCTGCCCCATCTGGAAACTTGGTTCAAAACACCTACTTTGACAGTATTTTCTGAAAGACCTTCTGCCTTTATCAAAAAATGGGAAACACCATTCGATTAAGAATAAGAACACCTGTCAATTTTATGCGTTTCAGAACAAAAATGAATTCAGAAATGTGTCAGAAGGTAGTTCCTTTGAATTTGAGAACAGCCTTAATAAGATTTATCATAATTTTGCACAAAATTGACTTACTTCATTAAAAATGTGTTACATTTTCAATATTTCAGATTATTAATTTATCGTCTGCATTATTTCTCTATTTTAATTTAAATATTTAAGTTCAAAAACAAGTTTAAAAACGTATTAAGTAAATAAATAAAAAGCATTCTAAATAATTTATATTCCGTTAATATTCCTATAATTAATAATTATTCAAAGTAATAAATATTATAATATGCAATTAAATATAATTCTAATAATGTACAGATCTTTTAAAATATAAACATTACGGAAAATCGTTCGTTAAAGTAACTTACAATGCTTTTCTTACAATCGCTTACTTCCGAAAATATAAATTTAAAAAGTTATTTAATATTAATTATTTTATTCTAAAACTATTTTTATTGGATGCTACTATTTATTTCTAAGCGATTGCCAAAATTTCATTAATTTTGAACCGTAATTTAGCGAGATATCCCCATTACAAAATTTAATCACTTCTGTCAGTTTTAAAAGACGCGCGATCCATTTTTTTTCCCCGACGCAGTTAGACATTTTTTATCTTTCTTCCTCGCAGAAAAGGACGTCGTGACGTCACTCTATCCTCCATCTTGTTTTGGTATCACGGCGTGACATCGCTGGTACTCAGGAATGCAAGGGGAATGCAACTTCGATTACGATACAAATCGTTATCGATATTTCGATTGCGATAAAAATCGCTATCGTGATGACTCAGATGTGCACGTGCCGGTCGCTGATTGGCGAATTTAAGTTGAGCGTCAGTTTTAACGTTCTTTTCGGGCCATCTGTTTTGACTCACTCTCTCTCGGGACGATGTAGCAGGAGGTTGTTGTCGGGCGGCTGGGGTTTTCTGGCCTCAGTCGCTCTGTCAGAGTTCCGTGCGTAACGAGCAAAATTTTTAGGTAAAAACTTTCGTCAGCTTCACGTCTAAGAACATCGATCCATTTATTTTATTTTCTTTCAATATTTCTACAAGAGAATTCCAGCAACATCAGTGACGTGTTATGTTAAGGATGTGAGGACCTGTCTGCTGTTTTTCTTCATAAAACCTGCTTGAGGAGCTATCTGCTGCTCTCTCTATTATTCAAAGACGATGTCAACCAACAGCTGCTGTCACTTCCAATGATGCGGCAGAATGATGACAACTGTTCCTGTAATTTCTTCATAATTTCTTAAGTACTTCTTCTCAACCTCATAAATTATCTACAGCCTCAACTGCAGGAAGGAAACCATCCCTTTATAAAATTCTTTTTTTTCTCTGTGTGAATTCTCAAAGCATCTGAGTGCTACAACTTATCCAGAATCCTTCTCAACCAAAAACTTTTCGGAATATTGAACTTTTAAATAGAAAGAACTGTGGACATGAATTAAAATTCGGACAATATATCTCAAGCCTGTTTTAAATGAACAATCCAAACATCCTTCCACATTACCGCCAGCTAGTCAATGGAAATAAACACCTGTTTTTAATATAATCTAAAAATATATCCTCATCACTCTGTTATTTCCTGGCCAGGAAAATATTTTACTTCGTCATTATTAGTTTTATATATTATTTCAGTACATATAAAATAATTTTGCAATAAAATATGTGTCAACTGTACCTTCAATCTCAGGGTGAGTTATTTTACACTTTCTTACTTTTCAGCCTCCATTGTTGAATATTTTTATGGCAACATTTTCTAAATTATTTTTAATGCTTAACTTTAATTCTTAATATTTTCATTGGTTGCCAATCCATTTTAATTTTCAGACAACCACTACGGCGATCCACGGCCACACACACAATATAGCAAAATGAAAAATATTAGCACACATAGTTAGAACTTTTAATTCATTGTCAAGATACGGATTGAACTAGAAAAGTAAATTTTCTAAAAATTTTGAAGTGTTGAATACTTTTTTAATCACGAAAAATTGTTTTTTCGTAATAAAAATTTATCTCACAGTTAAACTTTCTCACAAAATTAGACTGTTCTGCCCGTTATGAGCTACACCCGCCAACTTCATGCAGACTCCGCTAAAAGTATGCTAATTTGCTCTCATCTGAAAAGATTACCTGATTGCAGAAGTTTGATTATGAAGAATTTGATTATGAAGACTCCTGTGTAGGGAAAAGGCTTCAGAATTTTTGTCAACTGACAAACGTGTAAGCGAAGAAAAAAGTTTTGGAAATGTAGCAAATTTGATGAAATTAAAATTTGAATACAAACAAAATTTCCAGGAAGCGTCGTATCAGTATGGGCGCATAACTCAACAGCCGAAACAGTCTGTGCTTGATTTAGCGGAGGAAGTCAGGGCGACGGTTAACAATATGGCTCCAGGTTCTGAGGATAATGCAGCATTAGACTCATTTAAGGCTAATTTAATGTCTTCCAAATTTTTAGAGGCCTTACGTACTGACATTAAAGTTGAAGTTCTTAAATTCGGAAAAAAAAATTTTGATGAAATTGTAGCTAAGGCCGTAGATATTGAAAAAGCGCTGGAACATAATACTTTTGATCTTAACACTTTACAAGTTGCACCATCCACCAGTAATCCAGACAGTTTGCTGGAAAAACTTTTGAAATGCCAGGAAGATCAGAATAAACAAATTGCTCAGCTGACAGAAACGGTGCAGAAGATGAAAGAGGAAAAGCTGTTATGTCAGATTTGCCGCAAGGCACACAGTGCCAAAGATTGCTGGTACTACCTAGAGTTTCAAAACTCGAATGGTAGAAACGGTACAAATTTTTCAAGAGGGGGCATGAATAACAGTGAGGCGAATTATTTTGTTAATGAAAATAGCAATTGGTATAATAACAATCAAAGGGGTTTTCAGGAAAATGGTGTAATATATAACCGTGGAAGAGGTCGTAACAATTACAGACCATACAACCGTTCAAGAAGACATTTAAACGGGTAAAGGGTTCTGAAATTGATGTAAATAATTCCCCCCCCTCATGATTGCAGGGCCCTAGATTCTTTTTTTTATAATGATGAGGGTATTAAATTAAGTCCTAATGTAAATACTGATAAAATTTTGATGAGCTGCAATATAGATAACTCAGAATTACCAATAATTAAACTTAAATTTGGAAAACTCGCTTTTGATGGGCTTTTAGACAGTGGAGCGAATTTGTCACTAATACAACCACATGCAATTGATCTTCTTAAAAAACAAAATAAATTAAATTTCTTATCACGCTCTGTAAATATAAAAACTATCAACAATTCTTCTATTCCTTTTTTTTCAACGGTACAACTTAAATTTCGAATTCAGAACACTTGGTTCACTAACACATTTTTCATTACTCATGACAATTGGCACTCCAATTATCAAATTATTTTGGGCTACGATTTCCTCAATAGAAATAAAGTTCTTTTGGACTCGGCGAATCAGCAACTTATTATGGGTCACCTTACTTTTCCTTTTGCCAATAAAAACCCTGATTCTTTGCAACCTGTAAATAATAATGACAATAGTAACATTTCACCTGATGATAATTTTGATAATTCTAATTCTGTTAATAATCCTTCCCCTTCAGAGTTTAATGCTAATGTTCATAATAACCCAGTACTTTCAAATGACTTAAATTCTTCTCTAAATAATCCAGTATTTTCTAATGATTTAACTTCTTCTCAAAATAATTCTGAAATGTCAAAAAATTTTGTTAAACCAGCCAATCAAGTAACTCTAAGACCCAATCAAGGCAAAATTATTAAACTTAAACCTCTTCATAAAATTAGTAATTCCTTAAACTATTTATTTTGTCCAACATCAAATAAATTATCTTTAAAATTAAATTTCAGTCTACATCAACCTGATGCAAACAATGCCATTCTTTTATATGTCCACAACAATACTGATAAAAACATAATAATTAGAAAGAAAACTAAATTAGGATTTATAAAGCCCATTTCAGAAGACCAAATTTCAACTCATGACAATACTCAAACATATCAAGTTAATTCTTTAATTACTCAGGAAATGCTAGAACTTAGAGAAAAAGAACTTACGTCTGATAAATTTAATATTGCCCACTTACCTGATGCTGAGAAAAAACGTGTTCTTAGTCTATTAATGGATAACTCCGCTGTATTTTCTTCGTCTTATGACACTCTTGGCTGCACTGATAAAGTAGTTCCTGAATTTAAATTGCTTCATGACTTTGCACTGCAAACAAAACCCTATCCCATTCCTAAAATAGCCAAAGATTTTGCTCGTAAAGAAATTTCTGATCTCTTAAAGGCAGGAATAATTCAAAACTCTTCCTCTTACTATTGCTTTCCAGTTCTTTTTGTACATAAAAAATCTCTTCCTACTGATGATCCAAGTAAATTAAAATTCCGTATGGTTATTGATTACCGTCTTTTAAATGCAATTACTGAACCCTATAAAATTTGTCTTCCTAGAATTAATGAGGTAATTCAAAACATTTCAGGTAAAAAACTGTATACGGTATTAGACTTAAAATCAGCATTTTTTCAAATTCTTCTGCAGGAAAAAGACAGGGCAAAATTAGCGTTTGCAACTGAGTATGGAAATTTTGAACCTACCAGATTAGCCTTTGGCCTCGTTAATAGTACTTCTTATTTTCACACATTAATTAACGATTGTTTGGACCCATTAAGGGGCAAAAATGTTCAATATTTTCTTGACGATATTATTGTGGCTGCTGATTCTCTAGAGGAAATGTTGTCATGGCTCCAAAAAGTATTTGACAGACTTAAGGAATTTAATTTAACTTTAGACCCAGCAAAATTACAAATTTGTCAACAAGAGATAACTTACCTTGGTTTTAATTTGCATCAAAATGGTCATTCCCCATCACCAGATAATGTAAATAAATTTCCAAGACCCACTAATGTAAAAGAAGTACAAAGTTTCCTAGGAATGATCAACTATTTTAGACATTTAATTTTCAATTTTGCTGATATTGTCCAACCAATAGTTAATTTAACAAAAAAGAATGCTAAATTTTTTTGGAGTAAAGAATGTCAAGATTCCTTCCTGAAAATTCAAAATATTCTCCTCAATAATCCTAAAGTTAAGAACTTTGATGAAAATAAAGAGGTATGTTTGGTAACAGATGCGTCAAAAAATGCTATCTGTGGAATTTTGTTACAGCGTCATGACAATCAATTTTATCCCATAGAATTTTATTCCAAAAAACTTAACAAGGGCGAATCTAATTATCCATCCATTAAAAGAGAATTTTATGCAATTTATTCCTCCATTAAACATTTTCACGAATACTTATATGGTAGGCAATTCAAAATTTTAACTGATGCCAAAGCACTCACCTATCATATGAAATTAGAAAAACAATCTGAAATAATAATTAGATGGATAATGTATCTACAGGGCTTTAATTACAAAATTGATCATATCCCAGGTCTTGTAAACCCCGCAGATTTCCTTTCTCGTGTTGTTGACCCCCCCTGACAACCCTAACTTAATTGTAAACGCATTAAATATTTTTATTCCCACTAATGACTCCCTAACGACCGAGAATATCCTAAAAGAACGACTTAAAGATGCTAAACTTAAAGATATAAGAGATAAATTAATTTCTAATAAAATGCCTAATTCTTCTTATTCTATAAATCCAGATAACAATTTAATTATGATTGCCAGGAAAAAGCGTAATAGAGTTAATAAATCTAAGAAAATATATATTCCTAAAACTTTAATTAACAGCTGTATTGCTCTGGGACATCAAGTGCATTTTGGGATAAATAAAACTGTAGATACAATTTCAAAACTTTATTTTTGGGATGGTATGGTTAAAGATATACAGAATTTTGTAAATACTTGTGAACAGTGCTTACCTCACAAAAGTAAACAAACAAATACAAAACCTAGTTTTATTTCCAAATCTGATTTAGCGCCGGGAGAAATGATTGCTATTGATGTTGTGGGAAAACTTCCTAGATCACATGATGGAAAATTTTTTATTTTAACTATAGTTGATCATTATTCACGATTTTTAGAGGCTATTCCACTTGCTAATGTGACATCTCATTCTGTTATTAAATCTCTTAATGATTATTTTTCGAGGTATGGGATACCAAAAGTTTTGTTATCTGATAATGCTAAATATTTCACCTCTAACGAAATTAAACAATTCTTAAAATCATTAAAAATTAACCATAGAAATTCATCCATCTATTACCCGAAATCTAACGGTCTTGTTGAACGAATTAATCGTTCGCTTAAAGAGTCAGTTGCCTCTCTGTCTGATCAAGTAATTGAATGGTCAGACAGACTTAAATTTTTCGTTCTCCATTATAATAACTCTAAACATGCTGTTACAAATTTTACGCCAGCCAATTTATTCTTAGGTAGGGATTTAAATTTGCCAATCGATACTTTTCAACCGGCTAAAGAGGTTGAAGAACCAAGTATATATTTCAAAAAATTACAAGATCATATTTCAAAAACTAGAGAATTGGTTAAACAGAATGAGGAAAAATATTTCGCTCAGAATGAAAAATATTTAAAAGGTCGTCCGCCTCCAGTATTAAAGCTTGGTGATGTTGTGTATTTAAAGAATTTAATTCATACTCCTACTTTCATGCCAAAAAATACAGGACCTTTTAAAATTACAGGAGTCTTTAGGGGTCATAATTACTTAATTGAGCATGTTAATGAACCACTAAATTGTGCTAAATTACATGTTAGCAAATTGATTCCGACTGGACAAACAAAGTAAGGTTTTTCTGCCATTTCTAATATTGTTTCATCCTTTATGTACAATTTTAACTTTTATTATTATTCCAAATCATAGTATATTATCCTAACTTCATTTCAATTTTCATTTATTCATTTTTAAATTTAATTTAAAACTCAATAGTGTGACAACTTATCCGGTTTCACCCATTTGATACTAAATGGTTCATGAGGTAGCTTCTTTTGAATTACTCAATGCATATGTGTCTAGCTAACTCGTTATGTTTTGAGAAGTATCTTTTAATATTCTTTACGACTTAATTCATTTATAGTATAATTCTTTAATTTAATTTTTTTTCCATAACTACCTATTTCAATATAAATCTTACTTAGTTGTCACAAGTCATATTTAACCTTTCAGTATTCTTTTATAAAGGATTGAACTTTATTTTGGCTTTTAACCTATACACTTTACTGCTGTTTGTAAATTGATGTGACATTATTTTATAATTTTAATTTAGGATCCTAATTATTAATTTTCTTTAAAGAATATCAATCTATTAAGTTTGATTAAATATTGAGACAAAAAAAAAAAAAAAAATAGAAAGAAAGAAATTAAATTGATTTCATAAATGTTATTTTGATAATCTCTACAATGCGCATGCCTTATGGTTCTAGAAGAGATTTAAATTCTATGTAAAAAATGGAGTTTCTGCTCTAAGCTTTTCTAAAAAAATTTTCGATTTTCTTTAAATTCTGGACCATTACACACAGAGGGTCAACTCGGCTTAGTTTGGGGTGTAAAATTTAGCACAAATTCTGCCCTTCCGACATTCCCTCACGGTATGGTCTCTGGCATAATTTGGAGAATTTTGAAAATTTGTGTGAAATTGTGTCGATGACTTCCATGATGGTTGTCAACAGTTTGGAATTATTCCTTTTCTTTTCGACACTTGTGCAATTCTTAAGTGATGTCTTCTCTTAAATTTCAATTGCATTATATTTACACACTTATATTGTTATATTTTTAAAATGTATGTTTGTCTCACAATCACATCATTACTTCAGTAGTGTCCTGCTATATGTCATTGACTCTTGCTCAGTTCCATTTTACATAAAGTATAGCAATTTTAATCATGTGCAATAACTCATATTTTTTTTACAATGTGCAATTTCAACTCAGTTATGTATATACTATATCTCTATCATTCGTTTGTTTATATTGCAATAAGAATTGTAATGGTGTTCACATGGATATTTACGTTTCAATTAAGTAGTAGGATTTTATTAATTTTTCACTCACCCAGAGATGTGTTTGTATATTCTATGTATTGTTGTGTATCTGTTTCAACATATTTAGTGTTTAGTATTCAGTATTATTTCTATATTCATTTTGTTTTGCATTTGTTTAGTGTACTGTAATTGTTTTTTTTTATTGGATTACTTACAGAGAAGTGCATCTCTGAAGATTTTCCAATCGTTTGAGTGCGTCACTTGAACGTTTAGTTTGTTTGTGCATTCAGTTATGCATTATTGAGATCCCAGTATCTCAAACTTTTTTTTTCATAATTTTTTTTCTATAGGCTGCAGGTAAATGTTACATTTTCAATATTTCAGATTATTAATTTATCGTCTGCATTATTTCTCTATTTTAATTTAAATATTTAAGTTCAAAAACAAGTTTAAAAACGTATTAAGTAAATAAATAAAAAGCATTCTAAATAATTTATATTCCGTTAATATTCCTATAATTAATAATTATTCAAAGTAATAAATATTATAATATGCAATTAAATATAATTCTAATAATGTACAGATCTTTTAAAATATAAACATTACGGAAAATCGTTCGTTAAAGTAACTTACAATGCTTTTCTTACAATCGCTTACTTCCAAAAATATAAATTTAAAAAGTTATTTAATATTAATTATTTTATTCTAAAACTATTTTTATTGGATGCTACTATTTATTTCTAAGCGATTGCCAAAATTTCATTAATTTTGAACCGTAATTTAGCGAGATATCCCCATTACAAAATTTAATCACTTCTGTCAGTTTTAAAAGACGCGCGATCCATTTTTTTTCCCCGACGCAGTTAGACATTTTTTATCTTTCTTCCTCGCAGAAAAGGACGTCGTGACGTCACTCTATCCTCCATCTTGTTTTGGTATCACGGCGTGACATCGCTGGTACTCAGGAATGCAAGGGGAATGCAACTTCGATTACGATACAAATCGTTATCGATATTTCGATTGCGATAAAAATCGCTATCGTGATGACTCAGATGTGCACGTGCCGGTCGCTGATTGGCGAATTTAAGTTGAGCGTCAGTTTTAACGTTCTTTTCGGGCCATCTGTTTTGACTCACTCTCTCTCGGGACGATGTAGCAGGAGGTTGTTGTCGGGCGGCTGGGGTTTTCTGGCCTCAGTCGCTCTGTCAGAGTTCCGTGCGTAACGAGCAAAATTTTTAGGTAAAAACTTTCGTCAGCTTCACGTCTAAGAACATCGATCCATTTATTTTATTTTCTTTCAATATTTCTACAAGAGAATTCCAGCAACATCAGTGACGTGTTATGTTAAGGATGTGAGGACCTGTCTGCTGTTTTTCTTCATAAAACCTGCTTGAGGAGCTATCTGCTGCTCTCTCTATTATTCAAAGACGATGTCAACCAACAGCTGCTGTCACTTCCAATGATGCGGCAGAATGATGACAACTGTTCCTGTAATTTCTTCATAATTTCTTAAGTACTTCTTCTCAACCTCATAAATTATCTACAGCCTCAACTGCAGGAAGGAAACCATCCCTTTATAAAATTCTTTTTTTTCTCTGTGTGAATTCTCAAAGCATCTGAGTGCTACAACTTATCCAGAATCCTTCTCAACCAAAAACTTTTCGGAATATTGAACTTTTAAATAGAAAGAACTGTGGACATGAATTAAAATTCGGACAATATATCTCAAGCCTGTTTTAAATGAACAATCCAAACATCCTTCCACATTACCGCCAGCTAGTCAATGGAAATAAACACCTGTTTTTAATATAATCTAAAAATATATCCTCATCACTCTGTTATTTCCTGGCCAGGAAAATATTTTACTTCGTCATTATTAGTTTTATATATTATTTCAGTACATATAAAATAATTTTGCAATAAAATATGTGTCAACTGTACCTTCAATCTCAGGGTGAGTTATTTTACACTTTCTTACTTTTCAGCCTCCATTGTTGAATATTTTTATGGCAACATTTTCTAAATTATTTTTAATGCTTAACTTTAATTCTTAATATTTTCATTGGTTGCCAATCCATTTTAATTTTCAGACAACCACTACGGCGATCCACGGCCACACACACAATATAGCAAAATGAAAAATATTAGCACACATAGTTAGAACTTTTAATTCATTGTCAAGATACGGATTGAACTAGAAAAGTAAATTTTCTAAAAATTTTGAAGTGTTGAATACTTTTTTAATCACGAAAAATTGTTTTTTCGTAATAAAAATTTATCTCACAGTTAAACTTTCTCACAAAATTAGACTGTTCTGCCCGTTATGAGCTACACCCGCCAACTTCATGCAGACTCCGCTAAAAGTATGCTAATTTGCTCTCATCTGAAAAGATTACCTGATTGCAGAAGTTTGATTATGAAGAATTTATATAATAAAATCTATCATGTTTTGTACAAATATTGACTTAATTCAGCTAAATTGAAAACTTTTAGCACACACATTTAGAACTTTTAGTTCATTGTCTTAGTTGAACTTGGAACAGTAAATTTTCTGAAAAGTTTGAAGAGCTACATATATTTTTATTACTTTTTTAAATGAGGAAAAAACAATTTTTCGTTATAAAAGTTTATCTCACAATTACATTTTCCAACAAAACTAGGGGGTTCTGCCCCCTTCGAGCTACGTTCCCCAACTCCACGTGCAGCAGACCCCGCAGTCTCTAAAAACATGCTAATTTGCTGTGCTTTAAAAGATATTTGATTACGAAAGATTGGATGATATTATCACGATCAGTAGCGATCTTCTGTAATCGCTTTGCTCTGAAGTTCCCTTTGGCTAGGAAATTTTTCGGTTTCCAAGACAGCATCCACCGCTGTCACAACAGCTGATGGTTGTTTTCGTGTTCGATTAAGTAAGATCTATCAGACATTTGAAAATCAGCTTGTTTAAAATTATTAAGTGAAAAATGTCGCTGCATCTTGGCCTTTTGTAACGGCTAGAATTTTTTTCCTTTTAGACTTTATAAAGAAATCATTTTAAATACATAAATATGACATAAATTTTCCCCATTGAATGCTTTTTTCACGTAAAATTTAAAGTTTTCTTTTCCTATATATATTTTCGATTTTCCAATTGAAAGTGCTTGGAAATATTACTATTTGGGCTTTTTAAAATATTATGTAATTTTCTCCATAAAATTATTTTTACTTGTAAAAATTTAATTAATTTAAAGTTTCCAGTCTTTCTGAATATTCCCGTGTAAATATATTTTTTAATTGAAAAACATTTGGAAATATTACTATGGGGAAAGGGAATGAAAATTTAAGGGTAGAATATTCGATGGTATACGTATTTATTGTTGCTACAAAATAGCAATACAGCTTAAATTAAAAAAAAAAGTTTTAAAGTTTATTTGCTAGGGAGTGGGGAGAAACGGAATTTTTTTTAGTCAGGGGGAATGAGTAATTTAGATGCTCTTTTAATTATTAATACAGAAACGTT
Organism: Maratus speciosus; assembly: GCA_963932465.1. Lineage (NCBI taxonomy): Eukaryota > Metazoa > Arthropoda > Arachnida > Araneae > Salticidae > Maratus > Maratus speciosus. The sequence continues at coordinate 329,597,021 of OZ010796.1, read as the reverse complement.
ACACAAGAAAAAAAAAATAATAAACTATGAACTGGAAGGGTGGGGGAAGGAAGAAAAATGGATTTTTTCTTGGAGGAGGGATAATTTAGATGGTTATTTAAATATTGTTGTAACAAAATGACAAATAAAAGAGAAAAAATTAAAGAATTTTAATGATTTTAAACTTCATGAGATACTGATACTTGGGGGGCATTGCGAAGTGCAATAGAAGAATTGTGATGGAAGTGCGCAGTATTTCGATTAGTAACAAACACCACATCTAATGCCAACTACAATCCAAAGTATTAATTGCCTAGTTCAAAGCTGATTGTATTCGGATGGGACTCGGGCTTCTTCCAATACTTCATGTAATATTATTATATTTCATACAAAGAAGAATAAGTATGTTGAATATTTCAGTTGAAATATTTCAATTAGTGTTATGAACAAATATCTGAAATTTGGATCAGAGGCATAAACACCCTGTATTCCTCACTGAAAACTAGATTATGACCCAGGTCCATATATAAAGGCTGTTAAACGTTCTATGTACTAATCAGCTCAAATAGTTTCTCTCCATACATTAATTGAAAGTGTTGTTACCACACATAACATACATGCATATACACTGAAGTTCAGAAATTAAGGGGCAGTGAATAGGCACTTTCGATTGTACACGGTTTGTCGAATATCTACTAAAAATCTTGATGAATTGTGCTTGAACTTTGAAGATGTAAAGAAATGTTTGACTCCATCTTTTTCACTGAAGATTTAGTCGTGGGGACAATTAGGAGGACAATAATAAATTTAATAATAAAATAATGGTTGTACTAATCCATGCAACAGAAAATGCTCAAACTGGTCTGTTACTGTAGCAAATAACTATGTGGGTCCTGTTTAATGTTTGTGTGTACATTTGTGTAAGCATAGCATGCATATTCGCGAAGGTTTTAACGTTTCTATGAAAAATATAAATGGTTTTTTTTTTTTTTTTTTTTTTGTGGAACACAGAATTTTCAACCAAATTTAACACCACTTTCCAAAAACTTCATGGGCATTTGGCATTTGTGTGAAATATCTTTTAACTGTGCATGATTCGTCAAGATTTTCACAGATATTTGTCAAATCGTGTACAGTCGAAAGCGTCCGGTCACTACCCCTTATTTTTTTTTACATCAGTATATATATATATATATATACTGATGTCAAAAAAATAATATATATATATATACACACACACACAGTGTTTCTTCTAGGCTACCCTGCCCTTCCTAAAATGTGCAAAATGAACCCAGCCCTTTTTACAAATAGTGAAATACACCTTTAATTATCTCAGAGATAGAGAGAACACTTTTAAAAACCTTCTCTCAATTACAGTATTTCTAAATCTATGTGTTCAAAAGGTTGTAAAAATCATAGACCTTCCATGTTACTTTATGAATTTTCTAATTAGCTTAATTTTAAATAAAGAAAATTTAGAATAAAAATGCAGAAATATGCAATTAAATTTATTTATATAAATAAAAATTTGCATTAAAATAATTTTAAATGTAGTCAGTTTTGATATGCTGGAATATTTCTATTTTCTTTTAATGTTTATAAAATATCTTTGAATTGTATATGTAATAAATACATTTAAATAAAATAATTAAGAGCACTATTAAAGATAACAAAAAAAGTTTTTGTGTAACAATATACATATTCAACTTTTAAAATTGGCACTATAGGATTAAAGAAAAAAAAAAGTTGCATGTGTGTGTGGGGGGGGGGGGGGAGGAGGGGCCCAAGATTTTCAGTAGCCCCGGGCCCCAAAAATGCTTAATCCGGCTCTGGCCCCTACCAGACAGACAGGCATCTAGACAAATTAAAGCAAAACACTGTTCAACTAGGTTGGAATGGATCATACTGTTAAGTATCGTAAGGGTTATCTTGAGCGCAGTGGAAATATAGGCATCTATTTATACCTTAAAAGTAATAACGGTTAAAAATATTCCGTTAAAATTTCGTACAATTGGGTGTAATAATTTATGGGCAATTAGAAGTCCCTATACCTATCGTATTAAATTAATTTCTTGCGCTCTGTGACGTACGCAGCATAAGTCATGCTATTTTGGTCATTTCCGACAATGACGTACGCAGCGTACGTCATGATACCTGACTGATTTTTTTAATTAGACATTCCGAATTCTCTCCAGAAAGTTTTAATCCTTATTTTTGCTTTACAAGATGATTGATTTTCCACAAATCAAGTAAAAGAAAATTACCAATTAAATTTTTGCGTCGCGAATTCGAAATTTCTAAAAAAAGAAAATCTGCCAGATGCGGCAACGCTGGTGGCTAGTGACTTACATCCGCTAACAGCGCCAGAGCGTTAATGCACCTAAAGATTAATGCAATTTCTAAAGATTAATGCACCTTTTCTCAGAAACTAACCAAATATATTCACTTGAAATTTTTTATATACATAATATGAGTAATTTCTATTAAAGGGAAGTAAACTTTATATACAGATATTCTTTAGTTATTTTTAAAAAATCTGGAATTAAAACCATTTTTAAATAACAAAAAACCTACATTTTTCCAAAGGAAAACTTTTTTATAATAATTTTGTACAAATATTTGTAACAGACGTTCACTTCGGATTGATCAGGAATATGTGTGAATTATTCTGGCGAGATTGCAAACAATTATATGCAGTAGCTTCTATAAAAAGGTACATCGAAGTTCAAAAAGCAACATTTTGAGAAAATTGAATTTAAAGTTTACGTATGTAATATTTATGTATGATGTACGCAAACTGAATTTCTTAAATTTTTTTAACTTCTTGCTGGCGTAGAAACAAAAGTAATATAACATTGGAAAAGGAGAACATAAAGGATTCAAAATATTAAAAAATAAATAAAACGTCTTTTTTCACGAATTTGACTTCTAACTATCTTTAATATGACAATCTTTAAACATTTATTAACTTATCATATTTTAAATATACTTGAGCCCTTAAGACGATCTCAAATTCATTGCTCAGCAAGAACGAAACTTTCTGACGCATTTTCAAACGTAAAGGCATAAAATTGACAGGCCCTGCAATTGAAGCGATTTGGAATAGAATAGCGTTTTTCATTTTTTGATAAATAAATTATTTATCCAGGTATAAGCGATTGTGGTCACGTGATAACAGACCTTTTCTCCTGTTGTCGCTTCCGGAAATTAGGTTCCAAACGCTCACTTTGACAGTATTATTTCTGAAAGATATTTTGCCCTTTAACAAACAATAAAAAATGTCATTATATTACATAGTTTCCGAATAAGAATACCGTTGGCATCACTCTTTTACTTTGTGATAATTGATTAAGAACAGATTCACAGCGGACTGTATGTTTATTTTAAAGTTTAAATTCTAAAGGCGGGAACAGACACTTCGGCTGTTTCTCTACAAAAATATTCTACTTATTCTTGCTCTCAGACCGGATCGAATAACGTGAAAATACGGCGAATATAGATAGAAAATAGACAAATTTCACAAAGATGAAAATAATGAGATGAAGCCAAACTGTGTGGCAACTAGTATTACCTTGTCGAGTGTCACAAAAAGTGGATGTTTAAAACGGAATTTTTTATTTGTGTCTTGAGTTCTGTCTAAGCAGGTTTGTTTACACATCACATTTTCTCAAATAATTTGTAATAATAAGTAAACCATATAGCATAACGTTTTTCAGCCTTTTCTTAAACTGATTTTACTTACCTTAACAAAAATTTCAATATAAAATAAAGTGGGTCAAGCCTCCCATATGTGGGGAGCCTTGACCCTTTATTTTCCCGATTAAAATAAATTATTTTCCAACTTTCTTATACACACTGTATGTTTACTTATATTTACTTATATCTTTCTGTATTGCACTTATGTCGCAGTTTTATTTTAATAACTGGATGTATAACGAATAAAATGATATATGAAACTTTGTTCTAGGTTCAATATTTAAAAAATTAAAATCATTTTGTAAAAAATGGGTCAACCCTCCCCCGTCTCCCCTATATATTTTTCAACTGAAAGTGTTTGTAAATAACCCTTTGCGCCTTAGGCTAATGTCAGACGACCGAGTTTTTGCACACTTGTGGTTTCAACATGAAAAATAAAAAAACTACGCTTCGCCGGTCGCGAAATTCTAAAATGGAGGGCCAAAATCACAGTCAGGTGAAATACAGCCACCCCATTGGTTGTGTGGTCGCGTGGTTTTAAGAGAGATAAGGGTGAGGATCACCAACTTGTTTCTTCATTTGAATTTTGAAAGGAATGAGGGGAAAAGTAGTTTTGAAGCGATTGTTACCTTATTTACATTTATGCATTATTTACCTTATTATTTTGTTCGCTTTTATTTATAATAAACAATCGAAATTAACTCAATTAAGATATTTTGATAACATTTTATTCAACGAGAGTGAATAATTTAGATTATAAGTTGTAACAATTTTTAAATGATATGACATGACAAATATTCTTTAATCAAAATTTAGTTTTCATTGAAAAATACTTGTATATAATTTGAAAATTGTCTATAAATTCCGTATGATAAAAATCTAAATAAATTTTGTCCTTTACCCCCCCCACACACACACACCATTTAAATCCATAAAATCACAAAAAAATAACAGGGTTCGTACGGGTACCGTTTTCAAGGACCAATATCAGAATTTTTTTTATAGAAAACTAAATCTAGTTCAAATGAACGAAATTTCGCTTTATTTCAGGGGAGATATTCCATAAGAAAATACTGGTACCGAAGAATTTCTTAGTCATGAAATTCAAGCACCCCTTACGAACCCTGAAATAATATTATTCTAGAAAAAGTCAACAACTATAAAAAAAGGACCTTTTTCTAGACTTTAAATCGGAAACTTTAAATTAACAAAATTATATTAAAAAAATTACACAAATAATTTAAAAAATACAGAATTTGATGATGTAGCATTAAATGGAAAAAATAACCCTTAAAAATAAATCCAAAAACCTTTTTTTTTAAAGTAGCTCCAGGTTCTCTGCCCATAAAATAAATATGAAAGTAAAAAAGTTTTTCTGTTTTTAACCCTTTATGCCCAACGGTACATTAAAGTGCCATTAAAATAACTTGTTATAAAATTAATTTAATACATCGGTTTGTAGTTATACTGTTTAGAATGAATTATAGATATTTTACTTTATCTTGTTCCAAAAAACATTATTGGTTGCACAAAAGAAAAAAAAGTAATAATTTCTTTTGCCTTTGCATCTTTTACAGCTTTCTTGACGTTGACAGATTGGGGGGAGGGGGGGGGGGGAGGCGAAAGTTTCTTTCTGTTCGGAAATATTTCTGCTGTAAGAAATTATATTTGTATATTTTGTTGTAAGAAATTATATTTGTATATTTTGTAATTCCACAAAATACTAAAAAAAAAGATTTTAAATAAAAGATTTGAGGGGAGTTCCAAATATTGCACAAAATCCCTATAAATTCAATTTAATTAATTCATTTTGGCAAAATCCTTCTAAAATTTATTAAATGATTGTGTAAATCTTCTAATGTAGTGTTCAAAAATTCACACAATATGCTTTAGAAGATGAAATTTTCATAAATTCATAAAAGGTAAACATTCTTTTACAGACATTTGATGTTTATCTTAATAATCAAGCCTAGTTTCATGACTGCTATTCAAGTCCGCTACAACGTGTTAATTTGGCGTAGACCCCGATTATGGAAATTTCCTTCGTTTAACTTACGATTAGAAAAGCATGAACTTGTGCATTTATTTTAAAAATCACAATTTTCTCTGTTTTTTTTTTCTTTTTTTTTTTAACATATGCAAAAGGGAAAAGAAGCATACTTTAAAAAACCTTTCAAGATTTCATAATTGTTTTTGAACCATTAAATCATAAATAAATTAATTAATTAATGATAAAAGTGCATTTAAAAATACATACTATTACATTCTTTATATTTTATTTACATATTAGTTTTTACATTTTAACATTTAAAATACTTCATTGTTGCAGTTTCACAGCTAATTGGCATATTTTAGCGTGCATGATTTGTCACATAATTAATTCCATTCTTCTTAACCATAAACAATATTTAGCAATTGATCACCTGGACCCTCCTTAGGGAAACATATTATTAATTTATAATTAAATTATCAAAATATTAAAATGTTATAGTGTCATCGAAAACACACCTGCTTTCATAATTTTTGTAACCTTAGCTTACCAGGAAGTGAGTGAAAAATCAATTTAAAAATTCCAGATTTAAATGCATGAACCAGGAAACAAAATAACTTATTGTACATACTATCACAAAATTGTTCATGTAATATTTTTTGTTCTGTTTATTCTTAATGATTAATATCGGTTTAAAAACTGACATTATTTTTAACCATTTGGAAAAATGGTTATTGTTCTCGTCAGGATGGGAAATGAAAAGCATATCTGAAGGTTTTCATGGGTTTAATCTGCAATTTATTCGTTTTCTGATGGGTCTATACAGTAATCTGTATTTCCCTTTAATTTCAACAACGATGGATACTTTCTGTTGCCACTATGACAAAAAAGTAATAAAAACTACAAAAAAAATTAATAACTCGGAAACAAATTGAGATACAGCTTTCAAACAAATTGCATTTAAAAGTACACTTTTTTCTCTATACGACGTTGTAAAAAGTAATAGTGTCGGATGTTTAGAAGTTTAAGAATGAAATTTCATTTAAAATGGGCCGTCAGATTTCTTGGAAATCGGACGATGGAAAAGCCTTTTCCCGAACAGCCAATGAAATGCTTGGATATTTACGTAAGTTTCAGGTGGATAATACTTAAGTTTCATGAAATCTGACGGGTCGCAGGCGATATTTTTGGCTTGCAATTTTTACGTGTCATAACACTATTAATGTTTAATTCATGGCGTACGTAATGTAGGATCCACACCGTGCGATTTTTTATGTCTTAAATTTTAGTCTTAAAAAAAATCGTTTTCCAATGGTCGTTGTAATTTGATAATTTTTTTTTTTTTTTTTTTTTTTTTTTTTTTTTTTTTTTTTTTTTAATTATTTTCCATTAGACAAAAAATTTTGAAAGTTTTTAGTATTCTAAGTTAGTTATTAAACTTTTCTGTAGAAAAGTGCGAATATTTGTTTTATTTTGGATTTTAAAAGTAACATAAGGGGAATAAAAAATGCAAGTTTCATTTCTAATTTTCATTAACTAAAAAAGTACTTGCCATATTATTTAAAATTATTTACAGCTTAAAATCGAAATCTTTCATTCACATTTTATAAAAAGTCATCAAAATATCTTGAGTTAATTTCGATGGCTTATTTTAAATGGAACAGTAAAAATTCGCTTCAATACATGATTTTTTCTTGGAAAAGAGAGTATTCGACGTTTCCCCTAGCGCTAGAGATTGCTCTTTCAAAAGGACGCGACTCATTGACCAATGAGGTGCTCGGATTTCACCTGACTGTGATTTTGGCCCTCCATTTTAGAATTTCGCATCCCGGTCACACGAGCTTCTACGTCCCGTTTCCGCCATATAGAGCAGACGACATTTTTTATCGCCGCAACAGAGTGATTTCCATTCAATGTTTTCAATTAAGCCAAATGGATCTTCTGCAGGAAATAAATGATTCTGTGATTTTGTATCAGTTATTCAAGAAATTAGAAAAAAGAAATACTACACAGACGGTACTGGGTTCATCCTATTTTAAGGGATAAATTAATTACCGGTCATTTCTATTTAAAACACCCAAAAGTGCAGCAATTTCCCCAGAAATTCTTCAACTATTATCAGGTGTCAAAACCATCCTTTGAAAAGTCATTGTGGAAATTTACTCCAAGTCTTGTGAAAGAAAACACTAATGTGAGATCATCTATTCCTCAAGAAGAAATGCTAGCATTAACACTGAAAAATACGCAGCACACCATTTTTCATTGTTTTTATATGTTTTGACGAAACGGTCAGAGGCTAACGGTTTCTACTGATTCTGGCATTCCTCATCACCGTTCGGAATCTATTCAGACAGTAAACTATTGAGTATATGCTTGCGAAACTAAAAATATTTTCAGGTGAATATTAGAAAGAGAAAGAAAAGTTTGGTGAAAATAATGTAAGATTTAAAACGTTGCATTTAAAATTATTATCTTATAGCATTCTATAAAAATACCGGGAAGCAAAGACTGTTGACTTAGTTCATTTTATATTAGCTAATTTTCAAATGTTTAACTAATCTTATTTAATCAAACACGAAAACAGCAATTCACAGCAGCTGATTCGGTCTTAAAATATATCAGTAAAAGAGAAATGAATGAAAACCCGTTTAAAGGGAGATCGCCACTGCTTTTTTAATTATAATTCAATTTTCGTAATCTTTTCAAAGCCGATCAAATTAGAGGATTTTTAGAGTCTGGACGGGGATTGGCAAGTGTAGCTCGTAGGGGGCTATTGAAAAATTAAACATTTCTAGGGAAGTTCACGCATCTTTACTATAAATGTCATTACGCTGTAACTGGGTAAATTTATGCCATATGCAGATAGTATACTTTATCAGAGAAAATTAATTTTGCTGTACAACAAAATTTTACAAAAGAAAAACAAAGAAAGAAAAGAAAACGGACAGCCACTTTACTAGATTTAACTATATTTGCTTCAAAAATAGCAAACATGCAAGATAGCTTTCCTTTTAACGAGGTTTAAGTAATTCTACGAAATATTTATAAAAATTATATTAAATTAAATTATAATAAATATTTATAAAATATATTATATTCTCTACGAAATATTTATAAAAACAAAAAAAGGAATTATTACGTTTAGCGTAAAATAGTACACTTAAAGGTTTACAGGGACCACAATTTTCGGCTCAAGTGTAAAAAAGCTTAAAGTTTGTCCAAGGTCTAACTCAGACAGTTTATTCTGATGCAGTTCACGGGCCGACCCAAGCAAAAAATCCTATGCAAACAGCAAGACACAACTTTTACAAAAATGCCAATTTTTTTAACCATCATATTCCTACAATTAAAACTCTTTTGATTATATACAGTGGCGTACGCAGGATTTTATTTCGGGGGGGGGGCTGACTTAAATGTCCATAACGTTCCATATCTTACGAAACATGTTGAATTTTGTTGTAAACGGAAATCATTTTTGACAATAATAGGGGGGAGGGCGGGCGAAGCCAGAGAGGGGACAGGTGGGGGGCAGGGGTGATTCTGTTCCGAAATTTCCAAAAATTTAAGGCATGAGGTTCCAAAAATTTTAAGAAATCCGTCGTAGATCGCAAAAAAATCAAATTTCGTAAATGGATCGGGGAGAAAACACGAATTTCGTCAAATGATCGCGGAGGAAATGCAAATTTTGTCAAATGACCGCGGAGGAAACGCGAATTTCGTCTAATGACCGCGAGGAAACGCGAATTTCGTCTAATGACCACTGAAAAAACGTGAATTTCGCCAAACGACTCCAGGAAAAAAGTGAAGTTCATCAAGGGATCGCGGAAAAAACGCGAATTTTAACAATTGATGTCGAGAAAACATATTCCATCAAAGGGCCGTGTTGAAAACGCGAATTTCGTTAAAGGATCGTAAAAATATGCGAATTTCGTGAAAAAGACGAGGAAAGAGTGTAACTTTCAACAAGGAATCGTGAATAAAATGCGAATTTCGTCAAAAAGCCGCGGAAAAAATCGCGAATTTCGCAAGAAACCCCGCAAAAACGCAAATTTCGACAAAGGATCGCGAAAAAATTGCGTATCCCGTCGAAGGGCCTCGAAAAACGAGAACTTCGTCAAAAGATTGCAAAAAACGCGATTTCGTCGAAGGGCCGCAAAAAAACCCCACATAATTCGACAAAGGATCGCGAGAGAAAGGACGTATTCCGACACAGGGCCGTGTAGAAAAAGCTAATCTCGTCAAATTATCCCCCCCCCCCCCCAAAAAAAAACGCGAATTTTATCAAAGGGCCACGGAAAAAACGCGAATTTCGTCAAAAAAAGCAAATTTCGACGAAGGTTCAAGGAAAAAAATTCGTATTCCGTCGAAGGGCCGCGGAAAAGAAAGCGAGTTTCGTCAAAAAGTCTGCAAATTTTGGCAAAGGATCGCGAAAAGACGTGTATTCCGTCGAAGGGCCGAGGAAAAACGCAAATTTCTCCAAAAAAATCACAAAAAATCGCGATTTTCGCCAAAGGCCCATGGAGAAAATGCAAATTTCGACCGCGGAAAAAAATGCGAAACTGGACAAAGAATCGCGAGAAAAAGCTCGTATTCCGACAAAGTCCGCGTAGAAAAAGCGAATCTCGTCAAAGCATCGGAAAAAAGCCATGAATTTCGTCAAAAAGTCGCGAAAAAACGTGAATTTCAAAAAAGGATCGTGGAAAAAAAGCAAATTTCGTCAAATTGCGGAAAAAACCCAAATTTCGTCAAAGAGTCGCAGAAAAAACGCGAATTTCGTCAAAAAGTCGCTGAAAACGCAAATTTCGACGTAGGATCACGAAAAAAACGCGTATTCCGTCGGAGGGCCGCGGAAAAGAAAGCGAGTTTCGTCAAAAAGCCGCTGAAAAAATGCAAATTTTGACAAAGAATCGCGAATAGACGCGTATTCCGTCGAAGAATTCCGCCGCGGAAAAACGAGAATTTCGCCAGAAAATCACAAAAAACTGTCGATCAGGAGCGCGGAGAAAACGCGAATTTCGTAAAAGAATCGCGGGAAAAACGCGAATTTCGCCAAAGTGCCGCGGAAAAACGCGAATTTCGTCAAGAAACCGTGGAAAATGCAAATTTTGACAAAGGATCGCGAAAAAAACGTGTATTCCGTCAAAGGACAGCAGAAAAACGCGAATTTCCTCTAAAAGCCGCGAGGGAAAAAACAAAATTCGACAAAGAATCGCGAAAAAGACGCGTATTCCGTCGAAGTGCCGCGGAAAAACGCGAATTTCGCCCGCGGAAAAAATGCGAAATCAGACAAAGGATCGCGAAAAGTACATGTTCCGACAAAGGCCGCGTAGAAAAACCGACTCTCAAAGAATCGCAAAAAAACCGCAAATTTCGTCAAAGGGCCGCGGAAAAACGCGAAGGCCGTTTTAATTAAGAGTGTTCTCAAATACAAAACGGCAACTTTCTGACATAAGTTTTACTTTATTTTTGTTCGGAAATGCATGAAAGTAGCAAGTCTTTTGTTCAGAAACTATGTAATAGAGTTTTTTTTCCGTTTTTTTTGCAAACGCAATAGATCTTTCACATAATGGTGCCAAAGTTGACGTCTTGAACCGAAGTTCCCAAAAAAAGCAGACAAACCAGTCCGTGAAGGGCAAAAATCGTGTTTGTCACGTGATCAAAAATGCTTATAACTCAATAGGTAACTTAGTGATAAAAAAATAGAAAAAACAGTTCAATTCCAAATCGCTTCCACGGCCTGGCTTTCCAATTTTATATCTTTCCGTTAAAAAATGAATTTGTAAATGTGTCAAAAAGTTTTGCGCTTGTTGAGCAGATCAGTTATGAACAGCCTTAAGCGAATTTCGAAAAAGGATCGCGGAAAACACGTAAATTTCGTCAAAGGGTCGCGGAAAAAACACGAATGTCGTCAAATGGTCACAGAAAAAACGCGAATTTCGTCAAAAAGACGCGGAATATGCAAATTTTGACAAAGGATCACATAAAAAACGTGTATTCCGTCAAAGGGCAGCGGAAAAACGCGAATTTCGTCAAAATATCGCAGAAAATGCGAATTTCTTTCAAGGGCCGCTGAAAAAACGCGAATTTCGTCTAAAGGCCGCGGGAAAAAACTGGGAATTCGACAAAGGATCGGGGGGGGGGGGGGGGGGGGAAAGTACTTATTCCGGAAAAGGCCGGCGTAAAAAAAGCAATCTCATCAAAGTATCCCAAAAAACGCAAATTTCGCCAAAGGACCGCGGAAAAACGCGGATTTCGTCAAAGGACCGCAGAAAAAGTGCGAATTTTGGCAAAGGGTTGTGATAAAACCTGTAACAAACAAAGTGGAAAAAACACAACGGTCTCATTAGGAAACAGCACACATACAAACAACTATGTTTATTATTATAGGTATAGTTTTTAAACTGAGGTAATATGCTGAACTGACTTTTTAAAAGTCTGGTTAACCCGAACCCAACTTGCAGGAATCTACACTCAGCCTGAAATCAACGTGAAATGAAAACAGTGTTAACGCAAAAAGCAACGGAAATAATTGGCACCGGGAAGGGATTCCCCCCCTCTGCTGTAACCTTTCAGAAAATTTGCTGTGAATTTCAGAATTTTTTTTTCCACTCAGAATCATCCGTGGGGTAGAGGCACGGGCCCGATTCTGAGACCGCCCCACACTGAATCAAGTTGGAAAGAGTTAATGGTTTTTTTTTTTATATACTTTCATTAAAAAGAAAGTCATTGCAGCTTAAAATCTATAACATTGTTCTCCCCACCACCGAAAATAAAGTCTCCTTCACTTTTTTTTGGGTATGCTGTGGTGTCTATGTGGACTAACATGGGACTAACGAGACTGGCTAATCCGCGGTAAAACAGAAATCTAAATTACAAATTTATCTCAAACAATAAGAAAAAAAAAACAGCACCTTTTTCATTTCATTTTCGACTATTTTGAATGGGGGCCTGTCACCCCATCAGCCTCTTCCCCTCTTTGGGTATACTGTGGTGTAAATGTGTGCTAATACGGGACTAACCAGAATGTCAGTTCGTTATATTGCAGAAAACAAAGTTGCAAATTTATCTCAAACAAAAAGAAACAAAATTCAACATTTTTTTAAATTTCAATTTCGACTATTTTGGGAGGGAGCTGTAACCCCATTCCACTTCTTTGGGTATAATGTGGTGTCAAGGTGTACAAATACTACAAATTAATCTCAAACAGAAGGGAAAAAAAGCATTTTTTTTTCATTTCATTTTCGACTAGTTTGGAGGAGGGGGCTGTAATTCGATCAGCCCCCTCCCCTTCTTTCGGTATGCTGTGATGTCAATGTGCTAACATGGCACTAACATGAATGGCTATTTCGCTGTATGACAGAAGAAAAAATTACAGATTTATCTAAAAAACTAAGGATTACAGAAAAAATATTACAAATTTTATCTCAAACAAACAAAAAAAAAGGCATTTTTTCATTTCATTTTTCGACTATTTTGGGAGGGGGCTGTAACCCAATTTGTCACTTTTATATCTTTAGGTATAATGTAGTGTTACTGTGCACTAATATGGAACTAAAGGGAAGGGAGTCTGTTGAATGATAGGAGAAAAATGCAAATTTTTCTCAAGCAGAAAGAAAAAAAATCAGCACTATTTTTTCATTTCATTTTCGACTATTTCGAGATGAGGAGGCTGTAATTCCATCAGCCCCCTTCCCATCTTTGAGCATGCTGTGATGTCAATGTGGACTAATATGGGATTAACTATAATAACTATGGGATAATTTAAAATAACTATTTCGCTGTATGACAGAGAAAAAGGTACAGATTTGTCCAAAAAAGTAGGGAAAAAACACTTTTTTCATTTAATTTCGGAATATTTCGAGAGAAGGGGGGGGGGGGGCTGTAACCCCCATCAGCTCCTTTTCTCTTCTTTGGAGTCAATATGGAGTAATATTGGACTAATGAGAATGGCTATTTCGCTGTATGATAGAAAAAAAAATGAAAACTTTTCCCAAAAAAGAAAGAAAAAAACCAGCAATTTTTTCGTATCAATTTCGAAAATTTCGGGGGGGGGGGGGGCTGTAGCCCCATCAGCCCCCCCCTTGGGTACGCCCATGATTATATATAATATTATATACCATAATTCAACTTTTACGCTTTTTTCCTACCGTTATTTTTGATTAGACAAATTAGACCTATTTAATCAATAACACAAATTTATATGTTAAAAAATAGTGGTGAGAGAAAAAGAATAAAACTTGGCAGGTATGGTATACATACTTAAGCAAAAAATAAAAATAAATAAAAATTACAATATTAAAAAAAAAAAAAAAAAAACAACAACAACAACAACAAAAAACAGTATTTTTTAAACTATATGCTCGCAGTAAATAGGGTACCGGATATGACCACAGAGGCTCTGTTTTATTGTCTCCTTTCCCATACCGGATTTTCAAAACTAGATCTAACTTGCAATGATTTTAATTTCAGAGAATTATTATTAAGAATTCATTATTATTAAGAAATGCTACATTTGCGGTTTATTTAGCACTCGCCCCAAAAATTTTTGCGGCCCCGTCACAAAAATCCATTTAATAAAACAAGCCCCTTCTTAAAAATCCTAATAATAAAACAAGCCCTTTCACAAAATTCTATTCCATAAAAGCATACTATTTATTAATTTAATATTGTTAGGTTTTAAAATCTGTGATTTGCAAAGAAAACAAGTTCCCCCAGAAAGGAAAACTTTAGCAGAAAGACTTAAAGAAGTTATTATTAAGAAATGCTTGTTTTGAATTTCAGTCATAAATATACTTTTTACCTTTTGCAAAATGCCTCCTCCCCCCCCCCCCCCCCCACAAAATACCCCAGCAATTACCCCTGAATCTAATTTAGTACACACTAGGACAAAATAGTATTATTATTAGTATTTGATAAAGATTACATTCAATTTTCCCTTATAATAATACTTTACTATTTTAATACTTTTCTTATAAAACGTAACTTGTAACATTAACATAATTTTAAATGATTTTTTTGTTTATATGAAACAAAATTAATTCATAATGAAGGGAACGAATATTTTTTTATTTTTTAATTTTTATCTTTATAGAATGTGGGCACAATGTGTCCCACAATGTGTCCCACAATATTGGACGCTCTTGTATTTCAAAAATTAGTTGATCCACGTGTATTAAATCCATTTTAAATTCTAGCGAGAAAATCCGATACGCAACCAGAACCCAAATCTCACGAATCATACTGATAAAGAAAATCAAAATCAGCGTCAAAACTACGATCCGTCTGAACAACACAAAAGAAACAAAAGACATGAGCACGCTACCAGATACTAGTGGCTTGGAGGAAACGCCAAGCCTCGACGTGAAGTTTTTCGGAATTTTTACCGCAGCGGTTTCTGGGCACTCGTCTGAACAGACAAGAAGATTAGTATACTTTCAAGAGAGGACGTCCATATGGCTGCTTTTCAAAACCGCTCGTCTGACATTAGTCTTAAATATCAATAAAATGCCCCCGACCGTTGAAACCTGCAGAGCTTCAACACTCTAAACGAATGTACAAATATAAAATCACATACTCAACTAACGGCTTTACATTTGAAGAAACTACATTTGACTTTTTTGATGATATCTGATTGCGTAATGATTTATTCATATGTATTTGTGATATAATTTTTCACCCTTATAATATTTTGATCTGAAAAACGCCATCATCAATTTGTGAACAGTCCCTATTTTTACTAATGGAATAATAGCATTTTAAATGGCACGAAAAAAGGGAGTAAGTCAGCTTTGTTTCCTCTATTATAATTTAGTTCATTTTTAAAATATCAATATGCAGTTTTTTGTGATGATTTGTTTCTTAAGTGTAGATATTGTCGGTTCAACATTTTTTTTTAAATTTCAGGTATGTTTAATTTAATACTCATTTTGGTTTAAATTTTGTTTTAAAAGGCCTTCCCACACAAATAATTTGTACTAAACTCAAGCGACCATTTTGCAGCTTTTGAAGAAATCACTGGCTGCTTACTTCATTCACCTGAGCAAACAAAACTCCAATACTTCATACATTTTTAAAGTGTTCTGAAGAATTCCATCTCATGATACTAGAAAAAGTTTATTCTTTTCTTTCTTTATGGACGATGGCACAATATCTGCAATGAAAAAGAAATTTCTTATAGAAAATTCTGCTGCTAAATTTTCTAGAAGATAATAATTTACAATACTATATTGGCATTCACACTAACAACGTATGTCACTCATAAATTCAGGATGTACTTTTTTTTTTTAATCACATTCTAATTAATAAAATTGTATAAGGTTATAACTGATCATATTCGCGAACGAGGGAGGGGGGAGGGTGTCCGATTTTTAAGACATTCACAGCAAAGGAAATTTTTTCTGGAAAATTTCGTTTTTTCGTTGGCAGAGAAAGATCTGTGGAGATCCGGAAAGCTCTTATTTGAGAGGCTACTCAGTCACCTGAAAAGACCTGCTCACTAATGCTAATCATATGGAAGAAACTTTTAAAGATATCTCGTTTGCATTTCAGTATTTTTAAACAATTCCTTTTGCATTGGCTAGCTGTGATCGATCTGTACAAAGGGCGTTTTTTACTTTTTGAATTTTGTTTACAGATATTTTTAATTAGGACTCTTTCATTTTCGGAACCGGTTTCGAAAGTGAAAACATGCTCTTGAAACAAATCTGAAAAGAAAATCGAAAAAGTAAAAAGGGCAGATGTAGAGATCAATCTCAGCTATCGAATGCAAACAAATCATTTAAAAATATTAAAATGCAAACGAGATATCTTAAAAAATTTCTTCCATAGGATTAGTATTAGCGAGCGAGTCTTTTCAGGCGACTGAGGTAACGCCTTAACTCCATTTCATTCAGAATAACAGGTTCGTTCGCGTACAGACTGGCGTAAAAGTACTGGCATGCATAGCATAGTTTGAGAATCCCACGTATAAGGAAAAGTCAGGCTTACAAGCAAACACTCCCGTCAATCAATCTATCTACTACTTTTTTTTCCTTAGCGATCTTTGAAGGAATGGTCATGGAGGAGTAGACCAATCATATCGTATAAGAGTTATTCGTAGACGAATCATATCGACTGAATTCTCATGTGCAATATTTAGCATAAAGACGACCAGTTGATAAGAAACTATTTTGTCAGACATCACGTCAGTTTCCATATCCTTATTGTACGTTTCTAGATGACACAGGATGCATCAAGTTTAGAGCAGTTAGATATTGCATTTAGATATCTTTTGGAAAAGAGAGTAAAAAAATATTCCTTGCGTTCGCGTGTGTCCTAATGTAGCGAAATTCTTATTCAACTAATTGCTAAGGAATAGCACACGAATTGCCATAGAAGCCTGTTATTGGCGTAACTTGGGATCTAAAACTAGGGGGGCGAAGTCTCGAAGCCCTTTTGTACAAATATATACCCCCCCCCCCCTATCCATCAAACACACTTAAATTAAATACTTTAAAGTATTTAAACAAAATTTTTAATGTTCAACCACAAAAGAAAACATAGGAAAATAAATTGCACATTTTATGTATTTAAAGTTGATATCGAAAAAAAAAAAAAAAAAAAATTCAAACAAATTTAATAAAAATTTGTCAAAACCTTGGGCTTTCGAAGATTTTTTTTAAATGATTGTGATGTTTAGGGAGGTAGTTTTGAGATAAATATGTTTAAAGCCTTTCTACAGAGCGTCAACAAATGGTAGAAGTTTATTAAAAAACACTGAAACATCGTTCAAATTGGAATGACTCAGAAATTTTGTGATGCCTTTTAGGGTACACGGAATAATTTTAGTTTAATAATTTAAAAATTTATATTGTTCTTACATTTAGAAAATGTTGAACTCTAACTTTTCACAAAGTTTCAAGTGAAGACAGACAAGAACGTAAACACGTGCATCGGTTATTGATTATGAAACATTTTCCAACATTATTTGAAAAAATTCCATTTATTTCAATCAATCAAATGAGATATGGGAATGAACAACTTAAAAATGCAGAACTTAGTTATCCATTTTCAAGAGCTGCTGTCCATAGCAGATAATGTATGCGAATTCTTTTGTGCAATCCTGTCTATGATCTATAGAACTTTAGACATACCACATTTTGGTCGAGTTGAAAAATAGTTGAAAGTGCATTTTCAGGAAACGCTTCCATAAATGTTAATGCAAATATTTGGGATTAAACCTCTATCTATACTTTACACACTTAAAATAATGTACTAAGATTGAATTCAAGTGAAAATGCGCAACACAACTAAAAAGGTACTTGCAGCAATTGCCATCATAGGCGGCAATATATCTGATTTCTTTTGGGCAGCCATCTGAATTTATTTACATTCTACAGGCATGTTTTAGTATAATAAAATACAGTGCAGCTGGAAAATGCCTGACACAGTTAAAAACAGTCTTTAGGAATTCACAAACATAAGCTGAAATGCTCAGGATTTCTTTCGTGCAGCTCTGTATATGATCAATAGAATTACAAGCGTCTAGCCCGTGCACTTTGGCTACGATTTCAAAAAGTAGATCGCTCTGCGCGCATGCGTATTGTGATTTGCTGTGAGAGAAATAAGGATAGTACAGTCGTTTGATTGTAATTACGTTGATGATATGGTGTAATGGTTGATTTATTATTAGTTACTCTGATTTTTTTAAATATATTTCTGTTAATGAAACTAATTTTTAATATTTAATTTTATTCATTTATATATTTATTTTTAGAAATTTACTATAAGTTATAAAATATTAATCGATCTAAAAAATGATAATATTTTATTAACTGATAGTAAATTAATAAAAATAAATATTAAAACTTAGTTTGATTAGCAAGAATCGATTTAAAAAATTCAGAATAACTGGTAATAAGCCAATAAAGATAAATTTATAAATAAATAAAATTAAATATTAAAATTTATTTTCAATAACAAGAATCGGTTTAAAAAATTCAAGGTAACTGATAATAAATAATTTAAAGTTACAACATAAAAATATTTTTATGTAATTTTAAAAGATGTTATAATTTCATTAAAATATATGTTTTATTTTAATTATTAAAATATAGTCCTTGGGTGATATTAAACATTAAAACTTAGTTTCATTAAGAAGAATTAATTATTAAAATGATAATATTTTATTAACTGATAGTAAATTAATAAAAATAAGTATATAAAATTAAATATTAAAATTTAGTTTGATTAACAAGAATAGATTAAAAAAAATAAGAGTAACTGATAATAAATCAATAAAGATAGAATACAATTAAGCGATTCTATTTTACACTCATTTCTTTCGCAGCAAATCACAATACCCATGCACGCAGCGCAATCCATTTTTTAAATCGTAGCCAAAGTGCAGGGGCTAGACGCTTGTAATAGAATTTATACTCATCAAGTAATGCACTAAAATTTAGTTAAGTTTAAAAACACATACTGCAGCTGAAAACGCACTTTTAGCAATCATGTTTTATAGTGAAGTTTATATATATATATATATATATATATATATGCTATACTTACTTCATACTCTATAGAAAGCACGTGACCATCTCAGTGACGCATATCAATTTAATCATGTTTGATGTATATTATAAGATCACTAAAATGAATCGTAAACTGTTATATCCTGCCTTAATAGCATATTCCATGTCGTGAAAATCCAAGTATACTTAGGAGAATGAGAACGCGGAAAAACTGCCAAAAAGACAGTCGGATAAGCAGAAGTCATATATACCCTGACTATGTTGGAAACGGTTAAAAAATATGGATCATACTTCTTTTTTAAACTTTATATTATTAAACATTACCTAATGGCTGTTGAAAAACAGTATTATAAGTTTTATTAAAAAAATAAGATTAGTTAATTAGGGTTCCGTACTTATAAAGTAAAAACGGAACCATTATAAGATCACTTCTGTGTCTGTCTGTCACAGCCATTTTACTCGTAAACTATGGAACGTGGAAAGTTCAAATTGGGGGAAGTAATAAAGACTATTGACCCACATATTTTCATATTATTAAACATTCACAAATATATTTAGGGAAAATGTAGGTTAATTAAGCTACATGAAAAAAAAAATCTTTTCTTTATACATCGTGTAAGGTATCGTGTGAAAGCTTTCGTAAGATTGAACTCAAAAATACATTTCTTTAACCCGAGATTGCTCGCGCAGGGTATGTCATACCCAGGCTGGGCACGGCTATTACATTTCTCACCACTAAT